>CM062843.1:8116224-8446034 GCA_031772345.1 Himalopsyche anomala
CTTTGAAACAGCGAGTTAAAATATTCCCAAAATCTCACAAAAAAAAACTTGCCTTCAAGTGACAAAAAAGACTTATCTTGACAGTGGAACCCCAATTACACTACCCCGAATTACGCGCTCGCTTGAATTATTCGCCGCAAATCCCCCAATTGCACTGTCGCATTCCATTACACTTGCACTTGAGCACTTGCTCGATGATTCCCTGTCTTTGCGTCCTCAAATGGCAGTCGTCCAATTAATCGAGTTCCACTGTATGGAAGAAAAGGTAAACAGAGTTAAGGCTCTCCAAAGACATCTCTCCATAACCACTGCAATGAGGAACTCTCTGTTTAAATATGATCGTTGGTTCTGTAATTTGTAAAGATATCATTTTTCTTCCAAGAAACTATTAACAAGCATGCATAAATTTTTGAACGGAAAGACGTGTATGTACTCGCCAATAGTAGCCGTAGACAAAATTTGACAATCGTAATCGAACTAAATGCGTTATTTTTTGTTCCTTTATTCAAGTAAATTTGTTTTTGGATGATGATAGCTGGTACCGAAATCGAAATGGTGTTTATTATATCGACTGTAAAAAGGAAAAAGGACGTAACCCACAGTATTTTCAAAACAGGCTTTTTTCGATAATCACAATGTATCAAACTTGATACACGTTCTATCAAAAGGATGCAAGCTGCAAATGTCGAATTAGTATCTAAATTTAGCTTTTAAATTTGAAAAAGATGACCTTGTAAAAAATTAAAACCAAGAAAAAAGACTGATATAAAAAAAATTCCCAGACAATTTCATTAATTAATATTAGATTATGTCAATTAAACACCAGTTTAGAAGTCTCCGTGCACTTCAAGGTTGTGTATAATTCATAATTTGCATATGGCCCAAAATTATCAAAACATGTTTTTTGTGCCTCCTGTAAAATTTGATATGTGTGGGTTACGTCCTTTTTCCTTTCCACAGTCGATATGTATAAATAATATTAAACTACATATAAAAATACCACGCATTTTTATTGTACCAAATCCTTTTATCCTGCAGTCCTGATTGAAAGCTTCATTAACAGTTCAGCGGGGTTATTCTCGTGTGCACAAATGACATAGAGACTTATTTTAGACAGTCCGAAATACTCAACACCATCTTGTATAAGTTTTTGACAGTTGGCGCGGCAAAATTGTGTCTATTTTCACGTTTTTCTTATTTTATCTGTCAAACGTTTTACTGTCGTTATCATAGAAGTTATTATATTGGTTCTTAAAGTCAATCTGTTTAACGCATACGATGTCTGTAAAAGTGAAAATCTTAAATACTAAAACGATATTCTGTTTTTCTTAAGCTTTCCTGTTATGCCAAAAAATTCACGCGCTCCGATGATATGTATGTTGTACAATAATTTAACAAATCGGAATAATTATTGATTTACTTAATTGATCATAATTTATTTAGAAAGGTAACAATTTTTGTAATGTTAGCGCTGAAATGGGGTCCGGAGAAAAAAACATCTGGCAGAACCACTGCATAGAACAGTGGAGGGGAACCTGCGGCCTTTTGACTTGATCAAAATATTCAACTTGATCCAAAAATTATACGCAAGCGGTTGGAAAAAGTGCGTAATCAACTCATTGTATAATTTAAGAATTTAAGATTTCGACTGAAGGTGCTTGGTGAAATTTCAATATTAAATTTGAATCATTCAAATTATGCACATTTTTGCAGACTTTGGAAGATGCCGAAAGGCGAAACCCGGGTCGTTAGTGACAAAATCTGTGAAAATGTAAATAATTTGAACGATTCAAATTTAACTCATTGTATGTTCGAGTGCCAACATTTTTTTTACTGCGGCCTCATGTTGAATCAGAAAAATTAATGTGGCCTTTAGAAATGAAAAGGCTCCCCACCCCTGACATGGAACGACTTATACGCTACCAAATGGTCGGTCGGTCGTGATTACAAAAAGTAAACGCGTGCTGAAGGTTGACCAGTTTAACCACAGTTCTGACGATGGCGCACGCCGAAATAGCTATAGACTTATCTTATAAGTTTATTATAATCATTATTGTCTTTGTTTGATGGTAAACCGTGTCTGTAATTTTTTTCATGTCACGTTAACATTTTGTCTGGTAGTCATTTTGCTTTTATACCATTTGTCGTCACACCACTGTTCTCTTGAACATGGATAGTCAAGCTGTAGGGAGGCATGTTGGACGGAGAGGAGTTGGAAGTTGTCGGAAGCAGTCAGGACCCTACCGATACCGATTTTTCAACATCTTTACTGATGAAACCTCAGGATGGGGATGCAAGGTAAATGTACCTGGATAATAAATAGATACACGCAATATTAAAATTTGTTTTATTTGCATCATAAAAATTGCTACTCTATAATTGGGAATACATTATCATAAAAAAAACATCTTTGACTTAATAATTAATTATTTTAAATACTTAAATTTAATTAAATATTTTAGGTTATAATACTACGACAGTGCACAATTCTCATCAAATAATTTTAAATACATTTCGTGATCAATTCCGAGCGCAGTGTCATTCGAAGAAACGAGGCAACTAAAAGCAAAACCGACTATCCAAGTTTTTGACTTTTTGTAAAATGTCAGTCTTTGCTTTTAGGCTCCTCAAATAATTATTTCAGATCGTCGTCACCGAAAAAGCTTACAGATTTTATTACAGGCAGTAGCGACTTTTTGACTTAACGACATGTGTTAAGAGGAATGATTGTATCTACATCATAGACATTTTTTTATTTATTAAATTATTAGCCCGTATTACTCGTTTCTGGCTGTATAAAAAAAACTTAATAATTTTGCGGCGTCATGCGGAGAGAGAGTAGATCTCAACTCGCACATAAGTAATATCATTCATTCAAATATTATTTTTTTCAAAACCGTTCATTATTTTGTCATCCTTTGGTACTTGAATTGTATTGCATTTATGAGAATTACGGCGATTAGGTGTTAGCTAACTATTGTCATTTTTGATTGACTTTTTTACACTGATACATAGTAAAGCACCCAAAGACCTATCCGTAGTAGTACTGACCTGATGGGATGTGCTAGTGCTGTTTTTGTGGATTCCCAACGGCGCTACAATTTTTATTTCTAATTATATTACTATTTTTTAGATGTGTCCGAACCACATACAGGCTTTGCAGTCATGTGTTAAGCATGCTTCAGTGAAAAGTAACTAAATTTGAATTGCTCCCGAGACACTCATGGCCCTGTAAGGTATGAAACCGTAGCAAGCAGAGGTTTAATTTAAAAAGAATTGAAAATTAAGTCACTGTTTTTTTTTTTTTTTTGGCTGATTATAATGCAGAAGAACTCGGATACACTGACGCAAAGGAAATTTTACGTTTCAAAAAGATTGACTGCGATAACTGATTGCAATACGCAATCACTCGGACTTCACAGCGCCCCTTTTACAATATTAAGGGCGGAGTCCGCCTTTATTATTCAATTTCAATTGACCAATAATTTCTTTGATACATATATATGTATACGTTTGAATTGCTGTCACTTTGACAAGTTGAATTTTCGACCCGATGATTCACTGGAGGTAGCAAACACTGTCCTGCACGCATAAAAAAAATGCAATACATGACCACCGTTACTTTCAATGTCCATGTTATAGTCGGAGTATGTAGAAAGAAGGATTCACCAAGGAATTCCACACTAAGCCTCCCAACGTTTGAGGCATCCTTATTCTCTGGAATCGTATTGGATTGTACAAAATATTCGTCTACATCCTCGGCGCGCTGGAGTGCTGCGGCGGCGGGAAGCATCTGACGTGCTCCACGGCGGATCCCCCGTTGGCGCTGCCGAGGGAGTTTCCCCCAGTCGAGCCCCCAACGCCCTCCAGATGCCGGTTGAGCGCAGCGAAGATCTGGGAGTTCAGCACTTGGAAGCGGCGAATTCTATCCACCATTCGTTTCAGGTGCTGCAACGGAGATAAAATAAAATAATGTAAATTGCTTCATGCTGTGCACAATCATAATATTATACAATTTAAAAAAACTTACGATTCCCTTGACTGTCTCGTCTTTCCCGTCGACCCTCTGCATCCTGAGGATATGATAACAGAAGTCGAGGGCCTCGAACCGCCGCTGCTGCCCGAGTAGGGCTATTATAGTACACCCGGCCCAGTGAAGTCCTTCGCCGAACATCTCCTCGACGGTGAATTGATTATCTCCGACTGGCATGCAATACAGGAACTGCAGGGCTGACCATAGTCTAGAAAGTAAAATTTGTAAAAGAGTCACGCAGAAGAAAGGAATAATGGAAGAGTAATGGTTCTGGAGTCAAGCGGTAACACGAAAATCAAACCAATAGCTTACCTGTGGAATTCCTTGCACCCGTCAGTGTTCGGTGGGTAGTGCAAGGGAGGTGGGGGTTGCCATGGCGGGCCCGATAGCAGAGCCCTCAGCCGCTGCAGCACCACACCGAACAGGGACAGCCCACAGCAGAGGCGCTCCCTTGTCAGAAGATCGCCCTCTCGCGCTATTCTCGCTTGCTGTAAAGATCAACGGGACGTATTGTCAGATAAACAATTCGAGTACTTTGTATCGAAATTACTTCTTGCATGAATTTTGGAACACCCTATTTGGTTGGGCAAGTCCGTGCTGGTCTTTTCTCACCGTCTTAAAAGACTAGAGTGACAGCTTAATTCTTTTTGAATAACTTATGACGAGACACTAAATGATAATAAGAAGACTTAGTTTAAAAAAGTCACCTTAGCAGTGCCGAGTTTTTCGATGTTGGGCACAATCTGCAGCGGTCCGTACTTAGACTCCATCCTCTTCTGTTTCACCTCCGGCTTCTCTCCCTCTGGAAGAGTAAACAGATATCGACATTCAAAAATGATTTAAAAGAGTAGTACAAAATATCACCAACGGTGTTGATGCCAGATGATTGTTACTAGACCAGCTTCTTATTCTCAAATGTATAAGGATCTGGACAATAATTAAGGCGGGTCTCTAATACTCAACATGATTTTTGTATTTTGTTTTTACAGTTGGTATAATTTAAATGTAATTATCGCGGCTGCGTTCACTGTTGTATTGGTAGATCTGTGTCCTCTCCCGCCACACGTATAAGAGCGATCGCAATGAGATAAAAATGCTTTACAACATGCTCACATATTAGTCCTGTCCTAACCCTATCTTTCGTCGGATCCTACGGCGCAGCGGTTAGCGTTGATCTTTTTCGTTGATTGATTTCTGTTCAAAGGCATAGGTGTTTGTGATGTCTTAATTTCCCAACCCGCCGCCCTACTACTCTCTTTGGAAAAAGAGACGTTGAGTGACTGAACAGTTCTCGTTGAGATACCTCCATTAGGAGACCATATGCTCCACATGAGGAGCGGACATGGATAAAAAATAAAAAAAACCCTATTCTGCATATATCCCTTTTCTCTTCGAAGGGTTGACTTGCTGAGTAACATGCAGTTCTAATAAAAAAAAGGATCAGGAAGCTTACCTAACATATGAAAACTTCTGGTGGTACAGAGGATGAAGATGAAGTTTCATTACCTTTACAATGCAACTTGGGTAATATATTCTGGAAGGGGGCCGCGTGCAGGAGGTCCACGATCTCCTCCTGACCGAGGGCCTGCTCCGCGAGCAGGCAAAAGAGGACAGTGTTGCCGAGCTCGCGAAGCGAGTGGAACATCTCCGTCCGGGCGTCGCAGTACTGCACGATGTCCTGCAGTTGGGCGTGGTAGTAACCGAGGACACCTGGAACAGTTCAACAGAGTCAAGTATATCTTAAGATAGATAAAATTGCATCAACTGTTCTCAACAACTGAGTAACAAACAGTTCTCGTAGAAAAACTTCTGTTGAGATACTTTCATTAGGATGCCATATGTTCCACATCCACTATTTCAAAGGCGCAATGACAAAATACATCCATTCACTACGAGTTAGTAAATTATACTGTTGTGCAGCTGTGTGAATCAGCGGCCAGTGTTGCAGGCGTCAGTGCTGCCAGGACGGCACTATGACACAAATTTCAGTGCGAGAGGATTTACCTGGAGATCCGTAGTCGTATCTCGGCAGCTTGCAGACTTCAGGCATGGCGTTTGAAAGGGCGTTTGCGAACTGGGCAAGGCTGCCTTGCAGCAGACCCCTCGCGACGCCCAGCAACTCCTCCAGCACCACGGCGACTCCCTGGTAGCCCAGGAGACGCACCATCGCATGCAGATGCTGTGGGCCCACAAAGCCTGCAAATCGAACATCGCTTATAGTACAAACTCGTCAACTATTTTTTTTTTTTTGGATGCCAAATTCATGGACTTTAAGTACCAGAGCGCGTTAGTGTCGAAGTTCTTTTGAGTCTCCTTCATCGCTAATTTTTTAAAGTTTGTATTCCTTTAACATCGTTGCTGACGGAAGGGCGTGATCGCTACAGAGGCAAGAAATCCTTAGTGAAGCCAGTTCACGGTGACTCCGTATACATTCATTTGCAAATCACATTCTATATGCTTCCCCTCATACTATATACATACATATACACAAACAGTACACAAATATGTCGACCAAAGAGTCATTTTCATGATGCTAGATTCGTTCTTAAACAGTTTATTAATTTTAGACGAAACATAAAATCTATAATGGGCCGTCAAGCAGAACTGCTCTCGGTCTAAAACGATTCTCAGGCATTGTCTCGTCATAGTTGTGAAGATTAGAGATTGTTGAGTTGTAATAATCTCCTACCTCGCTGCAAAACTTTTGAGATATTTCACGAAAGAACTTGCAGATGGTAGGTATTTTCAAGCTTCTGTGAAATCCGTATGCTCCACATTGGGAGTGGACTTGGCGAAGAAAATAAGCGATTGATTACCCGAATACTGATTGAACTGCGTCGTGTACGCCAGATTGAGCTGCCTGGAGCCCCACAGATGGGCGTGGGCAGCCTGCGCCGGCTTGTCCCGCTGCACCGGCGCAGCAAATTGGATGCCGCGGCACTTCACGAACCTGGAGACAAAATTCAAAAACATATCACCATTTATCACAGTTAATGATACTGAGATTCTCACGACTATATACATGCATACCACTGATTTGTATCAACGGGTCATATGAGAAGCCAGTTACAAGAGCCGTTCGGCTAGTCGATGCATCGTCTGGAAGTGGATTTGTTTTAAATTTATTCTGTTAACATTTTTGTCGGGTTCTATGGCGCATCGGTTAGCGTTGTGGGCTTCCGTACCGGATCTCACGGGTTCGAGTCCCACTACAAACAGCATTTTTTCAATCAATTTATCGAATTCTGTTCGAAGGCATATGTGTTTGTGATGTCTTAAAATTCCCTCCCACCCTTCCGATCCTTTAATAACTCGGCGTAGCGAGAGCAATTAGTTAACCACTAGTCCTGTCCTAGCCTTATCCTTCTATCCCTACTACTCTCTTCGAAAGAGAGGTTGAGCAACTGAGTAACAAACGGTTCTTGTAGAAAAACTTCTGTTAAGATACCTCCATTATAAGGATATATATATAGGGATATGGTTTTTCAAACAACAAAAATATTTATAGTTAAGTTATATGAAGGAATTCTTCCCTATCTTTCTTCAAGGAAAGCTGGGGTTCCGATCTTCTTGGGGGTCGGTCTTATTCATTTGTGGTTTCAACGAGTTTGAACCCCCAAACAAAAACTCTCCAACATTAATATAACAAATCGATTCATAGATTTCCGTTCAAATGCATGAACGCCAAGGATCATAAGATATAATATTACCTGTTAGTCGCTGCGTTGTAGCAATAGTTGGGCAAGAAGTCGTAGTTGAGTTCCCAGAAGACGTGCAGCGCAATACGGCCGTAGGGCGCCAGGACGCTGTGATCAGCCTCGCGGAGCATCGCGTCCCACGGATCCAGGGACAGCCACCGAGACAACAGACGGTGGCAGAGCCGGTTCACAGCCAGCAGACCCTCAAGCTCCTGCAATTGCGTGACAATTGATCGATTCACAATTTTAATTTGTACACGGGGAGATCTCTGTTCATCCAAAAAATCTTTCTCAGTAGGCTGATAGTCCTGGCTAAAGCATACATGACAGCCTTCCATTCTGACTATTATTCTCCCGTAAGAGGCAAGACAGTGATTCTGCATCTTACTCGACTAGATCTTAAGGCGCTGGTCTACAATAAAGACCAACGAATGATTACTATGAAAAAGAACTAGTGTCTAGATGCAAAGCGCCACGTTTTTATTGGGCATTGCAGCGTCCGGACGTCGTGACTAAGGCATCCAATACCACACCCATTTAATGATCACGGAATTTGTGATATCTGATGCCCTAAATATTCGAGAAACATGTGTCGCTTTTTTTTTTTTTAAATACTACATGTGAACATTCAGGGCATAATAAATTATGAGGTTTATTGCTTATGGTCAAAAAAGGTCAATTGCCGCGGCAGTTATTTTGAAGAAACCATTAAATCTATGAGTCAATATACCAACACGTTTATTGATTATTATTATTATTTCATGAACGAACTATCATATTTATCGCAACAGTACACGATAAAACTATTTTTACGCCTATAATGTGCTAATAAAACAACCATCAATCTGTCATGTCACAAATATCAACGGCCCACATCGAAAATGACCATACAAACAGCGAGGGCAGCTGCATCTAGCGTCAGGTGATGCTGGACACAGTCGATGGTGTCCAGCACCTAAGTCTTTTTAATACTTAGCCAGAAGTGAGACATTTGATACAGTTTTATCGAAATCTCTTCGATTATCATACTTCTAAATGCATATAAACAAATAAAAACGATATAATCGACGAGAGAAGAATACTTACGACAACTCCGGTGATGTCTCCTGCCTCGAATTTGGACACGGCGCAGTTCAACGCTTTGTGCATGTCGAAGTTCAGACGCTGCGCCAGGAGCCGGGCGAGGTCCACACAACGACCGAGGAGGGCGACGTGACGCTGTCTGAGCAGAGCACCATAGCGAGACGCAGCGGGCTGGGCTAGGGACCACGCCCCCCGCGATACGCACTCCGCACGGTACCGTTTGTCCAGAAGAATACTGAAATAGAAAAATACTTTGTCATACTTTGTATGGGGCGTCATTTTAGAGATCTATTTTCGACTTTTATATCGAAGTATCCCTATGCGACAGCTGTCAAAATAGACACCATAGACAATAATAAGTTATATTTGAATTATCTATGGTATAATCTGTCATCGTGGATGATAAAACAATTGTATTTTCATAGTAGAAAGCTTATAAACATTAGTAATTAACATTACTCATTATTTGCATCCAATAAAATCAAATAACGTTCATTCGGACGCAACACTGACCAACATAACCTCAACGGATGACGTTTCTGTGATCCTTCGTGTGTCCATGAACATGTTCTGCAACATAGTTCCTGAGACATTACGTAAATGTTCAGGATCACGCATGGGTCCTATTATGCATCGCCAACTCACCTGGCGGCCAGCTGCTTGTAGTGGGCGAATATCTGCTCGGAGAGTTTGTAGACAAACTGATCGAAGCAAAGGTTCACCTCAGCCTCCACCTCGTCGTAGAGGAACTGCTTCTTAAAGACGGCGAGGGCGTACTGGGCGCTGTCGTTATACAAATCCAGAGGGTAGAGGACGTACCTGAAAAGAGAATAGAACAAAATATGCTATTAGAAATTTGTTGAATCTTAAGAAGCAAATCAATGCATGTTTAAGAAGTAAAAACACACTCACTCCATCATGCTGGGCTCCTTGGTCTTGAGGATGTGATCGGTGAGGATCCATGGCATGGACATCTCGATGGGGAACTGTATCCGCTTCTCCATCGTGATGACGTCCTTGCACTCCTCGTTGTGCTGATGGCGTACCAGGCAGTTGTTGATCTTGCGGCCCATCGTCATCTCCAGGTAGAACTCCCTGTACCAAAGCTGCGATAAGTCGCAACACTTCTGCAATGATTCTGGAATCATAAGACGGAATGGTTTGTTAACCCGCCGGGGACAGACAGTAAGTATTTCAACGGAGGGTATTCACTTATTTTATTACTGAATTGACAATATAAATAAAAAAATAAAAGCGAGGTTGAGCGTAACAAACAGTTCTCGTAGAAAAAACTTCGGTTGAGATACTTCCATTAGGAGGCCATATGCTCCACATTGGGAGTAAGCATGGATTAAAAGACATGGAGGTTTTACTATTCACCGTGTTTCTTAGACCGATGAAATCAAAGAAGAAATTTACCGGAAAATGCGAGCAAATAGTTCCAGAAGAAGCTGGATCTGTGGAATATCTCGATCTGCTGCAGGGTCGAGGCGTCCAGGTCTCGTCTCAGCGTTCGCTTTCCACCGGATTTGTCTGCGATGAGGGCCTCCAGCTGCGTTCGCACCATGTAGAGTTGCGTCGATGACGGACCTGTAAACAATCATCCGTAGATTAAATAAATTATAACAAAAATATTTTTAAAAATAAGCTTTTATTTAAATGTACTAAAAAGATAAAAATAATTCCGATATCTATTCCCTCATCTGAGCAACATCCTGACCACATGACACTCTTCAGCACAGTAAGTCGGATCGTTGACTCACCAGAGAATTGGGAAACAAACCATCTCTCACATTCTACCATCGCTAGTAGTCGACGGTAGATTAGAGTTATTAATTTCGGAATAATTGTCTCATATGGCTAAAAGTTAAAGCGCGCGGCGAAAATATTTATCTAAAATTTAATGTACAATATAATATCAAATAAATTAAAGGCGGGCGAAATTATTTATCTAAGGCTTAATGTACAATATCTAGTATTAAACAAGTATTGAACATTTTCTTCTAGAAGTAATTTTGAGAGCATTCTTGCAAACAAGACTCTCATTATTTAAGGTTGATATCAGTTTAGATGGGATTAATTATAGTCGTTATAAAATACGATTTTTCCTGACTTAGAAAACTGAATTTGAAGTACTCTGATTCGGACTATTGCAAGCTATGATGATATGGCTTCAACATTTTTAGGGACGAAACCCCCACACTGGCTTGATGATTTTTTTGTCATCTAATATGTGACACGGATTCTCAACATTTTAAGAATCGACACACACCACTGTCTTGATGATTTTTATCATCGTATATGTGACACGGTTTCTCAGCATTTTAAGAGTCGACACCCCCACTAACTTGATGATTTTTGTCATCATGTATGTGACATGGTTTCTCAACATTTTAAGAATCGATACCCCCCGCTGACTTGATGATTTTTGCCATCTTATATGTGACATGGTTTCACAACATTTTAAGAATCGACACCCTCAACAGATTCAAAATCCAAAGCGTTCTACAGTCGATCACCGAACTCACCGACATTCCTGGTTGGCAGACGGACGTTGTACTCTTTGTCGGGGGTGTCTTTCTTCCCTCGCATGGCCGGATCGGCTTCCGGATCGATGCCTCTGGCCCAATCTCCGCAAGTCTCCCGGACAGATACCATTATACTGAAACAAACATAACAAACATGTCGGTAACAACAAAAATAGGACATCTCTTTCACTGCACGCATTTGGGCGCTCCCACAAATTATGCATAGGTAAGGTTTAATTTTAAAGCCATATAGTATGGCATTAAGCACTCTGCAGTAATAATTAGAGAGGTCCCGTGATTTGGAGAAAACCAGGATGAATTCTGTTGAAAATTAAGGAATGTTCAAGGCCGCACCGTGTTGCTTCAGTGGTAGCGTGCTACGGATGACTCCGGCAATACTCAGATGGGATACTAGAGTCCTGGAAGATCGTCAGGTACTTTCCACTGAATGTACTCGGTGGAGAGTTGTAGATAGGAAAAGAATATGGTCCATTAAGGCAAAACTAACTGGATATCTCAGGAATGTGGCGTAATCTATACCTTCTGATCAGATCCCGTTTGTTCTTAATGGCCTTCCGAAGTGGCTCTCTCAGAGTATGCTGAACGAATCTCTGCAGCGCCGCATGGACACTACGGCGGGCAGCATCGGCAAACACGCCCTCCATCCTCGCCAGCAAGGCCTGAAGACCTTTCACGGTGGCTATTATTTCGACGAGAGCCAGCTTCTCCTCTGACGTGTAATTATAGCGGGTTGCCTGTAAAGGAAAAAAAAATATCAATGATATTTTGATTTCTGTGCAGATGGAGACAAAATATTCTGTAAATCAAATAACATACCCTCTCGTATTCCTCAGCTTCAGCGGGACAGCTGGGGTTTCTGTGGTGGTCTGTGGGATGCAGCAGCTTCCAGGAGCAGTGTTCGGTGAGCACCGATGCCCAGCCAGACAACAGATGAAGGCCTCTGAGAGCCAATTCAGCGGTGGCGGTGTTCTCTTCGTCAGATCCTGACTCTTTATATGTTGTTGTTACCTGTAAATAACAATAGATTGGTGGCTCAAATAATGTGGTACTTTTCAGTGGTAACTTTGTGGAAGTTCACTTTTGATATAAGATTTAAGTTGACAACTTTGTAATTCCGCAGGCTGTGTAACCCATAGTATCTCCACCTTTTTGGGCCCGTGGCCCCTTTCGAGTCTCGTAATTTTCCGTGGCCCCCATACTAGTTCTTTTATATAAGGATACGTTTTTCGGACACAATTATTTCAGGATGGAAAACTAGGAATTCTTTGAAAATTTTGGTTGTTGGCAGATTTCAAAATTTTATTCAGGAATTTACGGATTTTTTTAGCTCTTCCTGGAATTACAAAATATTTTGTCAGGAATTAACGGAATTCTCAAAATGAAAAAACGGAAACCTTCTTTTTTTTTAACTCTTCCAGGAATTCCAATTTCAAATACCAAAAATGTAGGTTACCCCATCTCGTGTACAACTTTTTGTCGCTGCCAGATTTTAATAACCTGGGAGTTAATAGATTTGCTTATGGCCCCCAAAACTGTGCTGTGGCTCCCCTAAAATTATTTTTTTCTGTGGCCCCCTCGGAACATGCAGTGTACCCCGATTGAGAAACTGTGTAATAACAAATTGTGACTTAAACTTAACATTGATTGTAATTGTCAACATATTATCTGTCTTACCTCGTTGCTATATCTGGCCAGTTCGGCAATGTACTTCTGATGGTCTTCACGGATCCTCGGAAGGTGAACCATGAGGTCGGCTTGGGGACTAGGGGGCACCGTCGCAGACGACATCGGCCATCTGTAGTGACATAAAAAATGCATTCAAATTACTACCAATAAATACTATGGGGAATATACAGAGCGGTCGGTTGATAGATCCGATGTGAGCACATCGACGCCAGTAGATGTGCGAATTGTAAATGACCTGCTAGTCTCCCGGGGACGACCATCGGAGAATGAAGCTTCAACAATAGCCAAAGACAGAGGACTAAAGGCGAATCCTCTATCGCCTTAAAACCTGTTCTATGGCTGAAGGAAGGAAAACCTTGACAGAAAAAACAAAATGAAGGTTTCTTCTTCTTCTTTGACCATATTCACTTCCGATGTGGAGCATATGGTTGCCACGCGGCACCTCCATGTTTTCCTCCGCCAATTGCTTTGATTCCTACCATTACATGCCAGCGTCCCTCAGTTCCGCAGAGTACATCCTATAGATAGCACCCGATGGTTGTCCGGGACACCAGAATACCACCGGTCGGATGAAAAAGTAGACAGGATTAAGGCTTTCAGGAGGCATTTGCAGCACATGACCCAAAAAGTTCCAATGTCTCTTCGTGACCACTGACGTGACAGGGCGCTGTCTTATACGATCCATAATCTCCGAGTTCCTCTCGAAATCAAACGACCTCACTCCCATTATTGCCAACGAAAACATATTCTCAAAGCTCAGTCAACGGTTTTTCTGAGACTTTGTCAGGTGCCATGATTCGCTGCTGTAAAGCAGCACTGGACAAATATGCATCCCAGACAGTCCGCATTGAGTTAAATGTGGCTCCGCTATTACCATGCAAATAGTAGTGGGTTGTGGTGGGTACAATAGGTTTTTCTTGGTATTTATTATTTTATTCGAGTCTCGGAAAACTAATTAGTGTGGGTAAGGGGGGCCACGGGCTCGAAAAGGTTGAGGAACTATGTCCTTATATACCTCTGAAACAATTTCAGACCACTGCACAAATGCTATAATAATGTACGTTATAAGGGCGTAACTCACTTGCTGGCATCATAGTGTTTGGATCTTTTGATGTAGTTGAAAGGGGCTATCTGCATGTCGCCAAAGAGTGGCACAACTTCAAGATTCTATAAAAAAATATATACCTGAAATTAGTCACAGAATTGAAAATCTAAGGAAGTGCTTGCAAGAACATAGTTTGTTTCATTTACACACAACACAAAAGTAAGTAAAGCAGTCTACCTTAAATATTCTGTCGATCTTGTCCAAGCGGAGACGTTTCTTTTGGTCCAGCCTGTTGATGTTGCAGACCTCCGAGTCCATCAGGAAGAGGCCGAAGCCCATCACCTTGACGAGCATGTGCTTCTCGGACGGCGTCAGGTACATCTTGGTCTCGTACATTTGAACGCAGATGTTCACCACGTCGCACATCAGCTCCTCGTAGCCTGTAGAAATAACACAAATATAATCATCGCTCGTGCACCAAATGTTTTGGTTTCGATTGATGGATAGGTAATGGTGCTTCCTCTGGTGACATCGTACGGATAATACTCGACGGTCATCCAGAATGTTGGAATCCTACGAGTCGGAATAAGATACAGGTAAGTTTGAGACTTTTAGAGGCATCTGCAGTACATCACCCAGGCAATTCCAACACTAAGATAGCACTGTCTTGCATGTTTACGAATTCCTCACGAAATCGAACCTCCTTACTCCCAACATCTGACGCAAGCATCTTTTTTCGAAGAGAAGAATCTTCACCCAGTCAAGAAACAACTCTATTCTACTACACAACGCAGTACAATGACCCAACATGTGGATTTTGTATTGTTTTTAGTTACCTGGAATCTTCTCCAGCACGTCTTTGACGGCATCCCTGATTTTGTTCTGCGTGGCGAGGAACATGGACAGGTTCTGCGACTCCTGAAGCGTCTGACTGTCGGACATCACCTTCAGGAACTGGGCGGCTCTGAAAACCAATAACCACGACAATAAATGTAAATTCGACAATCGAATACAGATTGCTTATCACTGAAATGAATAAATAACAAACTGGCCGTCAGTAAAGATCTAGAAATGAGTTAAGAATGCCACTTGTTAGTCAATTGAGTAATCTATATAACTATATATATTAAATTTACAAAAACTGATTGTGTGTCTCGTTATCGAGGCATAATCTTTTATATATCCCGATTCTCCCCACTCATTTTTAATGGCTTCCGTTGGGTTTCAAGAAGAGTGTAACGCAGTAGCAATATAGATGGGTACATTGTTGATAGCACTAAATAATATTAAACTGATTCGCCTACCTCCTGTAGGTAGAATAATCATTCTTAACAGAAGACTTCATGTTCTTGAGCTCGTCGAGAACCGCAAACATGTTGACGAAGCGTCCCAGGGTTAGGAGGTATGCCTCTGACACGAAATCCCTGCGTTTCTCGGCGTGACATAGCCTCTTCACCTCGGCAGAGAACCTCTCGATTGCTTTCCGCTGAAAATGAAAAACGAAATGAAGTATTCTTTTATTTAACGGTTGATATGTTCGTATCGGCCGGGTCCTTAGCGTTGTCGGCTTCCGTGCCAGACCCCACACGTTCGAGACCCAGTACAAACAGTATTTTTCGATTTCTGTTTGAAGGCATGGTTGTTTGTGATTCAGTGCTTCTCAACCTGGGGTTCGCGAAAATTTTCATTATTTTAACATTCTTTGTGATAAAATATTAACACAAAAAAATTTGGGGGTCCGCCGATTATTGTTTTCAGATTTAAGGGTCCGTGGCATGAAAAAGTTTGGGAACCACTGCTCTAACAACCAAGCGTAGCGGGAGCGATTATTTAACCACTAGTCCTGTCCTAGCCTTATCCTTCTATCCCTACTACTCTCTTTGAATAAGAAAGGTTGAGCGACAGTGACAAACAGTTCCTGTAGAAAAAAATCTGTTAAGATACCTCTATTAGAAGGCCATATGCTCCACAAAGATTAATAAAGGTGTCATGGGTATAACCCAGAGAATCGTGACAATCATGAGAACTGTTTGTTTTTCAGTAATTTTTATTTTTAAGGTCATAGGAAACTTCATAATTCTATCAAGGAATCACTTCAATTCTGGTAAAAACGACGATCCCGCGACATCAGCCATTCGAGCAACAACATAACAATCGGTGTATTAAATTCAGCTTACCTGAAAGTACATAAACGCCAGCAGCTTTTTGACTTCGGGCGCCAGAACCTCGACGGTCCTCTCGTAGATCTCCACCCGGTTGGGCTGCTCGTTGCTGCGGGGCTGCGGAATGGCTCGAGAGCAGCAACGCCACGTGTATAACATCACGGCCATCGAGTTGCCCTCTTCCAGCAGCAGATTCTTGAGTCGAAACCAAAATACGATATTCAGTAATAATGCAAATTGACAACAGAGTTTAAAAATCTGAGCATCAAACGACACAATTCCGGTAATGTTTTTAGCTGCCAACACGAACAAAGATTGACATTTGGCTCACCAGGTTGGCGTGGACCGTGGCCTCCTCGATGTACTTAGCGATTCCGGTGACGAATCCATTCCTGTCTTCGAAGTTTGTATCGAAGTTGGCCTGGTACAGGATGGATATGGGCTGCGCCTCGATGCAAGGCTGCTCATCTAAAACAGACCCAATAGTTGCAGTACAAATAAATAAATACAGTAGAACTTTGATTATCCGGATTAATTGGGGATGAAAATAGTACGGATAACAAAAAATTTAGACAGTCAAAGAAATTATGACCGACGAGTACATTCAGACATATTTTTTATTTGAAGAAATGCAAAATTGATTTTTGCAAAGAGAAGCTGTTCTTTTTGAAAATAGGGTTACCCTATTATAATGGAGTTCTACCAAGTAAATGCCAATCCAATCGATAAGCTTTTGAGACACTCAAGTTGTCCACGAACTGGTTGTCGGCGACATCTAAGCAGAGAAAAGCTTCAGAATGTGTAGTTAGCACCGGCGCATAGAAATATCCTCTTCAATTCCTCGGTTTTGTTCCACTCAGGCGGATATATTTTTCACTCAATATTTGGAACAAATCATCGGGGGTGGCCACACTTTTTCTTCTAGTTCGGCGACTAGTTGATAGTAAAACTATCAATGACAATTGACTGATAGTACTAAGATAATAGTAATTGTATCTCATCAGAGAATGATGACTGACTGACTTGTGTCTTTTATCTTTTACAGAGCGAAGAGCTCTTGTTCTATTTCTCATTCGTCTCTTGTATTTTTTTTTCCCTCTTCTTTCCTTTCTTCGGTGCCTGTTTGATTCATATTCGGTCAACCAGGCAGGTGAAATGGGGAGTGGTAGAAGTAAGGAAAGTTTAAAGAGGTTTGAGCAAAAGAACCCTCACGTTGTACGTACGGGGATAGTCTATGTAATCGTCAAGTAATGTTTTTATCGTTGGGTTAGGATGATCAATCACGTCGCTGTAAAATTTCTTCGACAGCTTCACAGCGTGATCGAGGATGGGATTGATGTTGAGGTCTCTATGTAGTTTCGTGTTACGCACGTACCACGTAGCGTTCATGATCGTGCGTTAAAAAAACACGACTACCGTAGTAAATAAATGAATGGCAATTACCCGGTAAAGTCAGCTCATCGAGGACGTCGACGTTGCTCAGAGCGTCGGATAACGAGACCTTCTCGCTGACGGACATCTTGGCGTGTCACTTGGAACTGCTGTTTGATCTGTAAAAAGATAAATCAAAGTTACAATTTTGGCGTAAATTATAAAACACGAAACCCCCGCTCCGCCATCTACCATCGCTCCAAATGGCAGCCGTCGTCCAAACATGATTATACCCCGAAGTACGCCCCCCCAGCTCAAACCCACAACCCCCATCACCCCTGGAGCTATACCTACTCACACAGCCCCACTGCGAACGTAAGTTACCCGTCGGTTTTACACACCCCTCACCTAAATAAAACACCCCCCGCCCTTCAAGAACCCACAACTCCAACGTCCATTACCAATAAATCCTACCCCACCCCCCCCCCACATACACCACCCAGTCCCACCCCATCCCACTAGACCCCTCCTTCCCCAATTCCAATCCAGACCCCGTCAAACCCCTTGCTTTTATCCGGACCCCCCACCCCTTTAAACTCGCTCCCTTAACTCACCACCCACTACCAGTCCACCTCAACTCCTCACGCCCCCATTTTATACCAAGTTACCTCAAGCACACCCGCCACGGAGGGACAGGCAAAGTCTACCGTAGACCGGACCCAGACACCATTCGATCTTTCAATTTAATTTCAGGACCCAAGCCTTGGTTGATAAGTGAAGTCATATTACCTCGAGTTGATCTCGATTGACCTATACCCTACCATATCAAACATCACCTATATTACTACAACGAACATTCCAACTAAAAACATAATTGGCGCAAAGGCAATCTTAAGGTCCAGCCCCCTAAAACCCCCCACACCCTACTAACTCTATGAAGCAAGAGAGGTTGGGCACCCGCCGTATCCCAGCCCAACACGAATGAACCACAACTGAATTCTCAAAACAAGCTCAAACCCATTTCGTCGCCCAACTGCTTCACCTTGACACGACATGGATTCTCAAAAAGAAACTCTAAGGCTCATCATCCACACACCCTACTACCACACCATGGCCAATTATCTCCCCCCCCCCACAGAGTAACCTACCTCCTCCAGACCCTCAATCCTCCCCCAGACTGTCAAACTAAACCCTCCAAGATCCGAATAACAAACCGACCAAACCCCACCCATGCACACGGCGACGCTCCGCCCCTCTGCCCTCCTGCGCTCCACGCCCGGCCATATGCTCCAAAAGAGGAGTTCAAAGGTACCCCCAACCATTCCAGATACATTGGTCACCCCGACCCCCTACACCATAATCGTCCAACAGACCAGTCACCCCGTCAAACAAAATTTTGGATCACACCCAAATCCAACCAACCCTAACCCAAGCACCCCTCAACACTTGTGACAACCAGAATCCCTAACCACAATCCCCTTTATACAAAACCAAACCTACCCCACCCCAATAACAAAAACGCCATCAAACACCAAAACCCATTACGAGCACAAACAACCACCACCATTATTTCCCCCTACAGTCCACAACCCCCCACATCGCTACTCAATGCACGAGGCTACCCCCTGCGTGATAACCCTCGACAGACCCACAGCCAACCCAAAGCCCATAAAACTATCCCCACAAATCATCCCCCTCCTACACCCATTATAACCACCTGAATGCTGCCGACAAGCGTCTTCAGGCTCGAACATAACCGAGAACGGTACGCCCCACATACCTCACAACCCGTCTACGGACTATACGCGTACGGTATCTAATCCCTACCCCACCCAACATAACCACAACCCCCAGAGATCGCCCCACCCAACTCCATCTCAAAGGCGGCAAACGACCCACCTCCCCCTAGCCACCCGATTACGTTTTTACTACTTGAAATGTAATTTGAAATAAGTCTGTCTCCGAGTATGAAGATGGCGCAAAATTCAGGGGTGGCATTCATATTATCTATAGAAGACTATTAATTTTCTGAAACTTAGTGTGTGTACATTTTAAAAATTAAACTCAAATAAACAATTACTTTTGAAATAATATTTAGTTCGCGTATTTTCTATGACAAAATTTGTGACAACCCTGATGTGTCATAAACATTTAAACATTGTTATTATGTATAAATGGCGGCACAATCGCATCGTCATCGGCGCACTCTTCATTTATTTGGTAAGTTTTAACAAATAAACTTTAAAACATTTTCAAAAACGATAAATTAAAAAATATATATAATTGCAATTAAACTCGTGGCGTGCGAGGTACCGCCATACATACACCTGCTGGCAGTTAAAAGGTTAATCCCACAGGGCTGATATATCGGCCCCACGAATACATGCGAAGAATCCCAGAGACCAGTTTTTCGAAAAAATTTAAATGGCTTATATTATCTTAGTAACTGTTAAGCAAATTTGTCGACGATTAGAACTGTATATTTGTCACATCTATACATAACCAGATATTTTTTCCTAATATTCCTTATTGATTTTAATTTAAAAAAATATTTGGCATTACAGGTAATGCAAACGCGCCAAATATTTTAAAGTTGAAAGATCATACGAAGAAGACTCGATGAGAATTTATTGTAAGTCACTCGAGATAAGCTAAGGTAAATTGACATCACAAACACCCACGTCTTAGGTCACAAATTTAAATTGAAAAATTTTAATTTGACATTTCGACCTGTCGGAAGCTGCCCGTACAGTTAAATTATGGTACAGTCGAACTTGGTTATTACGATCACGCAAATGGCGAGATCTCGGATGTTATGAGGAAAAATTCGTTGACATTTTAGTTTATGGTTTTTTTCATACCTCTCGGGCGGCATATCGAGCAAATATATTGTCAAAAATGTTCTTAAAACTGTTAAAATGTTGATCGTTTAAAAACACTTGCGAACGTAAGCAATAAAATCTGACCGGGCAGTTAAATAGACCAATGCCAATGAAAACAATGAAACAAGCATCAATTTTAAATTGTATACAAAAAGTGGATTGACAGAAGAATGTAATATGTGTGTAAATAAATTTTAATTGTGTATTTTTGATAGAATTGCGACTTTTTGTGTTACGTGACCGCTCCAGATACTTGCAAGTCTTCACGTGACGGGAATGTCTTTAAGCATTTAAAAATAAACTATTATCTGATATAACGAGTAATGCTTATAACGAGCAAATTCAGACGGTCCCATCTCCCTCGTTATAACCAAGTTCGACTGTATATGTTTTAAAAGGCTTCTTAGATTAACTTTCAGATCTCATTCCTCATGGCAAGAATTAATTTGAGAGTTGATGGTTCTAGAAAATTCGCAATATCAACATTCTTTTTTCCTGGATTAATTTCAGTTTTTCTTTTAATAATTTTCAAATCCTTAAACCAGTTTATGATTGTCCATACGGGATTCGAACCCAAGCACACGGCAACCGAATCGGACAAACGCCAAGCAATAACATCTTGGCTACGGGAATCGTGATGTTTCGTCATTATTATCAATACTTCCTAGGGGAACATATCACTTCGATAAATAGTCAGTTATCATTGAAAATTACTCATCAGAACAAATTCGACCGGAATAATCACTTTAATTAAACATTTATTTGTTATTACATAGTGTATGTTTGCTACAGAGCGATTGATAATCATCGAAAGGAATGAATATTATGAATTTAATATTTAAAAAATTACGTTTCGTGACGTATATTATAAAGTGTTTTTCGTATATAACTACAAGGAATCGATTACTATTTATATCATACGTGTCTAAGCTGCCTTAATACTCATTACATATAAAATATAAATAAAAGAGTAAAGTTAACAAAATATTACTCCCAAATTTAGGTGTTTTAATTAATCACTCTTTGCTTCAACAAGAAGCACATTTGAGACGATATATCAAAAGAAATCATACTGAATATTTCCATTTTAATTCATTGCACTATCAAAACGTACTTACACTATAAAATTCAAATTGTTCTTTGAATGTGTCACTACACCAACTTTAAACACGCCCTGACATTTTGTTTATCAAGTCCATAGATAATAAAACGTCATATCTATTTTTTAATGAAATGTTTTTCAACGATTTAAAAGTTCGGTACTTGTTAAGTAAGCAGTCGCATGTATTGATAATACGAATCGATGTTTGTATCAGTGGCGGTTCCTGACCTGAACTCTTGGGTGGGCTAGAGAAAAGCATATTTCCACTTCACTTTATACATTAATCTACAAGCAAATTAACAAATATTACGATACTACTGCAATGCATAAATTTTTATATAATAAAATCAATGCTAATGTAACTAAGAAATAATAGAATAATAACGCGGAATCCTTAAATTCGTCTCTTTCAAAGTGAAATAACAAGTACCTACTAAAAGCAGTATAGAACTGTCACTTGCTGTCACTGAAAGTCAATACCTGTCACTTTCATACAATACAACGATATTGGTTTTGTGTTTCAATGCATAAGTATGCGTAATGGGCTGAATCAGATCAGCCCCCAACGATCAACAGAAACTTGACAGATTGAAACACTATCCTTTGTGTTTGATGACGTTTCCGTACATACAAATACAAAAAAAATCTAATCGTGCTTGATTGCGCCCCAGTGTAAAGAAATATGTCATGATATTGTCTGTGGTTACGGGCTTAACGGGCGCTAGCCCCTGAGTGGTGTTGCCAGTGACGTAACGTTCCTGTTCCCTGTGAAGTATTTATAGGGTTATTGTTTTTTTATGCCTGCTCAGTTTAAAATTGTAATACAAAACACAATCGAGAATATGATTGTAGGTAGACGTAACATTGTCTTATATTGACAGAGGAAAATTAAAACAAAGATATTATATTCATTTGGGAAAGGTAAGTTACGCTTATAAATGTATTAATTTTGTTCAGCGGCCGAATTGCTGTTGATTTTTATTCAGCCATCTAATGTTTTGGGTGGAAAATGCAGGTCGGGCTTAGCCCACCTAGCCCAGTACCTAGAACCGCCACTGGTTTGTATCAAACATGCACATTGATCGGTCACTTATAGTTAAATATATCGACAGTTTCAAAGTAAATCCAATAATGTAAGTATTTAAGATTTCAATTGAAGGTGCTTGGTGAAATTTTTGTCATAAAATTTTCAGTTCAATTTTCAGTTTCAATTTCAGTTCTCATCTGTTCACTCGAATGGCAGATGCCAAAATACAAAACTTGAATCATAAGTGACAAAACGTGTATATGTATATATACAAAAATTTGAAGACTCTTTTCATAATAAAAAAATACATCTCAAAAGAAACTAATTGGAAACAACAAGAAACAGTTTTTTTTTAATACACAAAAAATATTTATTGATATAATAGTACAATAAATTAATGTAAATATTGTATATAACAATTGTTAATGTTTGCTGACATAAAGCAATATCTCATTGAAAAAACATGTTAAGCTCGTTAATTGTTTGGCTTTGTTTGTCTGTCGGTGTGCATTAAAACAGTTTTTGTTAGCCAGTTCTTCGTCTTTTTCGAGCTATTCAGCATTTTAAGTATCGTCAAGAAGGACTTTCGGGAATGGCGGGTTGCCCCGTAAGCGCACAAGGCGCGTGCTTGCGAATTTTATTCTTGGGGGCCTCAAAATAAAATAATATATTCTATAACCCATATAATATTTTTAATTAGTTTCATAAATTTGAAAAAGAGGGCCACGATATTTGAATGCGCTTAGGGACTCTCAATTGCATAATCTGTCACTAAAGAGGGTTCATTACTAAATTTAATGATCGCTTCATTTTGTATTCTATCATTCGAGGAATAATATTGCAATTTTCCATGCACTTTTCTGCGGTTGCTTGATCGCTATAGACCAGTGTTTCTTAACCATTCCAAAGAATCGCCCCCTTTGGCAGAAATAAATTCTCAATCACCCCCCAAAATGACATTTTTTGCCATGTAAGTCATATTAACATTTTAATAATAGCGCCCCCCAAATTCTGAAAAATTAAAAACGCCCCCTCAGACTTTTAAACACCCACCAAGGAGGTGGAACCGCCCCCGTTAAGAACCACTGCTATAGACTAACCAAATTATTTTTAAGTATTAATCAGAAAAATCCAGAAACTATCGTTATACGAAAGACATACGTCAAAATATAATAAAAATGACCAAGCTGTATACTGAGCGCGTGTCAATGCCTAATTGACAAGGAACAAAATGTACATACATACCTATTTATTTAGTAACATTTTTTTATGACAGAAAACCAACTATCCTTGCGTTATCAACTAATTATTATACTGGCCAAAAAATATTTAATTTGACAGCCACGTTTCGAAATTTCTGTCAAAGTGACAACAAACATCCCGCCAAATTACGAGAGAAAGAAAAAGCCGGTCGTTATAAGAAAAAATGCCGATCCACGTTGAAAATAACTTATGCGATGGCGATTCAGGCTCAAAAACGAACACATGTAAAATCCACTACTTGCCTTGCAAAATAGAAGGCGACGGAGACGCCAACGTCGCGAAATATTTCGATAACTACATCAAGACTGATGAAACGGGAGGTAATTATTTGTTGAACAATTCAATTGTCGTACGTTATCAGCAGAGATGGGCTGCCAATACGTTCACAGGGGACTCGCTCAATCTCGAATCAATTCTCAGTGTTCTGGGGAAGAAGTGATTTTTTTTTATCACTTCTATGCAATTTTTAAAATAAGCAATTGATTGTTAATTAATACACTTATAATATGTAACAATATGAAATTTACAGTAAACTTATCAATGTAAATAGCTAAAAATGTACTATTGTGTATACTGAAGCTGTCGTAGGTAATATAAAAAATGGTAAATTTGTCATACTTCATCGTACGGACTATTGCGGCGAAAAACTTCACAAACTGAGCTAAAAACCACTCCACGATTTAAAATTATTATCTGAGATCATGGGAATCGCGTTAAAACCACACATTATTAAGAAGAACACTGATAAATAAATTATATAAAGTATGACTTCATCACACGGACTATTACGGCGAAAAACTTCACAAACTGAGCTAAAAACCACTCCACGATTTAAAATTATTATCTGAGATCATGGGAATCGCGTTAAAACCACACATTATTACGAAGAACACTGATAAATTAAGCGAAATACGAAACATTTCGGAGCATTTCGCCTCAGCTTTCCAGAACGGGCGCGCGCGGCTTGTGAAGTTTTTCGCCGCAATAGTCCGTACGATGAAGTATGACAAATTTACCTAAAAAATAGTAATTGCAATTATATACTAATTTGATCTGAGAATATTGTTTTAACATAAGTTAACAAGGAGCTCGCCGGCCTTAGTAAAATTCATCAATTCATTAATACCTATTAAGGTACTCACTGTGGTAATTGTAGAGTATAGCTCGTCATGGATTATTACGGTGAAAAACTTCACAAACTAAGCTGAAAACAACGCCACGATTTAAAATTATTTATTGAGGGCTTGATAATTGCGTTAAAATCACACACTAAAAAGAAGAACACTGATAAATTATACGAAATACGAAATATTTCGTATAATTTATCAGTGTTCTTCTTTTTAGTGTATGATTTTAATGCGATTTATCAATGCTTCAATAAATATTTTAAATCGTGGCGTTGTTTTCAACATACTTTACCGCAATAGTCCATGTGTAAGTAAACGATAATTTAAAAAGTATGGCGGTGTACAGTGAGAATATGTCATATTTTGGATAATTTATTTGTCAGTGTTCTTCATATTAATGTGTGATTTAACGCGATTATCAAGCCCTCAAAAAATAATTTTAAATCGTGGCGTTGTTTTTAGCTTAGTTTGTGATTTTTTTCGCCTTAATAATCCATGTCCGCTTTGGTCTAGTTGGTAAGAGCTTGCTCTATCGATCAGGTGGGTCCGGGTTCGATTCCCGGTAAGGTCAATGTCAAATTGAATTTTTTTCAATTTTAATTTGAGATCTAAGACATGGGTGTTTGTGAAGTCAATTCTCCTTGAGTTAATCTCACGTGACTTTCAAAAATTCTCGTCGAGTATATCTCGTATGATCTTTCAACTTGAAAATATTTGACGCATTGGCGTAAGCTGTAATGTCAAATATTTTTTTTTAAAATTTCTATTTAAATTTAAATTTAAAAATTTAAATGACGAGCTATACTCTACAATTACCCTCACTGTCAACACTTGGTGAAAAGGCATTATAATAAAAAATAAAACACTTTTACTAATTTAACATTCATTTATTAAAATCAGAATCGGTTTTGCTCTTCGCACGAGCATTATCAACTAATACAAATGTACATTGTTTTAAAATCCATATCCCGCTCCCAATGTAGAGCATATGGCCTCTTAATAGAGGTACCTCAACAGAAGTTTTTCTATGAGAACAGTTTGTTACTCAGTCGGTCAACCTCATTTTTTTAAAGAGAGGGATAGAAGAATAAGTGGTTAACTAAACGCTATCGCTATGCCCAGTTATTGAAGAATTGGAAGGGATGGAGCTAATTTTCATACATCACAAAACACCTATGCCTTTGAACAGAAATCAATTGAAAAAATGCTGTATGTTATGGTACTCGAACCAGTGAGATCTGGCACGGATGCCAACGGCGCTAACTGCTGCGCCATAGACCCGACGTACAGTCCGATGAGATAATAATAAGTCTGATAGAGCCCGATAAGTCTCATTCGATACTACTTGAAAATAAACGGGAACTTTTATGAGGGACTGGACGTAAATAGTTTTCATCACTAGAAATTTTTTGACACGTCTAATGTGTTCCTTGAATTAAAATTTTGCGGTATAGAAAATCGTGTTAAAAAAAAATAGGTAATAAAAATGAACCAATAAGAAAATTACACAAAATATTATTTATCGTATCTATTTTGACTAAGAAAAAATGATACTACTCATCGCTACTTGGTCATATATTGAGACTTTTATGAGGGACTGGACATTAATAGATTTTATCACTAGAAATTTCTTTTTGCAGTGTAGAAAATCGTGTAAAAAAAGGGCAATAAAAATGAACCAATAAGAAGATTACACAAAATATTATTCATCGTATTTATTTTGTTTAAAAAAAAATGATACTACTCATATTGACACTTTTATGAAGGACTGGACATAAATATATTTCATCACTAGAGATTTCTGACACGTCTAATGTGTTAGAATCTAATAAAGCCTTTTGTTGGTTATAACTTATTTTGGGTTGTTGAATTTCTTGTAATTAGTTATCTGCTTCTGTTTTTTTTGTTAATGCGAATCGTGCTGGAGCAAATGATTCATGTAAAAATAATATTAATTCTTTTTAGTGGACTGTATTATTTCCAAAACGTGTCGAGTTAAATAGCTCTGGTTTTGAGCTTAGGCTGTTTCTCTCTTGAGCCCCTCTTTCGTAGAAAACCATGTAGATCAAATCTCTGCAAAAAGCATGCTGTCATTTATTTTGATTACTTTCCTCTTCTCAACTCCAGCTATGACAGCGTCGTTTCGAGGTTACCCATTGTGCGGCAAAGACGTCCAACTCCCTTCCGAATACAGCTTGATGATGCTAACCGAGGCTAGGGCGCGCCCGTTGTCCTCGAAAGCCGACAGATTCTTTAAAGTTGCCGTCCGATCTCGAGAGTTCTCCTGCTGGAATTGGGACCACACCGGCAATCCTCAATTACTGACTGCAGTGGACTGTTTTGATATTGCTGAAGCCGTAAGTAAATAGTACAATCCTTCATTG
The DNA here is from genome assembly GCA_031772345.1 of Himalopsyche anomala. Taxonomy (NCBI): domain Eukaryota; kingdom Metazoa; phylum Arthropoda; class Insecta; order Trichoptera; family Rhyacophilidae; genus Himalopsyche; species Himalopsyche anomala. The sequence continues at coordinate 8,143,637 of CM062843.1, forward strand.
TATATTTATTTTTTTAACCATGTTTGCTCCCAATGTGGAGCATATGACCTCCTACTGGAGCTATCTCAACAGAAGTTTTTTTTGTTCTACGAGAACTGTTTTTTACTCAGTCGCTCAACCTCACTTTTTTTAAAGTGAGTAGTAGAAAATGAAGGATAAGGCTAGAACAGGACTAGTGGTTGACTAATCGCCATTGCTATACCTAGTTATATAAGGATTGGAAGAATGGGAGGAGAGGAAATAATGTGAATTGACATCACAAACACCCAGTCTTCGATCATAAATTTGAATTGAAAAATTCTCAAATTCATTGTGATCTTACCGGGAATCGAACCCAGACCTGCGGGATCGGTAGAGCAAGCTCCAACCAACTGGGCCACAGCAGGCGACAGATCCTTCATTGTATCCTACATGTAAATGTGCTGATCACATCCTTTGGGAATGTCCAGACTTGAATAACGAACAGGAATAATTACTCAAGACCATACGACTATCTGTCGGTCGTGCCGACTTGGTTGCATCTAAGGCAAATTATAAGGCCTTTGAGGAATTCACCGCATCTAAAGGAAAAAGAATGACATATTTGTATGAGATATTTTTATTGAAGTGATAACAAAATGCCACTTATTCAACGCTTGCATTCTGCCGGTACTGCTTTACGGTTGCAAATCATGGCACCTGACGAAGACTCAGAAAAACCGTATACTGAGCTTCGAGAACAGATGCTTGCGTCGGATAATGGGGGTGAGGTGGTTTGATTTTGTGAGGAATTCAGAGATAAGGGAGCGTACAAGACAGCGTCCTGTCACGTCAGTGGTTATGGAGAGACGTTGGAACTGGCTGGGTCACGTGCTGCGGATGCCTCGGAAAGCCTCAATCCTGCCTGCCTTTTCTTTCGACCGGTGGGATTCCGGCGTCCTGGACGTCCGTCGGGTACTATCCATAGGATGTACTCGGCGGAACTGAGGGATGCTGGCATGTCATGGGAGGAAGCAAAGCAATTGGCAGGAGACAGGGAAACATGGAGGTGCCGCGTGGCGGCCATATGCTCCACATAGGGAGCGAACATGGCCAAAGAAGAAGATAACATCAAAAATATCGACATGTTCATTATGCATTTGGCTTCAATATAAACAAAACCAATCATTTTTAAGTACTCTATTTTACAGTACAATGAAATGAAACATTTCAAAAAATGTTGCCACGTTCTGATTGTTAGTAAATAATTAATAATATTTTGTTTTTTTTAGCTCTGCGATCCTTCGACAACCATCAAAGAAGAAATGAAGTCTGAGAAGTGAAGAGTTCCGCTAAAGAAACGTGACTCTTATTCTTAGTGGTGCTTGTGTTCATGGGATTCTCATCGGAAGCCACCGCCCTTAACACACCAGAGCTTGTGATTGCAATGTTTTGTTCAACCGACTAAAGATGTCTTTCATAGCATAAAAAAATATCCCTGTGCTAGATTATTTTCTTATCAGTCATTATTTTTCTTAAATTTTTTAAAATATAAAAAGTTGACTAACGGCAACGGACTAAAAATACCCCACGATGACGTCTTAGTAATTTTACCATACCGATTGTCCGGTTCATTAGTCAGACAGTTCGAATAACAAATTTTGAGATGATGGTAAAACAATATCGTAACCGTGCTTACTAGGACCTCCTATCCTGAAATCCTGTCCAATTTTGTCATCCTGAAATCTCGGAATCATGACAGAACTATTCTCGGGATTTCGATTTTTGGCAGGAATGATTTTATGATGAATGTTCAATCCCGTAATTCCGGCATTTTAAAAAATTGTCAATTCCGAGATCACAAGGGGTCCGGGATTGAATGGCCTAGTGCAGGGGTGGGGAACCTTTTCATTTCTAAAGGCTACATTCAACATAAGGCCGCAGTAAAGAAAATGTTGACACCCCCCCCCCTTTTTTTCGACTGTCGAACATGTAATGGGTTGGTTACGCCCTTTTTCCAAACGCTTGCGTATAATTTTTGAATATTTTGATCAAGTCAAAAGGCCGCAGGTTCCCCTCCACTGCCCTAGTGCTTACAGATAAAGCACTTATGTCGAGTTCAATAGTAGTACATTAAGAAATATTTGCGTTATGACCCAGAGAATTCATGAAAATTCCATTCCGGCATTTGTATTTTTTTGGTGTCAATTTTTCATTAACTGACTCCTGAACACACTCAAGGTTAATCCTTCAGAGTTGTCTGATTAATAAACTGGACTGTCGATATGGGATGGGGGCACTGCTGAAATCCAAGTTGACATTAGCTATCTCTACCGATCGTTGTGAGACAGGTGCGCTCATTTCTTAGCGCTCATTTCTTAGCGCTCATAGTCAGTGTATCCGAGTGCTTCTGCATTGAAAACGAAAATGAAACTGTGCTGTATGGGCGTTTTTACATTAGGTGGAGGGCGGTTTGTCTCCAATAATTAAAAAAAAATTGCCAGTAAGGCAAATGTATTTATTTTAAAATTTATAAATAAAAATATTTGATATAAAAAAAAAATATTATCATGAAAAAACCGTTTTATTTTTTCAACCCATGAAAAGGTTAAAGGTCGTTTTAAACCATGCCTGCATGACCTCTCAATGGGTTCATCATATGGGTTTTGAAGTCAATAATTGTCTGAATGTATTAACTCTGATCTTTGCGGTTACGTCCAATTAGAAGGCGGGGTAAAAATTCGATAAAACCCAATTCATAAGCCCGAAGTCCAGACAGCTTATACACTTCTTGATATCAATGAATATAAGATTTCGACTGAAGGTGCTTGGTGGAATTTCAATATTAAATTTGAACCGTTCAAATTATGTACATTCACACAAGTTTTGTGACTAACGACCCAGCTTTCGCCTGATGATGTCGAAAGGCGAAACCCGGGTCGGTAGTGACAGAACTTGTGTGAATGTACATAATTTGAATGATTCATATTTATCCATAAATTATTTAAATATGTTGGGTGTAATTTTTTTTTCCATGTTCGCTCCCAATTTTTAGTATATGGTTTTCTAATGAAGGTATCTCAAGATTAGTTCTGACGATGGCGAAAGCCGAAATAGCTATCATCTAATAAATATAAAAACTGTGGGACTAAATACTTTGCTATTTTTACAGTATTTTAATGGAGTTCTACCGAGTCAATAAATAAAAGGTATCTCAAGTTTTTTTATTTGGTTTGTTCAACCTCTTTTTTTTCGACGAGAGTGGGGATAGAAGGATAGGGCTAAGACAGGACTAGTATACAACTTTACTCGTATTGTTTGCGTCTAATGAAATTAAATAACTGCACTGACCAACATAATATTAAATAGTGACATTTCTACGAGTCCTGGTTAGTGTGTACAAACAAAATGTCTCGCGACATTGTCCACGAAAGCCGATGTGTAGTGTTATGACCCGCAACATGTTACTTCATTTGACCCCGAGTCAAGTGCATATGTTGCTTGGGAATACAAATAATAAACAAAACAGTCTTAAACGTATATCTTTTATTTTAATTGGCTTCCTATAATTTACATTGCCCTCGAAGAATAAAAATTGTCAAATTGTTTTTTTCACTTTACACAATTGCTCAGCAGCGCAGGATAATTCATCTGTAAAACAAAGAGAAATATTAAACATTATTACACTATTCAAAAGAAAAATCTAACCTATGTAGTTTGCCTATCTAGCTGTGAAACTTTTGAGAGGTTTCAGAAACAAAAATCTTGAGTTGAGGATATGATCAGCATCCTGAATCAGATCACCGCATTTACAGAAGAGTTTGAAAGCGATGTGACTATGGCTGGTGCAGAAATCAAGAGTCAAAATATCGGCTATCTCGTCTGTGTATTAGTTTCCATGGTTCCGATGATGAATACCTTACTCACATCTGATCGGGAGCCGTCCACGTGACTGCCGCCATCTTCCGGTTGATCTCCATGAGAAGCGTCGCGCATCTTTGTACAGTCTGCGGGTGCATCGGGGGCTCTTGTGGCGTTCTTACCGTGCGGGATTCGTTCAGTGTGGCATTGCGCAGTTTCAATGCACGTCTACGAGCCGCCCGCGCTGCTGTGGCTAAATTCATAAATAAATGCATTTAAGGTTATATTTCATAAGACGAGAAGTATTATTTGAAAAATGCAGAAGAAATGTGTAGCATTTGGAATCATAAAGAAGTTCTACGAGAGCTCGGTTGTTACATAGTTACTTAACCTCTCTTTCTCGGAGAGATTGGGCTAGGACAGGACTAGTGGTAAATCAATAGCTTAAGCTACGTCCCGTTTGGGTATTAAGGAAGTTAAGATATCCATACCTTCAAACATAATCTGTTAAAAAAAAAAACAATTTAAGAAAGTGTCGGTACTATAATTACTATTAAAGAAGTTGTTCTACTAGAACTCGGTTGTTACTTAGTTACTCAACCTCTCTTTCCCGGAGAAGTAGGGCTAAGACAGGACTAGAAGTCAATAGCTTTAGCTACATCCCGTTTGGGTAGGAGGATAGTTAAGATATCCATGCCTTCAAACAAAATCGGTTAAAAAAAAAAAACAATTTAATAAAGTGTCGGTACTATAATTCAAGCAACACAACCTCAAAAATATATTCAGTTAGCCCTCCGAGTAATGACCAGTCGGCCAAGCAACCGGCATAACGCATGTTAAATTTGATTAAAAAAAAAACAATGGCTACTTACCAGTGTCCTTCGATCTATCCTTCGATTCGTCCCGCCGTACGTCTTCATCATCGAAAGAGCCCTGGGACACGGAGCGTCTTTTCGGTGGCTGGGACACAATACACATAAAATTGTCAGTACACCCATCGCTAGCTAGATTTACAGGGCTATTTTGCACCGATTAATAAAATGATGATGATTATTTAACCCTTTGACAACCGCTAAGAATTTAGAGAACAAGGTCTGTACTCTGACCCTTTTTGGCGAATTTTTTTATACTATTTTCGACCATTAATATGGATTGTAATATTTCTTAAAGTATCCATAATTTTTTATATCTTCTAAGCCAGTAATATATATCGCCGAGTAAATGCAGGTTTGAACATAGTTCTGATGATAGCATACACCGAAACATCTATAAACTGATTTTAAAAAAAAGTTGTAGAACTAAATACTTGAATTTGAATTAATTGAAATTAGCATTTACTTGGTGGAACTCCATTGTAATAAGGTTTAAAATAGCAATATAGTCTGAATGGTATACTCTTCCAATAATCTTGTCGTTAACGACCCGTTTTTCGCCTTCTGGCATCTTCAAGTTTTTTCGAGTGCACGAATGCACTTGAACTGAACTGAAGACGCCGAAAGGCGAAAAACGGGTCGTTAACAACAAGATTATTGGAAGAGTACACCATTCAGACTATATTGCTATTTTTAACCTTATTACAATGGAGTTCCACCAAGTAAATGCTAATTTCAATCAATATATCGAGACTAGCGGGTGTATTCAAAATTTTCATTTGGTGGCATCAACTTCTGCAAGTATGGTGACGATATAATCATATCCAGTTGGCTACCCTTTAACAAACCTTTCTACGCTGCCTCTGATAATCTTGACTGTCGTAGAAGTGTGGCCGCGCCCTGCGGACCCTGCCGGTTCTCCGCCTCTCGTCCCCGCCCCCGCTGCCTCCACTCGTATTACCTGCATGGTGTAAAATAAACCATTATAAAATATATAACGACATTCTGCAGCATTCACATTCATGAAATGCTTAACTTTAATAGTTTGAACGTTCAACGAGGAATGTACCTGGCCATAGATTTCTTTCGGCTTATACGAGGCCAAAATGAGAACTCCACCATTTTTGAGAATGTGACGCTAAATATTACTGATTATTTTTTAAGAAATTATGGACATGATTTTTTTGTTCTCTCAAGGTGTAGAACTAGCCTGCCAATGGGGATGCCACTGGGAAGCGCTTAAACGTTTTTTTTTAAATATTGCTTCAGATGCCGACATATTCCACGTTGACGTGGGTGAGTTCTGACGAATGCTATTTTTTAAACTAGGAGTCAAAACAATAATGTTATCAAAATGTAAGACAACACTCACATTTCCCACTGCCGACTCCGTTACCACCGCGTTCGATAATCCCGGAGCCTCTGGTGCGCGCCGAGAAGAATGAATGGCCGCATTTGCACACCTTCGTTGCTACTGCCACCTGAGGACGTGTCGATTGAAATAACAAATGATTAAAAAAAAAATACAATACCATATATAAGCCAGTTAAAGTCACAGGGCCTGGGTGATTTGTGATGGTCGATTATAGCCGATGATAGGCCGTAAGGGTAAACTTGCCGTTAAAAGCAAACTACTACTTACCGCCATATTCAGACCGATCATGAATCACTTTAAAACTCTCCAGACAATACAAAATAAGACATTACGCACAGTGATGGACGCTCCCCGGTGCGTGCGTAACACGACACTACATAGAGAAGTCAACAGCAATCACATCGTGAAGCTGTCGAAGAAATTTTACAGCGACATGATTGATCTTAACCCAACGATAAAAACATTACTTAACGATTACATAGACTATCCCCATACATACAACATTGGGGATTTTTTCGCTCAACTCAAACTTACCTAAGCTCCCCTTACTTCTACCGGGTTGGTGACGTCAATCCCTGGACAGATAATAAAGACACTGACTACAACTTATAATAAGAACCAAAGGGGGAAAAAATAAATAAAGCAATCAAAGAGAAATAGAGCAAGAGCTCTTCTCTCTGTAAAAGATAAAAGACCCTCAGAGGAACTTATAAAGGAACAAAGCTTGGAACATTTCAAATACAATGGCGAATTCATACTAAAATGTTTTTCGTATTTCGCATACTTAATTTATGAGTGATCTTCATAATAATGCTCGATTTTAAGATTTTGAGTAATGGCGTTGTTTTTAGCGTACATTGTGAACAGGGCCGGCGCTACCATACAGGCGAAATAGGCAATCGCCTAGGGCGGAAATCATTAAGGGGCGCATAAATTGAGTAATCAAATTATTTTTATATTCTAATAACAAATAATAGTTTATACTTGTATCTGTTCGTTATAATTATGTATCGTATTCTATATACTTCGAAAAAGGTAGGTTGAGCGAACTAACAAACAGTTCTCGTAAAAAAATTCTTTTGAGATACTTCTATTGGGAGGCCGTATGATTCACAATGAGAGCGGACAAGCATGTAAAAAAAATATTCCACAGTTTGTTAAAAAGGGGGCGTGCCAATAACCGTTGCCTAGGGCGCTAAATAACCTCGCGCCGGTACTGATTGTGAAGTTTTCTGCCGAAATAATCCATGACACACTATGTGACAAATTTACCATGATTTGTTCCAAGAAGTTTCATCTGACATATCGCTCATGACTAAACAATACATAGCATCACTCAGTATTGAAAAACACACTTCACAAAGAAAATCTAGCAAAATCTCACATCACAAAAATGATTTCAGCCAGCGGTGGGCTGCCAGTATGTTAACAAGGGGCTCGCTTTATATCAAAGCAATTCTTGGTGTTCTGGGAGAGTAGTAATTTTTTTATCACTCCGATGGAATTATATGCAATACTTAAATAAGAAATCGATTGTCACTTAATACACTTGTAATATGTAACAATATGCAATTTACCGTAAACTTATCAATGTAAATAGCTTAAAATATACTATTATGTATACTGAAGCTGTCGTAGATAATATATAAGTCAGAAATTGCAGTTATATACTAATTTGATCGGAAAATTTTGTTTTCTCTTAATTTAACAAGGGGCTCGCGCGAGCTCATCCCTGATTTAAGCCACTTGTTTTCCAACTTGAAGCAATACGATTAGTTGTCTTTATTGTTACTTTTACAGACGCAATATCTCTTATTCCACATAAACAGAGAAAATGTGATAATTGCATTAAAATTACGTTTATTTACTTTACGTTTTTTTAAATGATAAAATACAAAACAATTTAGAATTTATGCAATAATAGTGACAGAGGAGTTCTTTTGTTTCATGTAAAATGTAAACCGTTTGGAATACGAAGTACTATTCATCATCGGCGATATTATGGCTAATATTATATTTGTATTTTGAGAAAAATTTGAGGAAAATGATAAGTAATTTAGCAAATTCCTATTCGCAGTTTAACAAATAACTGAATTGTTACTAGCCGCATTTGACATATTTTCAAATAGAAAAAGAGTAGCATGTTCTAAAACAAATTTAGCAAAATACCAAACAACGCCTCGCTACTGTGCTTTTTTTTCGTTCATAAGTTTCCTCACGAATGGAATTGTTTTTACGGTTATTACAAATGATTTTGGTAAATTTGTCATACTTCACCACACAGACTATTGCGGCGAAAAACTTCACAAAATAAGCTGAAAACAACGCCACGATTTAAAATATTTATTGAAGCATTGATAAATCCTGTTCAAATCACACATTAAAAAGAAGAACACTGATAAATAAATTATCCAAAATATGACATATTCTCACTGTACACCGCCATACTTTTTAAATTATCCTTTACTTACACATGGACTATTGCGGCAAACTATGCTGAAAACAACGCCACGATTTAAAATATTTATTGAAGCATTAATAAATCGCGTTAAAACCACACATTATTACGAAGAACACTGATAAATTATACGAAATACGGCGCGCGCGCGCCATCATGAATAATGGAGGCAAAATATTTCGTATAATTTATCAGTGTTCTTCGTAATGTGTGGTTTTAACGCGATTTATCAATGCTTCAATAAATATTTTAAATCGTGGCGATGTTTTTAGCTTAGTTTGTGAAGTTTTTCGCCGTAATAGTCCGTGTGGTGAAGTATGACAAATTTACCATGATTTTCTAGTGAATAACTCATGTTAATCCACGTACATTTGCTGTCATGATTTTAAATACAACGTAAATAACTATAAATAAACTGGTAAATTCTAACCTGCTGGTGACACTTTGGACAGCTCTTGGCGATCATCTTGCTCTTCCCCATACGACTGACAGTCGATATACGTTAATTAAAATAGTTTCAGGCAATTGACTTGCCTGGTTTATAAAATATTGCTTTTGAAAGAACTAAATGTTAGTATTATTGCATTGGCTTTGTCAACTCGACAGCTGTCATTGATAAATCTTTATTCAGTTAATTTTCTGTTTACAAATGGCGGACGTTAATGTGCTGCCAGTAACTAAGAAATTTATTTCAATTACAGTAATAAAGGAAAGGAATAAAATTTAAATGAAATAAAAAATGTTTTTAGCAATTAATTGTTTATAGTCAGATATGTGACTGCCCAAATTTAAGGATCATTTCATGTTTACATGATATGATAAAAAATATTTTTGGCCCCCTTTGTTCATTCTATTCGTTACATACAAATACTCACCTTTTTGCACTATAGCTATTAGGGCATAGGTTCCCAAGCTTTTTCGGGTGGCGACCCCTTTTTATAAAGCCATGTGACTAGGCGACCCCCGAGGAATTTGAAATCCTCGATTTGTTGTACTTTTTCGTTATTTTGTTGTTCAAATCCAAAATCGAAAAAAGTTGGCGACCCCCCCTGAAAACCCTTCGCGACCCCCAGGTTGGGAACCCGTGTATTAGGGCATCCAATCCCGGGATCCCGTTCAAAATCCCGGGATTGACATGGTCGCGATCTCGGGATTGAGTTGTTTTTTGCAAATCCCGTAAATTTAAAGGTTTTTGGAATTGGAAAAGCCAAAAACGACTTTTGGAGAAAATGTGAGAAAAAAGTATAGCAAATTGAGAATTTCAAATTCCTCGGTGAGTTAAAAAAAAAAGCTCTTTTAAGATAATCTGGGGGGAAAGTATACCAAATTGAGGATTTCAAATTCCTGTGAGGTAAAAAAAAAAAGGTCTTTTGTGATAACCTGGGGAAAAAGTATACCAAATCGAGGATTCCAAATTCCTCGGTGAACGACTCACCAAAACTTTGAAATTATACACGATTTCGCGTAGAATTCCCAATCCCGGGATCCTGGGATTGAAAATTTATCAATCCCGAAATCCTGGTATTAGAAAAAGGCTTCGGGATTGGATACCCTAATAGCTGTAGTTTTACGTAGCCAGTGGAGGATTACGCTAAAAGCAAATGAGACGCGTGCTAGGGGCCTCAAAAATAGTTTATATAATATACACAAGTCATTTACTTTTTGTTCAGATTATTTTACTTGAAAATTTTAATGTTATCCGAAAAACAGGGCCTTCAAATTTTATTGCGCCTGATGCCTGCCATATGCTTAATCCACCACTGCACGTAGCGTTTGTCTCAGGATCAGTTATCGAAAACTACGCGGCTTGCACTTTATTTTGCTGATAGTCCTTACCGTAAGAAATGACAGAGATCCTATTTGTATAGATCTGTAAAACATTATAAAAATTTCAACACCAAAACGAAAAAACTTATTCAAAGAAGACATTCAAGAATCTATATAGTTGGTTAAAATAACCCTTCTACCAAATAGGTTGAGCATCACTAATCTATAAGATGTCCTCAGCGGAGATACAGGACACTGCGATGACTTGGAGGAAGTAAAAAAGCTGGTGGGGAGTGAAAATGGTCAGAGTAAAATCAATAAGGTTAAGCTACACAAAAGTAAATGCAAGTAAAACTATAATAGTTTGATTGAATATTTTTATTTGATATGATTGTATAAGTATGAATTTTCGGTTGATGAGTATAAAAATTTCAAAAACAGAAAGATATACACCATAGAGTAAAAAAATCATAACTAAACATTATGGTCACAATCAGAAATATTATTCATTTATTCAAATGAGGCCTTTCTATAATTCCAGAAAACCTCGATTGTCTAATGGTACAGCAGTGCGCCCCAGTCGAAAATCACTGGAACCTGAATGTTGTTTACCTCAAAAGGATAGAATTAAATGAAGTCACCTGATGTTAATTGCTTATGATTCTCATACAGAAGAGTTACATAATTAAATTTTAACGATAAAGAACATATTATACAAATACAGTTTTGAAACATTATATTTATTGTCTTATAACTTTCTGTCGACCATTAATCAGTGTATTTTACAGCTAAAAATTGCCAATTCGCCAAATATTTCAAAGTGTTAATCACATGAGATAAACTCTATAAAAGATAATCTCGAGATGACACTACATCACAAATACCCATGTACAAAATCTTAGATTTAAATCCAAATTCAATCATGAACCCAGACCGGTCCGACGGCTCTGATGGTAATTTTAACTCTATGGTATATAAAGTTTTAAATGCACATGTCTATTGTTTAGCGTTGATGATGTTCACGAATTCGGGTTTCAGACTGGCACCACCTACGAGGAATCCATCGATGTCGGGGCATGCGGCTAGTTCTTTGCAGTTAGCTGCGGTAACAGATCCGCCATATTGGATACGTACGGAGTCTGACACAGCCTGAGACACGTTGCTGACTAACCATTTTCTGAGTGAGGCGTGGACATCTTGAGCCTTAAATAAAGAACAAACATAATTTTAATGATTCTAGAATTTTAACTAGTCACTTGCTAGAAGGCTATTCTTAAATTTATTAGAACCTAGACACTAATTAACCCTCCAAAGACGGGAAAATATTTCGACATACATGTATAACGTTACCAATCAGATGGATAAAGGTTGAAGATACTGCAAGAATTAAGAAAGAAGTCACAGACGTCTTCGTACCTGCTGGGGTGTGGCGGTTTTGCCGGTTCCGATGGCCCAAACGGGCTCGTAAGCGATGACCACATTTGACCAGTCAGCACCGATGGCTTCAGCGATCGCCTTGGTCTGTCTGAACACCACCTCTTCAGTCTTGCCGCCCTCTCTCTCCTCGAGTGATTCACCGATGCAGGCGATCACCTTCAAGCCAGACTGCAGGGCGTGCGTCACCTGGATGAAAGAAAATCAAATTAACAAACGCACTTGCTATTTGTGTTAGTCGGCCAATAACTAACTGTAATTAGTAAGACAACTAAGAAAAATCTAAATTGTAGTTAAATATGCAGTTTATTGATTAAATTGGCATTTACTTAATAGAACTCCATTGTAATAAGATTTAAAAATATATCAAAGTATTTTATATCTAAAAAAAATCATTGAGTTGTTTAAATTTGGTTTTGTCTGGGTCATTTTAAGTCATTTCTCAATACCCTACTACTGACCCCGGCCAAAGAACCTAACATGTAAAGAAATGTTTTAATAATATTTTTTTTTCCCTGTCTAAGCATAAATTTTTATATGAGAACTGTTTGTTACTCAGAGGCTCAACCTCTTTTTTTATAGAGAGTAGTAGGGATAAAAGGATAAGGCCATGACAGGACTCACTCTCGTTACACCAAGTTATTGAAGGATCGGAAGGGTGGGAGGGAATCTATAGACATCACAAACACCCATGTCTTCGAACAGAAATGCTGTTCATACTGGAACTCGAGCCCGTGAGATCCGGCACGGAAGCCCACAACGCTAACCGCTGCGCCATAGGACCTGACAGTCTCACTTAATAACTGGGCGATAATAAAATTAGCATAACTTTGCAAAAAAAGAATCAAGTTTGAGGGGCCACATTATTCAGTGCTCTGTAATAAAATTAATGCTCTACAAAACTCGTTTGAAAATTGTTTGGTTAAGAATTTTGAATGCCTTCTACCTTCTCAGCGATAAGTTGGTCGCTCTCTCCGAATATGGCTCGTCGTTCAGAATGTCCAATGATGACCCAATCGCATCCAATGTCTTTGATCATGGCGGGAGAAATTTCACCTAGAAATTGAAAAGGGTAGACAAACTCATAAATTCTTTCTGAGTATTCAGGGGCAAATAGAGATAACCAATGTTTTGACTCGTAATTTCTGGACCAACCAATTCATAACTGGCAACGGTCAATTTGCTGCCAACCTCTTCCAGCTTCTGTATGGTGATCACATCCATTGGATATGTCCAGACATAAATAACCAACGGGATCTGTCGGCCCCGTCAGTCATCCTGAATTATTTGCAACTGGAGCAAATTATAAGGCATTCAAAGAGTTCACCACGTCCAAATAAAAAAGAGATTGGAACCGAATTCATAAAAGCTTTTAATTTTAATTTCATTATATTATTCAAAATTCTACACACTGCAGTGCATGTAACCGAGTTTTGATGAATTTCTCCTCGGGGTATCGTGGCAAATTTTTCCAAGGAAGGTCTTTCCAACTCGGACTTCACAGCCTTGGTATTTACTCGTTTCCCATGCATAATGAGTTATTTAATTGTATTTTCACTTACCAGTAAACGCTCCTTTTGCTACTTTGTAACAATTTTGAGCCGCGACTCCAATTGTGGCTGGGAAGAGACCTCGGGCGAATTCTAAATAAATGGCAGGACATCCAATGACAACCTGCAAATCAAAACAATTTTTTAAATATATTTATATACAAATAAAGATGTTAGAAAAATGATCAGAAGAGTTACACACTTTTTTCATGAAAACGTTTTCCTACAAGAACTGCTAGTTACTCAACCCTTTGGCCGCACATGTGTGTCCAAATGTTGTCTCGTTTAATATTTATTGCCATTATCATGTTTTTTTATTGAATTGTAATTATTTCTTCACATATGAATAGAAAATATACACATCTGTGATGCTTGGCAGTCGAATGATTTTTATTATTTGTTAAAAAACAAAAGAATTTTGAAAAAAGATTTATATTTGAAAATAAATCGTTCATCATCAAATGACGGAGCTATTTCCTTCCTGGAATCAACGTCAGTAAAGCGGGACATGTCTACAGATGAAAGTAAAAAAATCTAAGCCCGAAATCGAAGTAATAGTGTTTCTATGAAAATATTAAAAGTTAGAATAAATTAGTTAACTATGCGTTTTAAAATTTAAAAAAAATATTTACTTCTTGAAATAATAATTTATATTGTTCCCCGATTTATCCGTATTCAAATAAAAAGTTTACAAATAAGCAAAATATACAAAAACACTTAATTTATTCAAAAATAGCGCGCTACTCAAAAGGTTAATTGCTAAACCTCTCTTTTTCGAATAGAATAGGGATAGAAAGATAGGGCTATGACAGGACTAGTGATTACATAAATCGGTTGGGTGGGAGGGAATGGACAGATTAGTTACCTAATAATATTCAAAAATAATTACTTCTGTGTTGGGATCTAACGGTCCAGTCTTAAGAGTCTCGATAATTCCGGTTAATTCAGCCTTTGTTCCGTTCATCTTCCAGTTTCCTCCAACGCAAAATTTTCGTGCCATTTTGAATAAGTTTATCTACGATTACAACAAATGCAGCGTTAACAAGACAACAGCACGTTTATTCTAATATCATAAATATAATCCAAAGGTTCATTTAAAAAGAGTCCAAAGTATCACAAAAAGAAAATTAAAAATAAAAATACTGGCTGAAGGCAACAATACGCAGAATAATTCTCTATGACATTATGTAATAGGTGATTGTAATTTAAACATTTTCTATGGAATACTATAATTCAAACTGTGCTCTATAGATATAATGTTCTATTTTCGAAATTCAAAAAAAAAACTACCGGCAAGTTGGAATATGTACAAAAAAGTTAAGAACTATTCAAACAATACCAAATCTAATATGACATGTAAAAGGAGTTCTAGTAGAGTTTGTTATTGTTTTAAGTTTACTCTATTAAACAAACATTCCTTACTTTCTCTGCTCTATTAGATAGAAATTAATCGGCAAATGCAGTACGGCACGTCACGAATGTCAAATTAAACTTTGTCTTTGACCTTAAGACGACCTCGAAAGTGTAGCATAGAGAGAAAGTTAAGATGAGTAATTTTATCTTTATAATAGACAATTTTAATATGTATTACGTAGGAAGATATAATAATAAATAAAAGAAAATAATACTAATGTCCTTGAAAAGAATATAATCTTTTTCAAATAAGTCATCACTGAAACTAAAATATTTAATTAAGTATGTAAAAAGCTTCATTTTTTAATGAATTATTTCATTCAAATTTTTATTAGAGAATACTAAAAGAAAATGAAAGAACATTCTTCCAAAAGGTTTATTATTTATTTAAAAAATTCTACACTATTCGCGACCTGAATACTACAAGGTTTTATGTGAAAATTTTTGACGAAACAGAAGTAACAATGCGTCAATCTTCCAAGTACCATTATTGGTATACATTGCTATTTTTGTTTCGATTTTTTTTCACATAAAACCTTGTTGTACTCGGGTCGCGTATTGCCCAAACATAAAACATTTTTTTTCCATGTCCGCTCCCAATATGGAGCATATGAACTCCTAATGGAGTTTATCTCAACAGAAATGTTTCTACGAGAACTGCTTGTTACTCAGTTGCTCAACCTCCCTTTTTCCAAAGAGAGTAGGAATAGAAGGAAAGGGCAAGGACAGGACTAGTGGTTAGCTAATCGCTCTCCATACGCCCCGTTCATAGGATAAGATGGGTGCGAGGGGGGAATTCAAGACATCACATACATCCATGCCTTTGAACAAAAATTCATAAATCGATTGAAAAATCAATTTATAAAACTGCCCGTACCGGGAATCGAAACCGTGCCCTCCGTAGCGGTAGCCAACGATGTTGACCACTCGACCACATATGCGCATATAATATTTTAAATCACTTTATAAGTCTTTTATGCCATTTAAAATATGTTTTCACTTATTCCTATTTAAATTATTAATAATAAGAACAAATGAATAGCTTTCGAAAAAAAAATCTTTTATCCGTTTGTAATCTATTGATTTTTAAGATGGTTTATTAAATAAAATGAAACACGTTGACAATTTAACGTTCTAGAAACAATTGTAAATATTAATATTTAAAAAAAATGTGAACCCTATAACCAGTAGTGTGCTGCTATGAATTCGCACCGGTTCTGCCAAACCGGTTCCTAAAATAACTTCGATTCGTAAAGCCGGTTCCCAAAATACTAAAAGAATTTATCATTCCTTAAATCAAGGGTCGGCAACCTTTTGTTGTAAAAGTGCAAAATATTTTACGCAGGTACTAGTGCGAGCCGCACTTGGGTCACATGCGTTGCGGCGATAATCTTGCGGGCAGCACCACAACACTTCGCGGGCCGCAGGTTGCCGACGCCTGCCTTAAATCACGTCTCAGAAGTCAATGACAGCAGATGATAGATGAAATCGTCACAGTTATTAGTATATCCGTAAATTCCTGTGATTTTTGATCCGATTTTTTTTTATAAAAAAAAAGCTCTCACGCCGGTGAGTAATTTGGTGAAATCGGCAAATTCTTGGGATTTTGGGTTCGAACACTTTCGGAAGAGCTAAAAAAATAAAATTGCTGGAAATATCTGGGTTTTTGAAATTATTTGAAAATCTCAAAATCGTCAACCACTGCCTATAACATGGTATTTTTTGGTCACAATATATTGCCTTATAATTTTTAACTGTTACAATTGTTACTGTTGCTTCGGAATCAGTAATATAAGGCGAAACAATAAAATTATTCTTGCCGAACAATGAAATACTATCTGTTTATATTTGTTGTTTTTTTTTTTTTAATCATCTGAAATTATGATGCTTCTCTAAAATATATTTAACAATATTAAATTCTTGGATAATGTTTTTTTATGTTGGTTTTCAGAATAGTCAAGTACACCGTTTCGGATAAATTGTTTTTTTGCTCATGACTGTAGTATACTTAAAAGACTGCTTATGTATACATGACACGTATGCGATAATTTGTCTGTTTACCGAAAGCAGTGCTCCCAACCCCAGGGACAAAAAAAGGTATCATATCAAAACTGACAGCTGACACATAGAAAGATAAACATGGCCGAACGAAATACAGGTGACGCGGCCAAAAACGAATTGAAATTGAAGAATCCGCTGCTGTGCTCCACCGTTACGGGACTGTCCATGGATGAATTCATCCACAAGGCTGTCCTGATGCCGGTCGCCACCGCGAGCGCCTCTGGGGGTGAGTTTTTAAAGCATTTTTTAGCAAAAATACCAACCCTTTGACAGTTGTTCGCCAACATGCATATAACAATACCTCGTATGTACTCAGTACTAGATTTCGCAATCGAATTTTTATTTATACCTTTACATAATAAAAACTCTTTAAAATACATTGAAATGAATAAAATGAAAATTTTATCCACATTCTTATTAATGACAATGCTACATTGGTATTTTCTTTTTACTTTTCTGCAGTATGTTGTATTTTAAAGTTTCTATGTGTCGTATATAGTATGTTACATACGTGGTATTTCAATTGAGTTTTACTCATACTAAAGTCACCGTATGTATACTGCGAAAACGTCAGATTTTACGTGTTCCGTGTAGTTTTGTAAAATATTTCGGTTTATTTTTAAACTACGAACGATATCCGCGTTGATAAGTGCTCAGTTTTCTTGCATCGAGATGCGCGTTCGGGTTTTACGCCGTGTTTTTGATCAGTGATACAGTAATCGTTGATCGAATTAGTTGTTACTTTTTTAGGTTAGTTTTTTAATCTTCGATTTGAGTTTGTAGTGTTCTTTTGTTTCTGTGTCGTGTCAGTGATTGGTTTGCCATTAAAAATGCCCTCATATCGATTAGGTACGTATAACTTGAATGTTTTTTCGTTTACCATCATTTTTACGCGTATTTTTTCTAGTGTCAGATTTGACAGCTCTGGTGACCTAATTATTGTGACGTTTTGATGTTATTTTTGTTTCTTTATGTAATATGTATGAATGAAGGAAACAAATGATTTTAAACATGCTATACGCAACAAAACTATTGAATAGGCAATAAACAATTCTTTAGCAAATTTAATTACGAAATCAAGGAAACCGAAAATTTATTCGAATTTCGAAACTTCGTCGCCATATTTTTTATTAGCTCTGAAGTTTGTTCTAAGAAGTTCCATTGAACATATTTTGATGACTTTTCCATTCTAATATTATATTTCTCGTAAATTATTGATTTATCTGAATCCCACTTCTGATAATTTGCTATTTTTTTTATTCTCATTAAATTCCGTACAGAAATCGATTAATCAATTGAAAAAATGCTTTGAATTCTGTGGATACCTGTAAAATCTGTCACAAAAGTCAACGACGTTAACCGCTGCGCCCCAGGCCTGACATGGATGTTAGAAAATTCCGTTCCATTCCTAAAATAACGGAGAGCAGCAATAGAGATTAGTTTAATACTAGTCCTGTCCCAGCCCAATCCTTCTATTCCTACTCTCTTAAAAAAATGGCTGAGTAACAAACAGTTTTCGCATAAAAAAAAATCTTCCATAATATCCTCCACCAATTGGAAGCGGACACGGATTTAAAAAATAAAAAACCTATAGAATTGGTTTGTTATATTAGTAATGAAACTTTGCGCTCCGGGATTCAAACCTGTGAGCTTAGCAAATATAAGGTATCGTCATTAACCATTCAACAACAGACTCGGGCAGACAGACAAAGGTGAATTTGACTGGTTCCTTCTCGGAGCATATGGATACCACACGGTACTTCCAAGATTGTTTGCCCCCCTGCTAGTACCTAGCTTCCTCTTAATTCAACCTAATGTCCCGTAGCTCCCCATCAGTGTCCTTCTATGGTGACAAGATCCATCTGGTAGGTAGAAGAGACAGGCATAACTAAGGCTTTCTTGGGGTATTCATGCATCTGATGTCAGAGCCAGGTCCATCGTTGCTGTCTTATTTTTAACGTAGTTAGGGCATGGTTAGTCCACTCTCTGATCTCTGAGTTCTTGCCAAGTATTTTCTACCAAGATATATTTTGGAAGCTAGGTATGGGATAACTTTGCGTTTTTGTAAGATGCCATGCCTTATAAAGCAGCACTGTCGAGTACTAAACTCTCCGCACTTAGTTGAAGGTTGTTCCATCTACTTCTAATCGGACCCCAAGTTCATTACGCAGATTGCCATCTCCCGTGAAGTGTTCTCCCAAGTACCTGAAACTGTAGGCTCTTAATGACTTGTCAAAGGGTAGTCTGAGAGTCTGGACAGGCACTGTTGGTAAGCACATGTATTTTATTCACATTGAAAATGGGCAGAAAGGACAGATTTCAGTACGAATATACAGGACCGATGAAAAACTATAAGCGGGCTTAAGAGGTTATAATAAATAAGTTTTGTTTTTATTTTATATTAATTTATTTGTTCCTTAAACTACTTAAAAATAAATAATCGTTTACAGTACAGTATTTATCATGGCCACTTCATATGAATTTTGGCTGTCGGTAACACAGTTTCCTTACTTATCTATCTATTATCATTATTATAATTTAGGGATATAATATATCTACGTACAAAGCTGCAGTAACACCTGGCAAAGCTTATTATTAACAACAAAAATCCTCCTGGATTACCATCCTGGGCCAAGTTCCACCGGCTTAAATCACTAAGTCAGTTTTTGGCCACCAGCCAAGTTATAACATAACGCACGACATTTTGTTTGATTTTAATGTAAAAAATTTCACTCTATGATAAAGTCCAGTAATCAGATAAATAAAAATGACACCAAATAAATACTAATTTCTTTTCTTGCTATTATTTATAAGACATGTAAATGTTTCCCTACTGTCATATGGCGAATGAAAATTATGAAGATACTTGCACCAATCACTGGACTAGCCAATTCATTACAGGGCACAGTAGTTTCGCAGCCAAGCTTTCCAGGCTTGGTCGGATACGGATAGTGGATAGGTCAATGGATTGTTCTTCAATGTCACAAAAACAGGAAGAATAACTCAAGTCGGTTGGACTTGGCAGCCCCAACAATACATTCTATGCAGCACTTTGTGAATTTATCTTGTCATAAAGTGAGCGTACAGAATTATACATATAATTTTGTCATATCTTTAGCTGGGGATATTTAGCACACTAAAGTGGAAGCCGCCAAGTCTTGGGTAACTGCTCCCGAGTCTTACACCAGGTGGTTGTGGAAAATGCAGAGATAGTGAGGACTTCGAGTAGTGGATCCATTTCTATATAGTCTCAAACCCTGGTCAATTGAGCGTCTTCTAAAATCCTTGCTAGGAACATACCGTCAACGTTTGCGAATAACATTTGATACACATCGACTTCATTGATTCTATGCCATATTCCTAATAATATTTATTGGTCAAAAGTACATAGTTTGTAATGCTTATAAATTATTTTTCTTATAAATAACAATATTCATAATAATATAAGTACATTTAATTAATATTTAATTGAGGTAGCCCCCTTTATCTACTCTCTCTACATTGGATAAAATGGTGAATGATCCGGTCTATAAATGCTCAACCTTTAAACCTTTGAGATGTCAATTATTTTGTTTTATTAAATTTGACTTTTTCGTATATTTTGATTATTTTTACTATTACTACACGCAAACATGTTTTTACACTTTTTTTCAGCCAATCGGTAAAGAATATTTCTTGTTATTTCAAGTAGTAAATAATTCTTTAGTTCAGGTGCTCTCAACCATGTTAGTCTATATGGTGTTGAAATTCATTTATCTCTTATATGTAGACGTATGTACATAATTTTATAAATCTCTTGAGATGATTTTCTACTTACTAAAATAACTGAACCATATTGCAATGGACACAAATTTTAGTAGAATTTTCAATCAAGTTTCACTATAAAAACGAAAATATAGCGATCAAACGATTCCCTACCGGTTGGGAGCCCCTGTTTAATTGTTTTAATACACAATGGTGTAAACCAGCGCTTCCCAACCTTTTTCATGACACGGACCCCCAAATCTGAAAACAATAATCTGCGGACCCCCGAATTTTTTTTATTTCACATGTTCATATTTTACCACAAAGAATGTTTTAAGATTTCGACTGAAGGTGCTTGGTGGAATTTCAATATTAAATTTGAATCGTTCAAATTATGTACACTCCCACAGATTCTGTCACTAACGACCCGGGTTTCGCCTTTCGGCATCTTCAGGCGTTCAATCAGTTCAAGTTCATCCGTGCACTTGAACGCCTGAAGATGCCGAAAGGCGAAACCCGGGTCGTTAGTGACAAAATCTGTGGGAGTGTACATAATTTGAACGAATCAAATTTAACAAAGAATGTTGAAAGAATGAAAATTTTCGTGGGCCCCAAGTTGGGAAGCACTGGTGTAAATGGCGAAATTTATTATTACTTTTAGATATTTTTACTAAAGCTGTTACTCCCAATTCCGACCTAGATCTTTATTGCATTCATCTGTCGATTGCGGATCCTTATTAACGTTTGATTTCCGGAAGAGAATCGTTCCGGAATGTGGTTTTTTGCTTTCTTTTTTGAAAAATAATAAAAATTATGTTACTGCCGAAAATCATATCTGAAGAAATAATAATAGTTCAATTCGAAATAAGTGAATGGCAATAGATAATAGATAACTAAACACTCCGCAGTAATTGTAAGGTATTACTAATCGAAGGGCTAAAGGTTGAACTGCACAAAATGTACATTTTATTTACAATGCCTCATTTCAAATAAAGTTTGTGAATAATATTTGTAGAAGTAAAATTTATAGACAGCTATTTTTTTTAAGTTTCTAAACAGAAAACTGTTTTAAAATACCTCAACTCGAGTAAATAATCATAAGTCTGAATTTGTCACTTTGTAAGAGACCATTTTCCACTAATTTTGCTCATGGCGAGCATTTTATTTTTTGATATAATGCGTTCCTACCAATAATTGACAGTGCCACATTAAAAATGTTTTTTTTTTTACAAATGGACACTCAAGAAGTGAAGTGAGCCAACTATCACAGTAAAATGGTGAAACTTTTTCTTGGACTTTCAAGTACAATCTCGTCTTTACTTTGGTGTTTTGGTGGATTGCATATTTTTATTTTACGGAGATAACACTTATTCAACGTGTATTAACTGAGGTTACTTCACTTTTATGATACCTTAAGACAGGTGTGGGGAACCTGCGGCCTTTTTGCTACTCTGGTGCGGCCTTCTGGCCAATTCTGTAATTCTGAAAAATGTTGTAGATTCTAAAATTCTTGAGATTTTAGATTTAAAAATTCCTTGTTTTCTGAGTTTTGTAATTTTGGGAAATTTGAAAATTTCTGGACATAAGAAATTGGCATGAAACTGTTTCCGGTCAAAGATTCCCTAGTCAATGTTTACTGCGGCCCTATGTCGAATCAGAAAAATGAATGCGGTCTTTAGAGAAGAAAAGATTCCCCACCTCTGCTTTAAGACGTGTAAAATATGAATACGCGAATAACGTTTTTTTTCTAAAATACAACTTGGCTCACTTCACCTATAACAGGCTCAAATGTTGTTTTAGTTTTCTTTAAAATAAATAATAACGGGAACATGTTTCACTATAGATATTTTAAGCGCAATCAAATAAATAAAATACATTTTAGACGCTATTCGATTTTAAGATCACAATCTGTAACTCAAAACCGACAATTTCAGACTTACAGCACTATTATTCTGTAGATGCGATATGTACGTATGTATTTTTGTTTTTCTATTTGCATTTGTTTTTAAATATACAAACATAGTTTGGCACCAAATCAAAATTGACACTGGCAGAAGTTGTACAGTAGCAGATTGATAGTTCAGAGTGAACGGCGAATGAAAAATTTGAGCTTTTACGATAAAGATTGCGGCCTCGATATATATTATATCACATAAATAATTAAAATGTCAAAAAATAGATGAATTTACGCCGGTTTGACTCAAATAAATTCATGAATAAGTAGGCAGACATATGAGTTTTTGTCAAACTGGTGCAAATAACTGCACCATCTGAATTATTCCAGACAAAGAATTCATTTTCATCACGCACTAACATCGTTTTTGTCTACGTTACTTTGCTAACTTCTGCCGGTACGATACGATATTCTGTTGGCTGCATTATTGTTTCGTATGGCTTTACAATATAACAGCGGTGAAGACTGGGCAGGTAACATCGGACTGTTGAAATACTGTTACTGTTTCATTATTCCCATGCAAATAATGTGCCTAATTCATGAATGAAGCAATTGGTTTTCACTTTTCATGAATAAGGCAATTTATTGCCCTATTCCATGTAATAAGCAATTTCATGTATTCAGTCTAACATAATATACATCGGTTTTATGCCGTCTTGCTTATTATGATGGATGGTGAAATTTAGCAATCACTTTATTCTTTTGATAGTATTTCAACAGAAGCGACGATGGATCTTTGATAGTCACTTTTGTTCTAATAAAGGTTACATTACTCCTTATTACGGGGTCTTCACCACTGTTGTGTATTTAATGTATTGAATAATATTAAGGGGTTCTTGTGACTCTCTGCGTCTGATATGATGGCAGGTCTCTGGAATCTCTGCGCTTCCTCAGGCAGAATCTGATGAGGAAGACGACGGCGACGATCAGCGCGATGAACAGTAGGACTCCCAGAACTATAGCGGCGATGGTTATGGGCGTGAAGTACACTGAAATTAAAACATGCTATATAAGTAACTTAATTTCAGACCGATAGACCGAGAAGATCAGGATCAGTTGATAATGCTTGTGATGAGCGAAACCGGTCCTAATGTTTTGATAAATTATGGATAATCGGTAAACTTTTTTTATAAATATAATGCCTTTTCACCACGAATTGTCATTGAAGGCATAGTGATTAGCTAACAACTAGTCCTGTCCTACCCTTATCCTTCTATTCTATAAAGATAAGTTGTACGGTTGAGTAACAAGCAGTTCATGCAAAACGACTTCTGTTGAAATGAACTTGAGAATTGAGAGCAGACATGATTTACTGAAAATGGCTGGTTATTGAAGAAACTTATATAAAAACATTTATTTTTTATCCATGTCTGCTCCTAATGTGGAGCATATGGTCTCCTAATGGAGATATCTCAACAGAAACTTTCTTTTCCAAAGAGAGTAATAGGGATAAAAGGATAAGACAGGACTAGTGGTTATCTAATTGCTCTCGCTACGCCCAGTTATTGAAGGATCGGTAAGGTTGGAGGGAATTTTCAAACATCACATGCCTTTGAACTGAAATCGATCGAAAAAATGCTGTTCGTACTGGGACTCGAATCCGTGAGATCCGGCACGGAAACCAACAACGCTAACCACTGCACCATATGACCAGACAATGAAAACTTATCCAGTCTAAAATAGATCGGTCTGCCATGATGATTTGATGGTTAACATGGGGGTCTTACAGAGACCAAGCTAACCAGAACTCGTAAAAGCATTTAAGTTTACCCGGGAGAATTGTTTTTTTCCACATTTAAGGGTAAGCCAAACAATACCTCCAGAGTCGGTCATATTTAAAAGAATAATTCCATATCTAATACATAAAAATGAATGTTTGTTCGTACTCTATGGGCTGCCAAACCGCTGATCCGATTGCAATAAAACTTTGACACACTTTTTGCTTGCACTTCCGGGAAGGTTATGGGCGTATTAAAATTAACTTACAGTAGGTCTTACATATAAAAATCAATGTTTGTGTGTCTGCTATACCATACATGCGCGCAAGGTTATATGCATAGTACAATTAAATTACAGTAGGTGGCGTATGAAATAAAAGTCACACAATTATGATCAGAGTGAAATGAATGTTTGTTTGTTTGTACTTTATGCGTTGCCACACCGCTCACCCGATTGCAATAAAACTTTGACAAAATTTTCGCTTGCACTTCCGGGAAGGTTATAAATCTTATATATAAAAATCAATGTTTGTAAGTCTGCCATACTCTTCATTTTGACAACGTATACGTGCACTTGCGCGAAGGTTATAGTACAATTAAATTACAGTAAGTGGCGCGTGTGTCGTACCATAGACAATCGGAAGCAAACGTCAAACAGACAGAAAGAGAAGCCATGCACTTTAATAAACACAATTAAAACACGAACACTGTCTTTCTTTGAGTGGTATTGCAACATTTGCCGGGCTAGTTTCCTATAAAAGAAGACATCCTACAATCAGTGTCAAAAATGTGGAAGATAATATTACATTGTTGAAATTTACTTACATGCAACATTAATCTCATCGGTGGCAACATTGCCATTGAGATCCGTTGCCGACAGCAGCACTCTGGTCTCGCAGCACGTAGCGGTGTACCTGGCCCTAACTTCCTCCCGCGCACCAGCCTTGAACCCGCTGTCGTATATGATAACGCCCGGAGAGGTGTTGATGCGAAGTAGACCTGGAATGAGATGTGATAGTTAAATAAAGTCTCGTCGTCAATAGCAACGGATTTAAACAATTAAACATTTGTCAGAGCAAGTAAGGCATAGAGACACTTAAATGTTGCCAGATGGAAATTAAGGCATTTTGAGGCATCGTAATAATATATATTGTATAAAATTAAATTGGAAGAAAATGAATATTGATTATCGAAACGCGAACGCTAAAACCATTCAAAAATATAAATACTCACTTGTACTAATTCCATTTTTATTAGATCAGATCTAGAAGTTGTTTCACTCATGATGAGCATTATCAGCTGATCAAAGAATTCAATAATTGAGCCCATTAGAGGTGAAGTGAGCCAAGTGGTATTTTAGAAAAAAAATTAGATGCGGCGTAATATTCTACACGTCTTAAAGTATCATAAAAGTGAAGTAGCCTCACGTTTCAATAGTGTTATCTCCGTAAAATAAAAATATGCAATCCACCAAAACACCAAATAAAGACGTTATTGTACTTAATAGTCCAAGAAAAAAGTTTTACCGTTTTACTAGATGGCTCAATTCGCCTCTAGAAAGTACAATTCAGTAAGAGAATATCGGTTGATAATG
The DNA here is from genome assembly GCA_031772345.1 of Himalopsyche anomala. Classification (NCBI taxonomy): domain Eukaryota; kingdom Metazoa; phylum Arthropoda; class Insecta; order Trichoptera; family Rhyacophilidae; genus Himalopsyche; species Himalopsyche anomala. Next base: position 8,169,396 of record CM062843.1, read on the forward strand.
TTCGTCATGAGCGAAATCGATCCTAATCTTATTAAATAAAAGTGTATTTTATTTATCGAGTTCAATGCCTTTCCAACAAGTATTGATAGTGAACACCTCAAAAGTGATCTAAAACCATTGTTCGCTCACCGCTCTCAGTGTCCCTGGCCGTGATGTCCAGACCCCAAGTCTTCTTAGCGCAGCTCGTAGAGTCCAAATATCCCATGCAGTCTCCGCGATAATCGTGGCGTAGGTACGGTCTGGATCTGTCCTGGCTGATTCTGCCGTCCGTCTCCACGTAGACGTGTGCTGATAACTGGGTCTGGTCCAGTCCTGTTGAAAAAAGCACTCTCTTTAACTATACGTTTTGACTTTGTCACATTCATCCAATGAATTAATATTCTACTGTATTTTTGTATCAAATCTTAATGTTAGCAGCCAAATAGTATATTCCAATTACTGCAAATATAGCTCCTTTCATGATTGGTGCAATATACATCATGATCCATGACCGTGTCATTTTTATGGCAACAATGGTTCGAAGCAGACTTGGGAGTGGGTCGATTGTTTGGACCCCAAGAGGTTGGATATATACCCTTATGGTGGAGAAAATTCAGAAGAAATTTTTGAGACTTCTCTATATGAGGGTATATGGATATCACCCATGGCTTTATCCAACTAACTTTCTCTTAATCACCCTGAACTTTAATTGTTTGAACGAGAAATGTATACATATTACTTTCGGCTCATACGAGGCCAAAATGATAATTCCACCATTCTTGAGAATGTGAAACTATTTACTATTTTTTGAGAAATCGTAGACATGAATTGTTTGTTCTACCAAGGTATAGAAACAGACTGCCAATGGGGATGTCCCCAGGGAGAGCTAAAACATTTTTAACAGTATTGTTTTGAATGTCGACATATTCCACGTGGACGTGAGTAAGTTCCGACGAATGCTTTTGTACTAAAGTTGAGTTTGTCGGAGCTGTCTCAGGTGACTTCCTTGTAAATTTATAATTTTGTCAATCTTTTGCAATGTTCATGTAAAATAAATAATTAATATATTATATTTATTGTTAAATACCGTTGGCTGTGAAGATGACAGTGTCCCTCACGCCATTTTCAGCTGTGGAAGTAATTCCAATAGTGACGACCACGTTCACTGTTTGTCCACCATTGATCCATTGTCTGAAATTATAATGAAATATATTAGATAAGTTGGAATCATTTTTTCAAAGTGGCATCTATCGCCTCACCTGTCAAGGTTGTCAAGCAGCCTATGTTGGACATACAGGTAGAAACTCTTATGTTAGGATTAAAGAACACGTTAGATGTCTAAAAAGCAACAATTTTTCAGCGCTTAACACTCGAATACTGAAACGACGAAAATATGATTGAGGGCCGGTGGGGTTACAAAGTGACCCCAGACAACATTTGCATTGCATTGATTGAATGCAATCCATAGGTACCAGAAGGTTAAGAAAGAAAAAGGCTTAATCGAAAATGTTAAATGATGAATGGTTGAAGACTTGTTGGCTTACCTCTGTGGGTTCATGGTCCTCAGGAAGTACTGATCGTCTTTGGCTCCGAACCTGAAGTACACTGGGTTGTCACGGTTGTTGGTCACTTCAAAGTTGATCTATGGACAGACGACAGTTATTTATTTACTAAATAGCTTTAATATTAACAAAGAATAGAGAAAAAAAAACATGAAATTTATACTTTATGGTATATTATGACCAATACCTGCATTTGAGCACCCGGTGTCCCGTACAGTCTGCTTGCGCTGCCGATTTGCAGGGCAGTCATGGGGAGGCCTTCAGCTGTGGTCACCTGTAAGACAAAATATTTTTGTTTTCATTGTTATGCACCTGTGGGGTAATTCTCAATTTTTTCATGATCTGTACACTAATCAAGTCTCAACATGATTTTTGTATTTAATTTTTACGGTTGGTATAACTTAAATGTAATACGTGCGGCAATGTTCACTGTTGTTATAGTCGATCTGTCAAAGCCTTAACTTAACCTAAGCCTTTTAAGCTATTTTCCCTCCCCATTCCCTTAAACGACTAAAAAGGTCAGCTTAAGTTCATCCGTGCACTTAAATGTCTGAAGACGCCAAAAGTCAAAACCCGGGTCGCTAGTGACAATGTGAAATATTCACATTTATTATGGTCCCTAAAAATCTTACTTGGGATTGTTTCGTCAGATTGAAATTCACTCCTTTCTCAGCTTCGATGTCTCCAAGTCCTCTGCCGAGGGTCTGGTCTTCGAGCTTAGCACTCTTTCCAGACGTATCAGCTTTGGGGGCCGGCGGGGCTATCAGTTCCTTTGAGAGCCTTACGAATGGCTCGTCTGTGATGAGAAATTAAAATGATCAACAAATTAAGTATATTCATGTGAAGTAAACTTAGCGTATATGTTATGAAGAAGGAAGTGCAAAATCCTTTGATGATCAGTTGTGGCATATGGGTCCAGAAGACTAGAGTTTTCGCTCAGAGAACTCTCAGAAGTTGAAAGTGTTTATGCGAAATAATTTCACTCTTGCCAGCGAGTATGGCATGTGTCAATAACAATTGTCATTATTGCAGGACTGATTGGAATCTTCACCAACATCTCATGTGACTGAAATTCGCTAAATCTAGTCGATACTGCTCACAAGAGAACTCAAGCAAACGAAGTTGTCAAGAAGCATAGTTAGACGAGAGAGTTGTAAAAGTTACCTCTGTCGTTTCTTCCGGAAATCCTGACCCTGAATGCTGTGCCCTCAACCATGTCCTCGGGTATGGACGCCTCCCTCACGACAGTTCCGGATTCCATGGCCCTCAGGGTTTCCACTTCGGACACGTCTGTTGCTGCTTCGTTGGATTCTGAATATCGGTATCTGAAAGTGAAGTCACATGAAAGCTGTTTTAGCCAAAAGTGTAGTCGATTACGGCTATTGAAATTTTAAAAATTAAAAATAATGAAGAAAGATACTGAAGATTTTTAAATTCTGTGTCTGTAGTGGGTATATAGATGTACCCAACAACATGAAATATGTCAAATAATTCTTCAGGGAAAAGGGAAGAATTTTATTTGCTTGCCTGTAATTGAGTTTTCCAAGTTCAGCGCCGGTTCTGTCAATCATGACCGCCTCTCTGACAGAAGCGACAGTACCTCCCACCGCTATCTTCAAGTTTTTGGAGTCTGCTGCGCCTAGAAAAAAGAAAAAATATAAATGAGTATTTTCGACCAAGACTTTTACCCATGCAAATCGTATAACAAACATCCTTGTGTTGTATTGTAATACAGGGTCTCTCAATAGAGACGCTCGAATTTTGTTAGGTTATAGCAGCCATGTTGTTAAAGTGTTATTTGTCAAATTTGTTGTCAATTGTTTATTAGAGTACGGGGAATCACCACGGAAGGGTATAGCGTTGAACAACGTGTGCAAATCGTCAAAGAATCATCTCGAGCGACGAGCCACATTGTCAGATTTGGAGCGATACAAATCCATACGAGATACGCCAGCACCAAATGCATCCCAAGAAAGTTACTGTTTGGTGCGGGTTTTGGTCTGGAGGAATCATTGGTCAGTACTTCTTCCAAAACGAAACTGGCATCGCCACAACCGTCAACGGCGAGAGCTACAGCTCGATGATAATCAACTTTTTGTTACAATTACATTTTATTATCGAAAGACCCTATAGAATGCAATCAAAGAAAACCGCTCTTGTGCGAAAGGGATACAAGAAAAGATTAGGTTTCATATCTGGATATTCCCAAAGGATGTGACCAAAGCTATGAATCATATTGCTGAATTTACTCGTTGGATCATAGCATGTTAAAATTGTAAACGATCGATTCTTCCTTATCCGCTCCGGCTATTTGAAAACCATTTCGAATTCCTATTGAATCGCACAGTATTGTTGACGGTTGTCATTTTTGCTGGGCCGTATTACTCATTCAATAGGGTAGCATGCGGCTCTTAGATTTTTAGTTGAATACTACATCTGTACAGGAATAATGATGCCCGTGACTCTTAGGTAATTTCGTAAATAAATGACAGTGCATTATTTTTAATATAAAAATAATGTTGCTTAAGTCCCGTTTGCTGTTCACCTTGGGACGAAAATATTATTAATACTTCTGTTAAAATAATTATCATATACGAGTTTATGTAATAGAATATTTAAAGAATTTATACAATCGGCCACGGTTAGGGGCTACGATACTGTTATTACCGAAACAGGGATTCCGGTATTAGTAATGTTTTTTCAATACCGAAATATCTGTTTCGTACAAAATATAATACAATATAAAGTTTACATAAACATATTAGAATAAAGAACAATATATAAATGTGTTTTTTTTAAATTAATTAATAGTTTACACATATTTTTTTGTACTTCTCACTAGATTTGGCTTTTTTCAAGAATTCTTTATTTGTTATAATCATACTATATTTGGCAACAATTGAGATCATAATTGTCTACTTTCAACAGTATCCACTGAAAGTCTGTTTCTCTCATCCGTCCACTGAATCTCCATTGGCGGGAATATTCTCTCCACATTACCATTATGTCCTGGTCAACATTCCCTCTAAGCTACGCGCGCGTACGGCCGCGCAGCAGTTTGAAAGCCCCCGCGCACTCATTCCGGGTTAGCGCGCACTACAATACAACTATTCAAATAGTATCTATATATTAATACTCGATAATGTCCGTATGATTGCATGATTGTCCGCGATATCCCCTCCCCCTGCCCCTTCCCCCTCCCTCCTCAAAGCTCCGCTGACGCAATATTTTTATTCATACTAAAGACATATTTTCCCAATACACTGTTTATTATTTGACGAAACAAATCGCTGAAAAAATTTCATACAAAAAAACGCCGCGACCGTGGATCGAACACAGAACTCTGGATTACCAGTCGAGCTCTCTATCAACTGAGCTAACGTCATAAATATCAAGGCGATAAAAATACATTATATAAATCAAGCATTTGAAAATGGAACGATATTTGTGATTCACAAACTGACTTCGATTGTTTTTATTCAAGATTGTGACGTCTGTCAAATATGAATGTGGTATATTTTACATAATATAGTTTCGACAGTTAAATGCAAATATTCCATGTGTGTCATATGCTGACGGCTATTAAATATTTTACTTTTTAACAGAGGGTATTTAGAATTTATCCCGATAATTTAAAAGTTTTGTATCTTTTGTTTTAAATAACGAGTAAACGAGTCTATGCTTTGGACAAGGTAAATTTATGCTCAAATAGTAATATAAATAAAGTAAGCGAAATAGTTTGATAGATTGGGGTCAACGAGATTAAAATACGGCAAAGTGAGCCAAGTTAGGATGATGGGAAAAAGTGAACTGAACCCACCCTTTTTATTGCATAATTTCAATCATTTTTTCTCTAAAATACATTGTTTATGCTTTCGATGGATTCGTCGGTATCTTTGTGGAAGTTCATTTGAATATAAAATAAAAAATAACTTAGATTATTCCACGTATTGTGCTACAAACTGTGACACGTGTTTCGCCTCTTTCAGAGGCATCCTCAGACAGACTTACTTTTACTTACTGAAAGTAAGTCTGTCTGAGGATGCCTCTGAAATAGGCGAAACACGTGTCACAGTTTGTAGCACAATACGTGGAATAATCTAAGTTATTTTGTATTACTTTTTTATGCTTATTTATTGAAAAAACTTTCACATAAAATTAAAAGTTGATGACAGTTCCCACAAAAATTAATTGAAAACGTAATTGCACTTAAAAGTCAAATGGAAAAGTTTCACCATTTTTATGTTTGGTTCCCTTAAAGACTCATATATTCCTAAAAATAAGCTCCGTTTGGCGAATTAGTGAAGTTAATTTATTCTGATTAATTTGATAAATATGCATTTGATTGTAACATGGAAAATTGATAATTTTGTTTTGATAAAATGTGCAATTAATTTATACCATTTTGCATGTGAAAAATGATTATTAGCAAACTTAAACATTATTTAAAAAATTAAGTAATTTACAATTTAAAACTGCAGGGCTGTCGATATATGCGCCGAGGTCGATTTATGCTACTATGAAAAATGATTGTTAGCAAACTTGAACATTATTCCAAAGATTTAATATTTTACGAAATTTCTGTCACTACGAAAAAAATTGTCAGCAAACTTAAACATTATTCCAAAAATTAGGTAATTTACGAGGTATATTTCTGCTAATAGGAAAACTAATTGTTAGCAAACTCAACATTATTCCAAAAATTAAATAATTTACAATTTAAATACTACAGGGCATGCTGTCGATATATGGCCCGAGATATATTTATTTTATTTTTAGAATTTCTGGCTTATTCAATAAATAGGTTTGTAATTTTCTGACTTCTTAAAAATGCAACAAAAATCCCCCCGTTGAGGTCAACGGGCTTACAGCTAGTTTTGTTAAATTGCAAATAACTCTAATTGGCCACAATATAAAAGGAATTGAACATTTTGATAATTCATTATTTTTTTAAACCATATCCGCTCCCAATGTGGAGCATATGGACTCCTAATGGAGTTTATCTCAACAGAAATGTTCCTACGAGAACTGCTTTGTATTCAGTTGTTCAACCTCTCTTTTTCCAAAGAGAGTAGGAATATAAGGAAAGGGCTAGGACAGGACTAGTGGTTAGCTAATCGCTCTCGATACGTCCCGTTCATAGGATAGGATGGGTGGGAGGGGGGAATTCAAGACATTACATACATCCATGCCTTTAAACAGAAATTCATAAATCAATTGAAAAATCAATTTATAAAACTGCCCGTACTGGGATTCGAACCCGTGCCCTCCGTAGCGGTAGCCAACAACGTTGACCACTCGACCACACAAGCGGCTGAAGATAATTCAACTAGAATTAAATTCTTATATTGAATAAGAACAAGAAATTGATCTTAATGGAGTATATAATATGAGGATTAGTTGTAAGGAAGTACACAAAAAGGTAGATTTTTCGAAAAAATAAATTTATCAAACGTATTTATAAATTACCAATTGACAAATTATGTCGCGCATTTGTTTGATTGGCCCTCGCAGCTAACTTCTTGTCTTAGAGGGAGCATTGGTCCTGGTATGGAGAAAATATACATGCCTGTATTTTTTTGTAAACCGGTACTTTTGGACGTCCCGGAAAAATTATTCGGGACTCCGGAATACGTTACTCAAAACCGGTGAGTCCCGATTGATCGTAACGTCTGACAACCCTACATAATACTGGCTATTGTTTTTGGATAGTGACTTTAAATAAGTAATATTAAGAACTGTCTATTATCTGAATTAAATACTTACCAGATAATAAATTTGTTTAACAAATTTGTATTGAAATTTATAAACAAAATTGTTGTTGTTTTTTTACACATGGCTGAACGCTGTGACAGCGCTCGGATTGACAAGATGGCGAAACTTGACGTCACATGACGGCCTTGTCTTATCTAAATATAAATATAATTTTAAATATTGTACATATAATAAATACACACTGTTGCGAAATTATGTTTGTTTTCGTTAATATACCGTCACCGTTCTGGCAGAAGTTGGTAAGTGACATATTGATAGTTCCGAGTTAACTGCTGATGAAAAGTTTTAGCTCGTAAGATAAAACCACCATGTTTTGTTACATGGATAATCAAACTATCAAAATAAAGATGATTTTTTGCCGATATGACACAAATTATGTATGGAATTAATATCCATACTTAATTTAAGCCTTGTTATCTATATTCATAATTAAAACCAGTGGTAGCTCGTCCATACGCACTGTGAAACTGCAGCACCCCCAAGCAAATTGAAAAAATGTAATATTATGTATGTTACATGAAAATATCAATATTATTTAAGCGACCGCGCACCGAGACATCCAATAGTTATCGTACATCGCGATACTATTATCAGAAAGCAACTTAACACGAACAAACATTTAGTGCAGTACCGTTTTCGATTGAATATGCTCGGGTGCGCGAGGGAGGGGCGCGGGGTGGAGGATTGGGTCCTAAGCGCTCGTCTTGTACTGTCATTCCGGCAGTTCTATTTCCGTCTTTCCTTCAGCTAGTACCTCTCACTGTAAGAGTTGTATCCCTCCTAATTTGTTTGCAAAACTTATTTTTTATTAAATGCAGTATTTGCCCTTATTTTAGAAATATAATCATGGCTCTAATTGCAACAGAAATATTTTTTTGTTTTTGTTTATCTAAATGTGTCCTAGATCGAATAGATATCGTTTTAATCTAAATTCGCATTTGTTCGTTTTTTATCTACTGCAGCACCCCCCGGTATTTTATCCACGAGCCGCCACTGATAATAACCGATAAAAAATGCTGTTTTTGCTTAACTGATAATATAAATGCACCAACTACAACCGCCACCAATATATTTGTTTCCTAGTTGTTTTATCGAATAACAATTTAAAACAAATTGTCACTCAAAAATTGGTTTATCTGACGCTCTAAATCTGGTCAGTGGCTGTCAATCGGGTCCCTACCGTCTACTACTCTAGTGCTTCCAAACCTGGGATCCGCGAAAATTTTCATTCTTTCAACATTTTTTGTGATAAAATATGCACATGTGAAATAAAAAAAATTCGGGGCTCCACAGATTAACGTTTTCAGATTTAGGGGTCCGTGGCATGAAAAAGGTTGAGAAGCACTGCACAACTCGACGACGTGATAACGTGAAACCGGACGGGTTAAACGAAATCATTATTCCGATATTTTATTTAAAATACCGTCATTAAAAATATATCCTAATCTGAAACTGGTGACATTCGTAAAATTTCGTACCCATTTCAAAAGAATTGTTGTCAAGTTTATGTTCGCGGATCGCCCATTTAAGTTCCGCGTAGCATAGTTTGAGAAACCCTGCTGTAAAGCATATTTATTCATTTCTTTTACACACTATTCACCTCTGTCAAAAAAGCACTGTTTGGTATAATAATAATAACAATTGTACTACATTATAGCAGAAGAATAAAACGTAATATCAGCTGTTAGGTAAATCTCCAACCTAGTTGAGTTACTCATTGAAAACCACGCATTCTTTACAGTGCACGTTCCTATTTTCATTATATTACCGTATACGTAACATATAACTACTGAAACAAAATTGCTCGTTAATCATGTAATTATTACGATACGGTTTCATACAATGGGTCGTAATTAAGTAATGCTGCGATTAAATCTGCATTTTGCGGAAACCATTTGCTCGCAACTTCACTCAGTACAGTCCGACTTGCCGCCGCGTATTATCGTGTTCCGAATTCAAATTTTGTATCCCATGCTAATTATCGAAACAAACAATTGAAAAACGGTTAACTGTCAGATTATACTTTTTTCTGCTCGTTTTGTGGCTGTTAAGTGTTACATCTAAATGCGGTCGGGTCGTGTTTTATTGTAACATTTTATTTTTGATGACTCATTTATACGAGTGTTTCGATTAATAATTTGTGTAGTTTTGTGTTATTTAAATATGTTTAATGTTTTTATTTAATTATTGGAATTCCCTACCAATCCTTAATATACCTATCCGTTCCTTTGCAGATGAACTTGTGTGGGTTTGGTTCATTACAAGAAGGTATTGTATTGAATTTCGTTACTTAATATTTAAATCGATTAATCGATTAGTCAACGATATATACTGTCATTTTGTACAAAACTTCGATATAATTTTTAAAATACAGGCGGCCCTTGACTTTCTTATCTATAATTCGTTATTTCGTGCATTTCTTGAAATTTTGACTTTTAATCGATAAAATTGATATGCACTGGTTCGATAAATGAAATTATGTTTATCTAAAAAAATATATTCACAAAGACTGCGTTATTATCGGCGCTTATTTTGTGCTAGCTAGTGTTAAAAAAATATAGTCAATCGATTAATAAATACTGTTGAATTAGAAATGGCAGCCAAAATAAAAGATGTGGGAATGTCACATCGCTACTGTTCACCGTTTGGGAGGATTTTTTGTGAAAGACAGACGGAAACGTGTATTTTCTGTTTTATACTATAGATATAACAAATAAAATTACGATTTTTTTTCGAACAAAATTTCTAAAATTTCTAAATTTCTATTTTTGCCTATCACTGGTCGATATCAATACCGTATTGTATTTTATATTAAAGATTGGTATTATAAGAAAAATTGAAGCAGCATCAAAATACATCAGATTAAAGGGAAATTGTAGCACGGCTCCACCGGCCCTAAAATCCTGTCGCCCGCTGTGGTCTAGTTGGTTAGAGCTTGCTCTACCGATCAGGGGGGGGTCCGGGTTCGATTCCCGGTAAGGTCACATTGTCAAATTGGATTTTTTCAATTTTTCAATTGAGATCTAAGACATGGGTGTTTGTGACGTCAATTCTCCTTGAGTTAATCTCATGTGATCTTTCAACTTTAAAAAACTTAAAAAATATTTGACGCATTGGCGTAAGCTGTAATGTCAAATATTATTTTAAAAATTATTAAAAAAAAAAATTTTGATGTATAGATATCAATCAAACTAAAAAAATTTTTTTTGAAAAAGAACAACCAACTGGGATCACAATACCACGCTGGTAAATCAATTAACGTAAACATTAAAATTAACGTTCCAAAAATAGTAATACAAAAGGCTATTTTATTTAATGTAATGTTATCGCTGTTTTGAATATTTGATTAGTGATTAGATGATTCGTGAATTGGGAGTCAGATTTTTTTATTATTACTCTCGTATTTTATTTATATTTCGTCGATATTATTGCGTGTGACGCACTTTTTGTTGTATTTAATATTTAATATATATCCCAGCACGCTAGAAGTATAATAAGATTTTACACTGACCGTTATTTCATTTTTGTTTTGTTGGTCAACATAATAATATCACGAGAGTTCAAAACGCCATCGAAATGAACTAGCCGATAAGATAAAGAATTATTGCTCATATTTTTATTTTTTAATGTAGCTTTTATTTCATCCCTTTTTAACTTTTCCGGTTCTAAACTCAAGAAATGCGACCCCACATTTTCTTAAATATCTATTTTAATATGGATGATACAATGTTTATAATTAAGGTATTCTTATATCATATTTTTTTTTTGACCTTTTGTAGTTTATATAAATACGCGATAACGCGATAAGCGATCGTTCGTAAGATAGCTGCGCTAAACTTGTCAGTTGCAATTTCATATGTGTGCTGGAATGACGTCTTTTTTACGCGCAACTTAAAATACGATTATTCATTAAAAAAAACACGGATTTTTATAAAAAAAAAAATGTATGAGGAATGATGCAGAGAGATATTTTAAAGCCCTTAGACTATTTTTTTTTTTTTGAAATTCATTAGAATAAGGCCAATAATGAGGAAACCACTGGGGTGCCTAAACGACCCCCATCGGATGAGAAGTATTTTTCTAGTCTAGAGTAGGGATATGATGATAGGACTACGATAGAGCTAGTGGTTCCCAGTTTTTCTGGATAAAATGTGTAGGGATCTTAAGCATCACAAATATCGTCGCCTTCAGCCTGTATTGGAATATCTAAAAAAATCTGTTGTTGAAATTAGGGCATCCAATCCAGGGATTGACAATTATTCCAAAACCCGGGATTGAAAATTCAACAGAAAATCGTGTATAAATTGGAATTCTCGCTGGGCGATTTAAAAATCGTAGGATTTTTCAAACAATTTCATGTCGATTTAAAAAAAATCCAGAATTTTGCGGATGTCTGAAGACGAAGATACGTGAGACCTTTTTTTTTTTTTAGCTCTTACGCGATTCGCAAATTGAAAAACCTAGAAATTTACGGAATTTCCTAAAATATACTAGAATTTTGTATCTTCTTTTTTTAGCACTCGCTCAACTTTCTCTAATTTTTTTAATACCGAAATTTCGGGATTAGTAATAGGTAGCCGCCTGTGTGGCCGAGTGGTCGGCGTTGTTGGCTTAGGTTACGGAGGGCGCGGGTTCAAATCCCGGTACGGACAGTTTTATAAATTGATTTTTCAATCGATTTATGAATTTCTGTTCGAAGGCATGGATGTATGTGATGTCTTGAATTCCCCTCTCCCACCCATCCTATCCTGTGAACGGGGCATATCGAGAGCGATTAGCTTACCACTAGTCCTGTCCTAGCCCTTTCCTTCTATTCCTACTCTCTTTGGAAAAAAGAGAGGTTGAGCAACTGAGTAACGAGCAGTTCTCGTAGAAACACTTCTGTTGAGATAAACTCCATTAGGAGTCCATATGCTCCACATTGGGAGCGGACATGGTTTAAAAAAATAAAAAAAAATAGGTATCACAATATTTCTGTTTAAATTCTTTTAAAAACAGTTTTCAAACTCCGCAAGAAATATATATATATATATATATATGTTTTGTTTATGATAAAATTGGTCCAGCCTATTAAATTTCATGACGCATTTGTTATCTTATTCCAGTCTAAAGTACATTTTTTTTGCCTATGCATCATAGTCGATTACAAATTTGTATTTTTTTTTTGTTTTCACGTTGGTAATTATAGTGTCATGGTGGTCATACCAGGGCTGCCAATCGCGAGATAATTTTGCACGAATGACAGCGTATAGATGCAGTCACAGATTATTAATAATTTGATGATTAATAGTGTTATATCGTCACCTACTTTAGAGTGGGTGACACCAGTGGAAAGAGCTTTGCCTTAGCGATTAGTCCCACCAAGATCTTAGACATGGATGATAGCGATGTATCTCCTGCCCTATGTGACCTTGAGTGACTTAAAAAATCTCATCTTGATATTAAAATAAGTAAAAACGTTTGAATACGGCGGAACGTTGGTAACCCTAAAAAATAATTATATTTTAATTGAAACCGGGAAGCGAACACGCCAGCCAACCTTGCCGCGTGAATCACTGTACCTATTTGTTTTAATGTTGGCTATGATTAGAATAATATTTATTATTATAATGTAGTGCAGAATACGTCCACTACCAATGTGGAGCATATGGATTGCTAATATAGTTTATCAGCGGTGGGCTGCCAATATCTTAACAAGGGGCTCGGTAAATGTTATCCATTTTTTTTATCCGTGTCCGCTTCCTTTGTCAAGCATATGGCCTCCTAACAAAGGTCTCTTAACGAAAGTTATTTTTCTACGAAAACTGCTTGTTACTTAGTCGCTCAACCTCTCTTTTCCAAAGAGGGTAGTAGGGATAAAATGACACGACACGACTAGTGATTAACTAATAGTAGCGCCCAGTTGAATTGAAGGATCAGAAGAGTGGGAGGCAATCTTAAGAAATCACAAACACCCATGTCTTTGAACGTGAGATCCGACACGGAAACCCACAACGCTGAATGAAAAAATGAACTATTTTTCAATTTTATCCATCTACAGAAATTGCAGTTATGTAATGATTTGATCTAAGACGAATGATTTTTTTATCTTAACAAGGGGCTCGCCGGCCGCGCCGAAATTTAACAAGGGGCTCGCGCGAGCCCCCTCAAGCCCATCCCTGTAGTTTATATCAAAAGAAGGTTTTGTTTGTTACTCACCTGGTCAAGCTCTTTTTTTTAGAAGGCAGTATGGATAGAAGGATATGGCTCGGACAGGACTAGTGGTTAACTTAACGCTCTCGTGACGCATAATTTTTAAGACATTATAATCTATAAAGCATAGTTTCTCAACCGCTTGGAGCCCGTGGTCACTTTTTGAGTCACATATTTTTCCGAGCCCCCTTACCCATGCTAATTAGTTTGTCGACACTCGGGAAGAATGAAATACAAAAAATACTAAGAAAAACCGTATGGTACTCATACCCAGGGCCGGCGCCACAATACAGGCGAAATATGCAACCGCCTAGCGCGCAAACCATAGGGGGGCGCATAAATGGAGTATTCAAATTATGTTTATATACTCTAATAATAATAATAAATAATAGTTTATTTTATTTTATTTTGATGTTTGTATTTGTTCGTTGTAATTATGTATTTCTATATGATTCGAAAAAGAGAGGTTGAGCGACTGAGTAACGAACAGTAGACTTAGAAAAACTTTTGTTGAGATACCTCTATTAGGAGGCCATATGCTCCACATTGAAAGCGGACATACATAAAAAAAATCTAAATCGGTTTTCCCTCACTTCAGCTTGGAAGAAGCTTTGCCAAGGAGCGTTGTCGAGTGTGATTTTGAGGGGTTTGAAACAGTACCTGTGGAGTCCACAGTCAGCGAGATTGCATCTTTGGCCAATACCATGGGACTGGAGGTGGATAACAACGATATTGGTGAGCTTGTGAAAGAGTGCAGTCAAGAGCTGACCACCGAAAAGCTTATGGAGTTGCATTGTTTTTCACAGCAAAAAGTTATGGAGGAGAATTTATTACTGGAGGAGGAGGAAGTAGCAAGAAACAATCTTCTGGTGCAATAAGAGAAAAGCTGAAAGCATGTGAAACTGTTGCATTAAGAAGCATCAACTATTAATAAAAACACAATAATCCTTTGTACTTCATTCCACTTTATTTAATATGTCAGGACCGGTTTCGCTCATTACGAGCATCGTCAACTGAGTTGAACAATCAGTTGACGATGCTCGTAATGAGCGAAACCGGTCCTGACATATTAAATAAAGTGGAATGAAGTACAAAGGATTATTGTGTTTTTATTAATATAATGCCTTTCCACCAAGTATTGACAGTGAACACCCTAAAAGTGAAGCATCAACTAGTCGATTTTTTATCGTTTTTTGCAAATCGAAATCGCATTCCAGGTTGTTACGCTCCTTAACAATTTATAAGTATGTAATTTTACTTGAATACACGTTAAAAATATAAAAAAAATATTTTTTTTCGGCATGGAACGCATTATTGTATTTTACATTGTTTTATATGGGAAAAATTGTTTCGCATAACGAGTGTTTCACATAACGAGTAAGATTCTGGAACGAATTAAACTCGTTATGAGAGGTTCCACTGTATTTTCATTGCGCACCCCTTGAAACATGCTGTGACCCCCAAAGTGGCCACGTGGACCCCGGTTGAGAAACGACGGTATATAAAGCAAATACAGTAATAATTGCTTTACTTATTAGTAACCGGACACTAATAAATATAAGAATAATAAGCGGTTATGTATTATTTTTTGTTAAAATATTGTTTTAATACACTGCAATCTGTTGTTCGATAAACAAAGCTCTGATAACGATCACGACTTTGTTATAGTTTCACCCGGTTAACACAGATGTCAATGTAGCTTGCAATGAAGGAATGTTTGTTTTTACGGAAATATATTTTTTTATTCATTATTATTATGAAAATATAAACCGTTGATTTTTATCTGCTCGTGCCCGAAAGCCACGAATGTTTTTTTTTAGTGCCAGATTTCACGAACGCGATTGTGATTTCTGTGTGATCGTTTTGCTGGAAAAGTCATATTTTTCACGCAATTTGACTTTATTTAATACCTAAAGGCATTTAAAGAAGATTCATTTGATGGTAAAGTGACAAATATATATATATAAAACAAAGTCGGGTTATTTACACCACGTATATCTCGAGAATTACTCCAAGGATTTCAATGATCTTTGCTTTATAAAATTCCTTTTTGCCTAGAATAGCAGAATAAGCATTAAAACATCGGAAAAATATCACGGAAAATAAATTATAAAGAAAATAAATATCTTCATACAGAATAAAAAATTTAAATGACGAACGAGCTTCAAACGATAAAATGTCGTAAGCTGGTTTCAGAAAAATCCACCAGATCGCACTGTTTTCTATATTTGTTTGTTTTTGCTTCTTTTGCATACGATTGGCTTATGAATAATTTTAAATTTAGAATATGGATTAGAATAAAAGAAATCGATGATATGAAATGAAAACAAAAGAAAATCGGATAATATTGAAATAAGGTTATGTTTATAATTAGGTATGATAAATTTTTGACAACAATATTTTGCACGAACGTTGCTTTGCTCTGAGATGACACGTTATTACACTTGGAACGCTATATCGAAGACATTTTAACGTCAAAAGCAAAGCGATGCGGTTCCTGATCACCCGAATGACTATTGATGCTCTTGGTCGCATTTACACAGTTCATCCGAAAAATGACGAATGTTTCTACTTGCATGTCAAGAGCTCAATTTGCTTGAAAATTATACTTATTGGGACATGCCAATCACTGAACAAATTGTTTCTGAATCTCCATGTCAGATACGCACATTATTTTCTATCATGATTTTGACATGCTTCACATCGAATTCATGTGAGCTGTGGAACAAGTTCAAGGATGACATGTCGGAAGTCATTTTACATCGAATTCGTGTCAGTTCAAGGAATCCCGATCTCGAGGTGAATGAAGAGATAAATAACCAGGCTTTGATTTAGATTGAAGACATGTGTTACCTCATGTGAGGCATTTTGTTAATCAAGCTAGGAATGCCAACTTTAAACTAAATCGAAACTAAATCTTCAATATCCATTTAAAAAAAAAACTTTTAGGAGTTTATGTCTCATGTTCATCACCGTCGCTAAAATATATACTGAAATGTGAAAAGACGAATGAAAGTACATAAAATCAGAAGGTATGTAAAAAAAAATCAGTATACTTTTCATGTATATTATATTGTTATAGAATACTATCAAATCATTATTTTATTTTTGATCCCTATATACAGTCAATCCTGTTTTTATGCGGTTTTTTTATGCGATTTCGAAGTAATGCGATTTTTTACTGATGTTGCATCTGCCATCGGTAATATCAGCTGAAATGATTACTTTAGCACCTGAACTTGGCGAAGAAAGGTTTGATACCTTTAGCGAAAATTATATCGACGAATTACTTACAGATAAAGCTATAAGTGACGAAGATGTTCATAATTTAAATTTAATTATTGACAAAAAACCAGAAAACAATGACAACTGAAAGAAATTCCAGTTCCTTCACTGCGAAAATAATTGAAGAAGGTATCCAACTTTTCAGTAAATTAGAAGATCATTTCTTTCTAAATTATTCAAATTCTGATCGCGCATTCAAGTTTCAACGATAACTTTAAAATATATTATATATATGGGTATAACAAACTGCATAAACAATTAATTATCGAAAAAGAAAATCTGAACAAACTCTGATCACTAATTTTATTGTTAGAAAACAACCATAGTTTTATGAAATTGATGCGCATACTATTTCTTCCGAAAAAGAGTGATTTAGAACCACATGCTTTAAAACACATATAGAATTGTCATACAGTGACTATTTTTTAATATTTTTACGCCGTGGTTTTCCCCTAATTTTCTTATAGTTTGCGATTTAGTGTATATTTTAACTCGCTGTTTCAAAGTTATGCGGATTTTAAAATTTAAGTAACGCACCCGACTATTTCTATGGAAGTCAAGTTGTTTTTATGCGATTTTTTTTTTGCGATATTTCGTGGAACACATCTACCGCATAAAAACAGGATTGACTGTATAACTGTTTGTATGTGTGAAACATTAAACAAAAATATATTTTTTTTTCTAATAAAAGATAATCTCATAAATATAATATTGAAGATTTGGAAAATGTTGCGTTCTTTGTTATAATGAGAATTTATGTCATTTCGTAATATAAAAAATATGAAAATTTAGAATGAACTTTCGTAAAATTATAAAAAAGTATTATTTGAATAATTTTGAAAAGATCCCTGTCATTATGTTGGTGACAAGCATTGAGAACAAATTTATCCTAGATCAACACATTTCTTAGCAACAGTCTTTGTTTGACAGTTACTGTCAAACAAAAGTAGTCGTTTGTCAACATTGTGAAGATGTAATTTTATTTTTTAAAATACAGTGAAATAAAGAGGTATTAGCTATGCCAAGTACTTCTAAACCAATCAGTAAGAGTGCTCAGAATGGTTTTCTAAGAGTCTTTCAGTTCTGTGAACATGAAAAATCTGAAAAACAACCAATAATTCCCTTCGGGTCGACATTTCGAATCATTTCGAACTGTCAATGGCGTCGTATGCCTAACATTTCGTGCCGCATGTCAATAGCTCAATTTGCTTGAAAACTAAACTCATTGGGACATGACAATCGCTGAAGCAATTGTTTCTGCGTCTCCAAGTCAGATACGCACATTATTTGCTATCATTATTTTGACATGCTTCCCATCGAATCCACGTGAACTGTGGAACAAGTACAAGGATGACATGTCCGAAGACACTTTACACCGAATTCACGTCAGTTCAGGAAATCTCGATCTCGAGGTGAATGAGGAGATACATAACCAGGCGTTGCTTTTGATCGAAGATATGTGTTACCTCATGCGCTGCATGATGCGTCGCCAGATCGAGGAATGAACGACGCTTTCGATCGAGAATCGAAACGTAAACGTGAATATGATCGAGATGCATTGAACCAATCACTTCGAACGAATGTACCACTGTTGAACCCCCAACAGAAAGTGTACGATACTTTAATGAAGGCAATTGATGAGGGAAATGGTGGCTTATTTTTCCTCCGCATTGGAAGCACTCAACCGAACTATGAAAGATCAGCGCAATGACTCAAAATGTTTTGGAGGCGCAATGATTCTAATATCTGGCGATTTTCGCCAAACACTACCAGTCATTCCAAGATCGACCGCTGCCGATGAAATAAACTCTTGCCTTAAAACATCGACTCTGTGGCGCTGTGTGAAGAAACTTCAGCTAACGACAAACATGCGAGTTGCATTTCTAAACGACCATATGCCGCAGATTTCTCCAAGCATTTGCTGACTATCTGTAACGGCCGTGTTCCTGTCGACGAATCGAATGGATTGATTTCGTTTTTGCCGAATTTTTGAAATTTCGTCTCATCGAAGGACAATCAACAAAGTGTTCCTGAATATCATTGCTAATCACAAACATCATAATTGGTTGATTGAACGAGCAATTCTTGCAGCAAATAACAAAGATGTGGATCATTTCAACTTCACAATTCAAAATCAAATCGTTGGTCCACTGCATTCTTTTAAATCTATCGACTGTGCCACGTGAATAACATCATTTCAATGTAATTAAAATACTTTTCATTTTTAATTTTGCACATTTATTGAACTTAATTCATTTTGAGTATTCATTCAAACTGAATTTAACTCATCCAATAAATTAACACAACATTTATTGATTCTGAGGCGGTACGAAGTTCGTCGGGCCAGCTAGTATTGACATAAAATAAATGTAGATACACAAAATACTCATTGGCTTACGTAATTATTTGCAAACAAAAACAGTAGCTTGAAAAAGCATCTATTGATTTAAATTGTTTTGGGTCTCACATAAAATCTGAATGGACCGTTAGTAGAGTATCGCTGTTTTAGTCACTAGAACAGTGTCTGCCAAACTTTTTTCCTTAACGGCACACTGATGAATGGAACTAGTATCGCGGCACACCAAGATGCCGCGGATTATCTCCAAAAATCCTTTTTTTTTTAGCTCACAGCTTATAGGCATTATTTAAAATTAATATTTTTAATGTTTCTTCCACCGCAGCACACCTGAGACTTCTTGCGGCACAGAAGTGTGCCGCGGCACACAGTTTGGCAGACACTGCACTAGAATAACTCTAGCGCATTTCTCAAATCAATATATATAAGAGACTAATAATTTGACGACTCTGACTCTAATTTTTTTACAATTTACCACAAATATGGTCTGATGTACAGATGTATGTTATAATCGAAATACCTTTATACTTCATATTAATGGTGAATTCTAAGGACTGGCATAAAATAAACCAAAATTTTGTTAGACAGTGGAAATCTTCTTAATGTACATATCTAACGTGCATTTGTAATTTGTTGCCAAACAAATTGATAATACTAAATAATACTTATGTCACTCATCGGAATTTAATTATGTATTTATAATGATTATTATTAATTTTTAAATATTCTTACGATTAATTGATTCTAAAGTACACACAACGCAACATTCACGAAAAGGTTAAAATTGCAATGCGCTTTATAAATAATAATATGTTTTTTTCACGGCTTTAATATTTCTAATAATAATGAGCCAAGACAACCGAAAATTCGTGAAATAAAAAATCTTAGAAGATGTATTTCCGTGTAAAGGGTAATTAATTACATTGACAACTCGACACAACAAAAGTTTGCTAACACTTAGCTCATATCATCGTTTTGCTTAAATCAGGCATGGGCAACCTTTTCTAGGTCTGAGGACAAATTATCATTCAGACTCCAAGTCAAGGACCGGACCAAATTACGAAACATAATAAAGTAATATTAAATTAATTAAAAAACGTTGTTACTTGTTATGTACTTTTTTATTTTTATAATGAACGTGCAATGAACATATAATCTCCATTATTTAATCCCTCCCTGGAACTATTAATTTCTTTCTCTATAACTTCGCTGAGTATAATAGCTCGGCGGGCCGGTGGTTGCCCATATATGACTTAAGTCATTGAATAATTTGCGGCCACGTAGTCGAAAATCTGAACCTAATAGGAATGGGAATACCGGGATTACCGAAACCAGGATCCTGGTATTAATGATGTTTTTTTAAATACTGAAATACCGGTATTTCTATATTAAAAGTTTGAGTGTATAGAATCTGTCATGAATATTAATAAAATTATTCACGATGAATTTAATCAATATCGACCGGTTCAATAATTGATAAACTTTTCAACGATGTATTATTATATTAAGTAATGGTCATTTATGAATTTCACCAGTCTGTCATTATTATTTATTGTTAATTGTTTCAAATCAGAAGTTCAGTACAAGGCATTACAGCTGACACCAATTCACCACGCATTTGACAAATATAGTGGAACCCCAATTACACCACCCCGAATTACGCGCCGGCTTGATATATTCGCCGCAAATCCCCCAATTGCACGGTCGCATTCCATTGTCGTTACTACGAGACGATCGTCTGTGCCGCGCGTACAATCAAATGTTGGCTAGCGCCTGTGTATTCAACACGTGCCAGGCTATACACGTACAGCGGGCGACTGTCTATGTGTGGGATTTTGGCGCCCTTCGCATTTTATCACTTGGTGACTAAATATTTCGTCAATATTTTTTTTATGCAAAACTAAGGGAAATTTTAGTTTCGCATTTTTTGCGGAAAAAACCAAATCCCTAATTTTGTATGAGATTCACACCCTCAATTACACCGACTTTAGTGTAAATGGGGGTTTAACTGTATAAATAAAATTAAAAAAGCAGTTCATAATACATCAATATAGGGTATATAAAAATATTTTGGACCTACAAAAAACCTAACAGTTCACAAATATTGTTACTGAAAATATTTTTAATATACGATATTTTCTATAAAATATCGGAATAACATTTTCGATTAACTTGTCCGGTATTGCGATCCCAATTGATGTAATCTTTTTGATTTTTTTCTTTGTATTTATTACCGGTATTTTCTATAAAAAAAACAGAAATATTGTTATCTTCGATAGATTCGGTGGTAATTTTGCCTAGCGATGCTCTGATGATGCTTCCCAAATAGGCGAAACATTTTGTAACACAACAAGTGAAATAACATAAGTGATAATAGTGATAATAA
Source organism: Himalopsyche anomala (assembly GCA_031772345.1). Lineage (NCBI taxonomy): Eukaryota > Metazoa > Arthropoda > Insecta > Trichoptera > Rhyacophilidae > Himalopsyche > Himalopsyche anomala. Next base: position 8,190,931 of record CM062843.1, read on the forward strand.
AGTTATCAAATTTAATTTTACATTAGAAATATCCAGATTTATATATTCGTACGATATTGCAAATATTAGAAACAACCCAAGTAAAAAAAAATTGCCAAGGAGCTGAGAGTCCGCCTCACAGGCTCCGCATACCTCGTCTCGATATGTTAACGTGGGTTGGAAATAATATGATATCGATTAGCATCTTAATTGCACTCTTTTGACATTATTTTGTGTAGGTACTTAACAAGGATATCGGGTTACGAGTTAAACAAAAGGGCCGACGAAGCGCGCCCATCGCGAAAATATTATGTGTATTAAATTTCATTCATGGTTCGTTAGCATGCAAAAAAGGCGCGGAATCGTCGTCGCAGTTAGTTTGACTTCGTGTAAAGTTATATTTTTTCCCGCCAACCACATACGGGTGCATTGGCAGATACAATCACAGCAATATGATAACGGACGCGTCACTGGGAGAATTTAGCGATATTGCTAATAAATAAAGAACAACGTTACCTAATCTCATTGCAGTGACTGATTGATTATACAGGCAAAAAAAGAAAATTGTTTACAACTATTTTGAGATGAATCAAAACCGTTGGTATAATTTAAATGACTTTAATTTAAAGGTGTAAATAAATAAAATTCCAGGTACATGGTCGAATGTACAGCATCGTTGGTTGCTATAACGGAGCTCACGCGTTCGAATCCCTGTATCAATCGAATCGTATATTTGTACGCAAGAGCGATTAGTTCACCACTAGGCTTTTCTAGCCAGTGGCGGATTATCCTATAAGCAAATGAGACGCGCGCTTGGGGCCTCGAAATTTTAGGGGCCTCAAAAATATCTTATATATTGTAACCCATATACTTTTTGCTTAGATTTTTATTTATTTTTACTATTATTCTTGAAATTTTCTGACATTTTTATGTTATCCGAAAATCAGGGCCTCCAAATTTTATTGCGCCTGGGGCCTCCCATGTGCTTAATCCGCCACTGTTTCTAGCACTATCCTTCTATCCCTATTTTCTTCAGAAAAAAGAAGTTCGAGGAATTAATAATAGTAAGGTTCTTACTATTGCTTGAGTGTGATAAATAAATAATCTGATTAGTATATATATATATCAATGAGAAAACTTGTAGATCATATTTTCAGGGCTGTGTTATCAGATATCAAAATACAAGAAATTATGCATGTAAATACATACTTAAAACTAAGCAAAAAAATATGTTAAAATTTGCACATTTTTTCAAATCGGAGTCAGAGTCGGACCATTTGTATATGTCATAGTCGATATCTCTGCTACAATAAAACCCCCCATTAACGCGAAAATTGGGACCGCGTTATTGGAAGCCGCGTAATCGGGGGAGTGAATCTCATACAAAAAATGGGGATTACGTTTTTTCTTTCGCGAAAACTGCAAAACTGCCGAAACTAAGAATAAATGAAAAAATATATATGGACGAAATATTTAGTTTTTAGGTGGTAAAATGCATAGCGCTCGCCAACCTTTGGCTGTATGCAACATTTTGTATTCGGTTATGGAGCCTCTATTGCTCCGCCACTGCTGTCAATATTACGCCGATGTAATATGCAATTATATTCGATTATTTTATAAAACAACAAAAAACTATTTCAGTTTGTGGTTTGTACAGTGTGACCAGATAAAAAAAACGGTCATAAAAACCATTCGACCAGTTTATTAAGTCACACGGAAATCAAGTGAGTGACTTCCGACACTTAAAAAAAAAAACCACAGCATATTGGCGGCCCTGCGACCAAATATTGAACGTTTGGTTGCTGGTTTCAAGAATTTAATGATAATTCTATTAAGTAATATAGAATAATTAAAAATTTCGACTGAAGGTGCTTGGTGGAATTTGCATTTTGAATGGGAATGCCTTGAATGAGCTTATCCTTTTTTCGCCAGCAATGGCTTTAAACTCAATGATACATGTAATTATTATATAAACACGAAACATTCATTTACTAAGCGTCAGTTCAAGTTCATCCGTGCACTTGAACGCCTGAAGATGCCGAAAGGCGAACACCGGGTCGTTAGTGACAAAGTCTGTGGGTTCCCATGGGTTAATCCATTTCGCCAGCAATGGCTTTAAACTTAGTAATACATTTATTTGTTATAGCGAGTACCCGGCATGCGTTGAACGCCACTCAAAGAAAGACAATGTTCTTGTTTTAATTATGTTTATTGTAGTGCTTTTGAATACACAATATAGTATTGTATAGGAGTGATAAAAAAAACTCAATGCTTCCCCAGAACACCGAGAATTGCTTTAATATAAATCGAGCCTCATTGTTAACGTATTGGCAGTCCACCGCTGGCTCTACTAATCCAGAAACCTTCGCGGGCGTCCGCACAACAACTCACCAAAATTTCATTGCAATCGGATGAGCGGTATAGGACCGCATGGGGGACAAACAAACAAACATTCATTTTTATATATGTAGATATAAACACGATATACTTATTTACCGAACGTGAGTTCAGGTTCATCCGTGCACTTGAACGCCTGAAGATTCCGAAAGGCGAATCACGGGTCGTTAGTGACAAAACTTGTGTCCTATATACATACTTTGAACGATTAAAATTTAAAATATACTTTTAGTTTTATTCATGTATGCATTTTAGTTGTGAGTTAGAAAAAATGTGCAATACGAGATGTGAAGTAAGATTATTTATGAACGAAATGAAAAATATTGAACAGACCATAATATTTAGATGATAGATCGAGGAAAACGGTATATCGGGGAACGATTAATGCGGGATTATTTACATTGTTCTTAGGGGTGTTTTGCCGGAACCATGGCAAATAAACGATCCATTCGGGAACACGAATAGCGCGAGAACGTTAGATCGGGGTTCCAGTGTACCGGTATTTATAAAGCAGTCCCTAGTGCCGACGATATGACATAATAAAGTAGTTAACTAACTATGTTAATCTCCGCCTGTTGATGCGTTTGATAATATATTCTACCTGAACACCTGCTCAGCACGCGTCATATGTATATATAATAAATACCGTTTTTTGGTGGCATATTCTCAAGAAAAGTTCTGCCAGAAGTGCGTAACTAACAAAATTCACAAAAATGTGGATAGTACTAGGGTATCCAATCCCGGACCCTTTTTGTGATTCCGGGATTGAACACTAACCATAAAATCGAGTATACATTTTTTGGTCGGTGATTTTGAAATAATGGGATTTTTCAAAAAAAATCATTTTCAGACCCAAAATCCCAAAAATACAGAAAAACCATCAATCATTTTGTCTGTCCCGAAATCCCCCGGATTTCGGGATTCCGGACCCGGGGTTTCGGGATTCGGGATCCCGGAATTGAATACACTAACTAGTACACGATGACATTCATAGATAATATCTCAATTGGTGCATTATTCATTGCACTAAAACAACATTTTTTATTGGTAATTATTTTTAACTTTTCCGGTTCTAAGTTCAAGAAATGCGACCCCAATACCCACATTTTCTTAAATATCTATTTTAATATGGGTGATACAATGTTTATAATTAAGATATTCTTATATCATAGTTTTTTGGACCTTTTGTATGATATTATATATATATTGGAAGATAACTGGGTTGAACGCGTCAGTTGCAAATTTATATTTGTACTGGAATAACGTCTTTTTTACGCGCAACTTAAAATATGATTATTTATTAAAAAAAAACACGAATTTTTATAAAAAAACAAATGTATGAGGTATGATGCAGAGATAATTTAAAGCCCTTAAACTATTTTTTTTTTGAAATTCATAAGAATAAGGCCAATAATGAGGAAACCACTGGGGTCCCTAAACGACCCCCATCGGCAGAGAAGTATTTTTCTAGTCTCCGAGCCACGAGTGTTAATGTAGTCAATTGTTTTTTTTTTTTTTTATCTATGTCCGCTTCCGAATTGGAGCATATGGCCTCTTAATTTAGGTATAATATCTCAATAGATGTTTTCTACGAAAACTGTTTGTTACTCAGTTGCTTTTCAAAGATAGTAGAGATAGAATGATAAGACTAGTGGTTTGCTAATCGCACTCGCTCCGCCCGTCTTTAAGATAGGATGCGTAGTAGAGAATCACATATATTCATGCCTTCGGACAGAAATCCGGACATATATATAAACTGTCCGCACTGGGATTCGAACCGGTAACCTCCGTGTTTTAAGTCAACGACGTTGGCACTCGACCACGCAGTAGGCAACTGTACCTTGCTATTAATTTCAAACTCTTATTTGTGTCAGATCGACATTAATGCATTTATATTTTGATAATATAATTATCTATGTAATTTAAAATATCGATATTAGAGGCTCAATCATAAAAACTAAAAAAAAAACACTTGCTTTTTACTCAGAACTATCAATTGTTTACTTTTACCAACGTCTGCCAGAACAGTGATGGTTTATTAATTTATAAAGCAGTTCATATCACTTCAAGGTGAAAAAAGGTTTAGGGAAACCTTTATCTGTTATTATTTTAGGTCCTAAGATGGTCAATCTTAAACTGCAGTGACGTTATAATTTTGTTTGTATATATATATATGTATATTTTAATATCTCCTAAGATTTAAATTGTTCAATATCCATTTTCCTGTTAAAAAATATGATACGAATCCGTTGAAATTGTACGACGTAAGAAATACATGTTTGTTTGTTTTTTTAAGTACCTTAGGATATTAACCAATCTTGCGCCTAAGTCAGTGTCTGTGATGCCAATATATTATTCGTAGAATATATATTTTTTTAAATCGACACGTGTTTCGCCTCTTTGATAATCATCTTAAAAAAAAAAACGAAAAAACTAACTTAAACTTGATTCCAAATCATTTTTAATGTATTCACTGTCAATAATTGGTGAAAAGGCATTATATTAAGAAAAAAAAAACAACATTATTATTATGTACTTTATTCTCTCTGGTCAATTCTGTAATTCTGCAAATTTTTGTAAATTCACGAGATTTTGGATTCGAAAATTCCCGGAAAAGGTGCCACGCCGCTAATTTGGGCAAATCCGTAAATTCTTGGGATTTTCGATGTCAAAGTCCTTGGAAGAGTGGGCTTTAGAAATCGTCGTAAAATTGTTTCCGGACAAAGATTCCCCAGTCAATGCTTACTGCGGCCTTATGTCGAATCAGAAAAATGAATGCGGCCTTTTGAGAATAAAAGGTTCCCCACCCATATGGTAAGACAAACATTAACGTAAAATGTCTTTCTTATTTGAAAGTACCTTTATTTGTGAAAAAATCTACAATACGCATTAATGCATAGATTAAAATAACATGCAATCACATCGCGTCTGTTTTGTGTACATATTTACACGACAAAATTTGTGCCAGTCAGTTTTGTTCTGTAATCAGTTCTGTAATGATTTTCCATGAACTAGCACTAGAGCATTTCTTTAAATGGATGTGGGACGCTTTGGACTTGGACTAGCGCATCCATCGCCAAGAAGGTGTTGATCACGAGAGAGAATCCTTGACTTATTTGACCTTTAGACATACTTTTGCCTTTTTTACGTTTGCCTTTTCAATTATTCGCTATTCTCTCGTACGCGAGGCGCCGAGATGCAAACGTGGCCCACAGTTTCAATTAATAGTCAAATTTACAATAATAATTAAAGATTTGACAGGATTTTTGTAGATGTTACAGTTTTGATCTGTAGAGCAATAACCACATAATACTACTTGCAATATTTTGGAACTAGAAGATATTGACATTCTAAACATTTATTTATAATGTTACATGATACCTAACTAAAAACGGCATTACATTCCGCGGCTACAACTCACCATTCTGCACACTGTAGTTCAGGGGTGGGGAACCTTTTCATTTATAAAGGCCACATTTATTTATCTGATTCAACATATTTCAGTATTTTTAATTCACAATGTAAATAAATCTAAAAAAAATTGGCACAAGTCAAAAGGCCGCTTCAGAGCAGCTAAGAGGCCGCAGGTTCCCCACCACTGCTGAGTGCATGCAACTGTCTTAAGGAATTTCTTCACGGTTCAAAACTTTGAACACGACTAACATTGTGTGGCTTCGGAATACACCCTGTTAGAATAGTGTGACGCCGTAGCGGGTGGCGGTAGGCACAACGTTGAGTACCCTAGAGCAGCGTTTTCCCAATGATGGGTCGCAGAAAGCAAAATATCGGGTCGCCAAATTCCTAAAATAAATCTGTATATTTACTATATAATTTCGTAATACCGGTAGTATAGGCCATAACAAATTCAGTAGGTCACGAAGGAGAAATATTAAAATAACCGGGTCGCGGGGGGAAACAGTTTGGGAAACGCTGCCCTAGAGAATTTTAATAAAAATACTAAAATCGGCAATTTTTCGTCTTTTCACAATTTGGAACTGAAGTATCGAATATCTCATAGCCACCTATCACTCAAAGGGTTAAAAATAATATTCTCCGATTTTTTGTCAATTCATTCCAAAATTTTGTCTACTCGTACGTTTGTTTACAAGTTGTCTGTCAGATACGCTAATTTGACGTTACGTGAGGTCACTGCAAAAAATATCCACTTAGTATTACCCGACGCTTGTGTTATGGGTGATCCACACGTGACTTGCAACTAAAGCGTTCGACTCGCTTTAGTTGTCATTCATTTATACAGTTTACTTTGGGAAGGCGAGAAATATGATAAAATCGAAGGCTATAACTTGAACTTTGTTCATTTTAACGAAAAAGGTGATGAATTATTTCATGGTTTTAATCATTGAGCTGTTAACGCAAAGGATATGCAAGTAATTTATTACAGCGATGTGTAGTCACGTATTGTTTGGTCGAGCGCGAAGTAAGCATTATTTTGTATCCAACAGCTTTACTCTTGTATATTCAAAAACAAAACACACTTGCACTAATTACAAATTTATCTATAATTAGTCGCCTGCTGTAGCCCAGTTGGCTGGAGCTTTCTCTACCAATCACGCAGGTCTGGGTTCGATTCCCGGTCAGATCACAGTGAATTTGAGATTTATTCAATTCAAAGTTGCGATCGAAGACTGGGTGTTTGTGATGTCAATTCAAATTATTTCCTCTCCTCTCATCCTTCCTATAACTAGGTGTAGCAATATCGATTAGCTAACCACTAGTCCTGTTCTAGCCTTATCCTTCTTTCTCTACTACTCACTTTGAAAAAAGTGAGGTTGACCGACTGAGTAACAAGCAGTCCTCGTAGAAAAAAACTTATGTTGAGATACCTCCATTAGAAGGTCATATGCTCCACATTGGGAGCGGACATGGATTAACAAAAAAAAAAAAATTGAACCGGTTTAGCTCGCAACGGACATTTTATGGTAAGAACGCTACAAACTGGTGTCAATTATGTTTATTAAAATTAACTACGGTTACGGAACCATCCATATCCACTCTCGGTGTTGAACATATAGACACTTAATGGAGGTTGTCTCGACAAACAGATAGACCGTTTGTTGTTTGAGTACAGGTGAAAGAAATGAGCTATAACTTGGCCGCCGGCTGAAGACGAAACTAAAACAGTCGATAAAATTAAACCCACGATTGACATCCAATACGATATGCAATTTTAGTGTCTCGCAAAATCATTTGTGGAAATTCGCAGGCACAATTGCAATTCAATAAGTTGCAAAACATAATTGATACTTTCTATCCGCACTGTGGTTTGCGTGTCGGACATGCTAGTGACGATGGCGCCCTCCCTTATCGGCCAACTTATAATCGTCGATCTATACACGTTTGAAGCGCTCGTTAATTATGCATATTTTTACAAACTTTTCTTTCTTTTAGAAGGAAAAAGAAGTATCCAAATTTAATTAGTCACGCCTCATCATTTTTTAACTGTCATAATTCTTACCTCGTTACATTGCACCGATGTTTTTACCTATTCTGAGTATTGACTTCTTTTCTTTGCTTTTTATTGCTAAAGACATTTATTATACATTCTTATATCGTTCCCATTTTTTACTTCCGCTTTTGAATTTCGTTCTCCTGAGTTAATTTCTTCACTGAATACTGAATCAGGCAAGTTGGTTCACCACCATCAGAAATTGTGAATATTTCCAGCAAAAAAACAGTCTACCTCTTACATTCAAGGCCTGCGCTGTACTGCACGGAACTGATATTGATCCTTGCAATAGTGTGCTTGGAACTAAATCGAAAACAAATATTAACAAAAATCAGCTTAATCTCTCAAATAGAGTTGACGTTAAAGGTCTAACAGGCAAGCCAAAAATACTTCTGAACTTATAAACTTTGCTTGAAAAAAAAACTTTCATACTAATTTGATCTTAGGAAGTTGTTTTCTCTTAAATTAATAAGGGGCTCGGCGATTTTAGTAAAATTTAACGAAGGGCTCGCGCGAGCCCTTTTTAGCGAGCTCTTCTAAGCCAGTATATATATTTGAGTAAATGTAAGTTTAAACATAGTACGACAGCATACGCTATGAAAGATCTATCGAATATATATAAAATAAAATTTGTACAATTAAAACCTTTTTGATATTATTTCACCGTATAGTCACTTTCTAGTTTGAACGACCCCGCTTCGGAGTGTTTTTATTTACCTATGTGTTTTTTGTACCTTAGTTTTTTTTTCCATCATACGAGCGCACAAAACGTCGTGATTTGGTTATCCGAAATAATTTCGGCATTCATTCACTCTTGTGTTTTGTTTGCGACGAAAGAAATCTTCCAAATGTGTTGAAATAATATCGTAAGAACCAGTGGCGGTTCCTGACCTAAAATCTTGGGTGGGGTAGAGAGAAGCATATTTCCACTTAACCTTATACATTAATCTACAAGCAAATTAACAAATACTACGACACTACTACAATGCATAAATTATTATATAATAAAATCAATGCTAATGTAAGTAAGAAATATTAAAAAATTCATACGGGACCTTAAATTCGTCTCTTTTAAAGTGAAAAAAACCAGTACTAACAGCAATATAGAGCTAGTTGTCAGTGAGAGTCAACACCTGTCACTTTCATACAATACATCGATATTGGTATTTGTGTTTCAATGCATAAGTATGCGTCATGGGCTAAATCAGTTCAGGCCCCAACGAAGACAGAAACTTGTTAATTTAAAACACAATCGTGTGTATTAGGTGACGTTTCCGTACATACAAATACAAAAAAAATCTAATCGTGCTTGATTGCGCCCCAGTGTAAAGAAATATTGTCTGTGGTTACGGGCTTGAACGATATAGCCCCTGTGTGGTGCTGCCAGGCTGACGTGACGTTACCTGTTCCCTGTGAAGTATTTATAGGGTTATTGTTTTTTTTATGCCGGCTCAGTTTAAAATTGTAATACAAAACACAATCGGGAATATGATTGTAGGTAGACGTAACATTGTCTTATATTGACAGAGGAAAAAAAAACAAAGATATTATATTCATTTGGGAAAGGTTAGTTACGCTTATAAATGTATTTATTTTGTTCAGCGGCCGAATTGCTGTTCATTTTTATTCAGCCATCTAAAGTTTTGGGTGAAAAATGCAGGTCGGGCTTAGCCCACCTAGCCCAGTACCTAGAACCGCCACTGGTAAGAACTCGTATCGTATGTTTTCTTTGAAGGCTGGGGCAGGTGTCTATCGGCTTTCGGCCCGTTTTAACCGCTGAAAACAATCGCATCAAAAGATATTTCATTCAATTCTTCTTGTGTTATCAATGCGTGCTGTGATGGCATGTATAATAAAATCTTCCAAAATGTATACGCGTCAATATGATTCAGGCTGCTCATCATATCCTACTGGAATTTCTAGATATAAACAACGAACGGGAAAAAGTGTTGAAGATTATACCAGGGCTGTGAAAATAATTTAATGACTTCAGCGGTTAGCGCTGTTGGCTTCCGTGCCGGATTCAACGGGTTCGAGTCACAGTACGAACATCTCTTTTTCGATCGATCTATCGATTTCTGTTCGAAGGCATTTGTGTTTGTGATGTCTACAAATTCCCTCACACCCTTTCGATCTTGCAATAACCGGGCGTAGCGGAGCGATTAGTTAACCACAAGTCCTGACCTAGCCGTATTCTTCTATTGCTACTACTCTCTTCGGAAAATGAGAGGTAACTAAGTAACAGACATTTCTCGTAGAAAACAATTCTCTTGAGATAACTTCATTAAGAAGCATATGCTCCACAACGGTCACGGATATAGATTAGAAAAAAAGAAGTTCCGACAGTTTTCTTAAAAAAAAAAACACACTGCATTTAAATAATATCAACCGTAAAATCTAAACACAATTATCATGACACTACTGTTAATTAGTGTATCTGTCATAATTAATTAAGAGAATTGGTTGCAATATTAACCTTCTCGAAATCAGCTTTCAAAAATTGATTTACGGACCTTTGTTCGAATAAGAAAGAATTGGATTTGATTTAATATCCCTCAAACTTCATACACTCAATGATCGTATCAATTGAGTGACTATGGTTCACAAACTATTGGTTTGAAGTAGGGTATCCAATCCCGGAGCCTTTTTTTGATCCCAGAATTGGGCACTGAAATCGTGTATAATTTGAGAAAAGTTTTGGTCGTTTTTTTAGCTCACCGAGGAATTTGAAATCTTCAATTCCCTATACCCTATTTTTTTTTTCTTTCCATGTCCGCTTCCAATATGGAGCATATGGACTCCTAATGGAGTTTATCTCAACATAAATGTTTCTACGAGAACTGCTTGTTACTCAGTTGCTCAACCTCTCTTTTTCCAAAGAGAGTAGGAATAGAAGAAAAGGGCAAGGACAGGACTAGTGGTTAGCTAATCGCTCTCCATACGCCCCGTTCATATAATAGGATGGGTGGGAGGGGGGAATTCAAGACATCACATACATCCATGCCTTTGAACAGAAATTCATAAATCGATTAAAAAATCAATTTATAAAACTGCCCGTACCGGGATTCGAACCCGTACCCTCCGTAGCGGTAGCCAACGATGTTGACCACTCGACCACATAGGCGGCATTTTTTTAGCTCTTCCAATTCTAAAAGCCTATAAATTTTCGGCATTTGCTAAAAATTTCTCAATCCAGAAATCCGGATTTCGCGATCGCAGAATTGGACGGGATCCCGGCATTGGAGACCCCAGTTGGAAGTATCCAGATGAATGAGCTACAGTGTGCGCAGAAGTAAGAACCTTACACTACAAGTCACCAAGGCGTATGCTCTCAAAACACGCCTCGGGGCGTACTTTGTTTTCGTGTTGCGTAATGTGAAAATTTCGTTTTTTTTTCGCCGTGATAAAAAAAACGAAAGTGATTTTGGAAGTACGTAGTATTGAATATTTTAACATTATATGATAAAGGTGACTGAACTGACTAATCACACTAAAAATACGAGAAATTTATCAGAATACCTGAATTCCGGTATTCTCTGAGTTTTTTTTTCAGTAGATCGAGTGTTTAACCGATTGAATACCGCGCAAATAAATCATTGATTTGTCTCGGAGATACTGCGTGTTTTTGAGAAAAATAATTTTGCATAATATACACTCGAATTCGATATTTTAAAAACCTATATTGACTCAGTATAGATAGCACTACACATATTCATCAACATATTGCTTATATTCTATTAGAATACCAAGTATTTGATTGTTTAAATGTCTTGGATATCCGTGTTCTCTTGCATATGTTTCGGACACCGGTGTCCGCTTGGTGTTCAAGTGGTTAATATTATTAGTAAATTTTTTCGCGATGAATTAAAATATTTTGTATGGCGCAGTGGTTAGCGGTGTGGGCTTCCGTGTCGGATCGCACGGGTTCGAGTCCCAGTACGAACAGCATTTTTTTTCGATCGATTTCTGTTCGAATGCATGGGTGTTTTGTCATGTCTAAAAAGTTCCCTCCCGCCCTTTCCGATCTTTTAATGACTGGGCGTAGCGAGAGCGATTAGTTAACCACTAGTCCTGTCCTAGCCAATCTCTACTACTGTCTTCGAAAAAGTAACAAACATTTGAGCGACTAAGTAACAAACATTTCTTGTAGAAAAACTTTTTTGAGATATCTCCATTAGGAAGCCATATGCTTCACATTGGGAGTGGATATAGATTAAAAAACATGCAGAGGTGTAGTGTTAATTAAAAAAGTTTTGGAGCGCTGATTAAATGCTCTCTAACAGCAATAAAAATTTATTGCGATGTTTCCACCTCGTTAAAAAAAAATTGTAGGAGAACCGACCCCAAACCCCACCGCCCCACTACATCACTTGCTTATATCAGAATCATTGATAAAATCACTCAGATTTTCATATCCACTTGCGCTGAATGCATGCTGATTTTGCTGTTACGGAAAATGGAATCGGTACCAAGGAATCATAATAACTAGTTTTTGTAAAACTTTGGAAAACAGTGCTTTTTAAGTTAAATGGGTGTTAACAGAACACCTATTCAGGCTCTGTGGAACATAGTTTGGGAAACCTTGCAATAATGTATTAGTTTGAATCTATCCCGGGCGAAGCCGGGCCACAAATAGCTAGTACTATCTGTCAACATTTATTGAGAATAAGATTTTTTCATGAAGTTTATGATTCAATCGTTCATCTTTCAATTGATGTATTATGTTAATTTATGCTGGTATTCGATCAAAAACGTTAATGTTTCAATCTACGATAAAAATGCAATAATTTTATTATAATCACTGTAGGCATAAATCAATATTCATAAAATTATATCATAGCTTACGAGGAAAATAATTATTTTTTCTTTAGTTGCTTGGTAGTCAAAATTAGGGTTACCAATCCAGCAATCCCGGGATTAATTATGACATGTAATTATAACAATCATCAGGGTTAAAACAATTAGTCACTGTCATACTTTTCTTAACAATTGAGTACCGGAACGTCGAAAATAGGATCGAGCAGCGACAGGGTACAAAGTGACCCCAAATACATTTGCGTAATATTTGCATTGTTTTAATAAATATTAGTTATATATTATTGGTATTTAGCCAATGGTTGAAATAAGAAGAATTTTGCAATCTGAATGCACCCCATAGCAAGAATGTCCAAAAATCACAAATATAACATATGATTAAAATCAGCCATACTCCACATGCGTTTATTAATATTTTTGAAGTCCCTGCTCCTTAAAATATTTTATTCGAGAGTAACGTCAGTCGATAGGAATATATAATATTTCATCACAACTTTTTCTATGCGTTTGACTTGATAATTATTGACTCACCGTGAGTCTTCCGCACCAGCTTCGCCATCACCCGCACGCTCGTATCTGCCTGGATCCTCACATCGTAAATATCTGAACCGTTGATCTTCACTGTCAACTTCCATATTCCTTGGAATCTGAAAATATTCATCGATTGTAAATGGGGATTTAAATAAAGGTTTTAAATCCCGGGATCCTGGTCGATTAACAAATACCGGGATTGTGACTGTCAATAGGAACCCTTGGAATCTGAAAATATGTATTAATTTCACGTTTACTCAGAACTGTCAATTTGTTACTTAACGATTTCTGCCAGTACGAAGTTCAACTATTTATTTGGTACTCAACATGTTGTCAGTGCGTTTACGATTTTACTAATTTGTAAAACAATTCTTTTAACTTCGATGCGATCAAAAGGTTCGCGCAAGTGCAAGCATACGTTGTCAAAATGAACTGTACGGCAGACATACAAAAATTGATTTTTATATATAATACCACTTTTAGAGTGTTCACTGTCAATACTTGGTGGAAAGGCATTATATTAGTAAAAACACAATATTCCTTTGTACTTCGTTCCACTTTATTTAACTCTCGCGGCTCGGAGACTAGAAACATACTTCTCGGCCGATGGGGGTCTTTTAGGGACCCCAGTGGTTTCCTCATTATTGGCCTTATTTTTATGAATTTCAAAAAAATAAATAGTCTAAGGGCTTTAAAATATCACTCTGCATCATTCCTCATACATTTTTTTTAAATAAAAATCCGTGGATTTTTAATAAATAATAATATTTTAAGTTGCGCGTAAAATATACGTCGTTTCAGTGCAAATATCAATGTGCTACTGGCGCGCTTTGCTTAGCGGCGTTCAGCCTATTATCTTACCTTAGCCTATTAGCTTAGAACCGGAAAAGTTAATATGTCAGGACCGGTTGACGATGCTCGTAATGAGCGAAACCGGTCCTGACATATTAAATAAAGTGGAATGAAGTACAAAGGGATATTGTGTTTTTACTAATATATATATAATACCTAGGTTAATTTCTATAACCTTCCCGGAAGTGCAAGCAAAAAGTTTGTCAAAGTTTTATTGCAATCGGTTGAGCGGTGTGGCAACGCATACAGTACAAACAAACAAAGATCAATTTTTATATATATGTTAGATTTGATGACGTTCGATTTCTATGATTTTTAGCGAATTATAATATTTTACTGTATGGCAGGACAAACATCCAGTCGGTGTTTTTAAAATCCAGTCAGATGGTAACGTTAGAATAGATATATGGCAATATCGTTAAAGATTTAATTTTTTGATTTGCTGTTAACTCAGTACTTTCAGTTTGCTGTCTGACAACTTCAGCCAACACTGTGACGATGGATTGCCTCGAGATATTTGTCAAACATATGTGGTTGTACCTTCCATATAATATATATAACATAACCTTATTCACGTAATATTATTGTCCGGTAGAAACCAGTTGAAACGACCTACAATGGTCGATACAAAAGCCTGCAAATCGGTTAAAAAAATGTATATAATATATTTACCTTGACAATCATAAAAGTGTCCGTTTTGAACACCGCGTTTAACAGTGAACTATCGTAAACTATTGTATTGTATTATTATATTTACGACGGCACAGTCTCTTATTTTGTTTCCGTTTTTTAATGGACGTGTAGATATAAGGCTATTTATTTATTTAATTAACTTTTCCGGTTCTAAGCTCAAGAAATGCGACCCCAATACCCACATTTTCTTAAATATCTATTTTAATATGGGTGATACAATGTTTATAATTATGGTATTCTTATATCATAGTTTTTTGGACCTTTTGTAGTTTATATAAATACGATAAGATAAGAGATAAGCGCCCGCTTATCAGCGATCGTTCGTAAGATAACTAGGCTGAACGCGTCAGTAGCAAATTAATATTTGCACTGAAATGACGTATATTTTACGCGCAACTTAAAATATGATTATTTATTAAAAAACTACGGATTTTTATGAAAAAAAAATGTATGAGGAATGATGCAGAGAGATATTTTAAAGCCCTTCGACTATTTTTTTTTTGAAATTCATCAGAATAAGGCCAATAATGAGGAAACCACTGGGGTCCCTAAACGACCCCCATCGGCAGAGAAGTATTTTTCTAGTCTCCGAGCCGCGAGAGTTAACACTGCATAAGATTGACAAATTATAAATTTAAACTTTTACAACGAAGAAAAAAAAAACATAAAACAATTTAATATTAAAAGCAGTAGAAAAAAATGGCAAGTAAGTCAACTGAGTAAGCTCCGACGAACTCTACTTTAATACATACAAAATAGCATTCGTCGGAACTCACCCACGTCTACGTGGAATATGTCGACATCCGAAGCAATATTGTTAATTAAACACCGTTAAAGCTCTCCCCAGTGGCATCCCCATTGGCAGGCTGGTTCTACACCTTGGGAGAACAAACAATTCATGTCCACGATTTCTCAAAAAAATAATCAGGACAATTTAGCTTCACGTTCTCAGAAATGGTGAAATTCTCATTTAGCAACTTTACCAACAAAATAGCTTAAATAATGCAGCCGAAAATGTTGTCTTAATTTGTATTCCCGATTTTTCGGCTTTGAATTTCAATACAACCAAAGCGAAGCCGGGCAGTTCGAATATCATGGCTATTTATAGAACACAAACTTTATATTTATAAAGGCGTGGTAATAAGCTACCGTATTCCAGCAAAGAGCTACATTTTTGTAATTGTAATCGTCCAGTTCATTAGTACGACAACTTCAAATTTGTTTGTAAAATATTGCGCTTCTTAGAGCCTAGAAATCAGAAATTTAAAAAAAAACACAACATATGCTAATTTTGTTTAACTTCTAAAGAATTAAAACGAAATTTTGGTATTTTTGGGTCATTATCCAAATATTTATTTATGTCCTACTACTGAACTGGACCCCAGTAACAAATCTGTAAACAATTATTGATACAATGTGTAAATCTCGGGCAACAGATGAATAAATACTTGATTTATGGTGACTGTTAAAATATTTATTTTCCCATTATCTTAGAGCCGTCTGACTAATGAATTGAACAATTTGAGAATTTAAAATGATTTTGAATCTATCCCGGGTGAAGCCGGGTAATAAATAGCGAGTATTAGATATTTTAATCGTCTAGTGGTCGGAATTAGTGCATCCAATTCCGGACAGTTTTTGTGACTTGTCAATTTTACCAATTCTCGATAATTCTGGTGGTATTGTGAAAACTTACGGTTCGGAATCGACCATGGCCTCTTCTTCGTCAGGTCTCTCCTTGGCCATTGGAATCCTGTAGATTAAACCGTCCGGGTCGCCTTCGTTGGACGCCAGTGACTCCAAGAGGTCCACTTTGATTCCTGGAGTAAAAAAGTTTAAATTGTAATAGGGGACTGAAGATGGTTTCCAAATAGGCAAAATAAATTGATCACACTTGTTAGGCAGAATTTATCGTTATGCATTTATCATACGTGGAGAATATTAACTCATAATGAATGAATACTGACACATATTACATTTTTCTGTTAATCCACTTATCTTATAAGATTTAAAATTAAGCTTGTTTCGTTGTTTTACTGTCATTGTTTTTAAATTTCTTCTCAAAACACTAAACTCATTAAAATACTGTTGGGTGGTAAAGATGTACCAGCGTAACTTGACTGCCCGTGAGGGCGCCACTATCGCATCATTAACTTTTCCGGTTCTAAGCTCAAGAAATGCGACCCCAATACCCACATTTTTTTAAATATCTATTTTAATATGGGTGATACAATGTTTATAATTAAGGTATTCTTATATCATAGTTTTTTGGACCTTTTGTAGTTTATATAAATACGATAAGACAAGAGATAAGCGCCCGCTTATCAGCGATCGTTTGTAAGATAACTAGACTGAACGCCGCTAAGCAGAGCGCTAGTAGCACATTGACATTTGCACAGAAACCACGTATATTTTACGCGCAACTTAAAATATGATTATTTATTAAAAAACCACGGATTTTTATAAAAAAATGTATGAGGAATGATGCAGAGAGATGTTTTAAAGCCCTTAGACTATTTATTTTTTTGAAATTCATAATAATAAGGCCAATAATGAGGAAACCACTGGGGTCCCTAAAAGACCCCCATCGGCCGAGAAGTATTTTTCTAGTCTCCGAGCCGCGAGAGTTCACGTTGCCACAGTCAACACGTCCTAGGGCGACAATTTTAGTTCTGAGTTCTGCCACAGTCAAGTTAAAATGGTACATCTTTATCAGTGTTCTGTGCGAAAAATTCGACTAGCTCGTCCAATATATCATGTTGTTCGTAAATTGTTTGACTATATTTTTACTCGGTATGTCCGTGAAGCAGCTCGTTATAAAAGTGAATACATGTATTGAGAAAACCATAAACTAAAATGTCAACACGAATGTTTCTTCATTAATTCCGAGATCTCGTTATTTCCGTGATCGTAATAACCGAGTTCGACTGTATGTAAATTACTACACAGATGTAATTTTATTGTAATCAATCTTTAAAATAACCACTGCACTGCTGGCGCGCGCAATCGCGCAGTATTTGTCAGTTCTAATGACATCTGACATTTTACATAACCTCAAAAATATCAACATTTTGTTGGCAGCCTAGCTTTCTTTCCGTGCAACATATCTAACCTGACCTAAATTGTAATGTCATTTTTACTATGTTTAGTTAGTTCATACCTTGACAATTAATTCATAGTGAATGTGGATTTTAATGCTGTAAGCTTCAATTGAAACTGTTAGTTATTGTTTACGTTTACTAGTGAATACATATCGACTGTGGAAAGGAAAAAGGACGTAACCCACAGTTTTTTCAAAACAGCTTTTTTTTGATAATCACAATGTATCAAACTTGATACACGTTCTATCAAGAGGATGCAAGCTGCAAATGTCGAATTAGTATCTAAATTTAGCTTTTAAGTTTGAAAAAGATGACATTGTAAAAAATGAAAACCAAGAAAAAAGTCTGAAATAAAGGTTTTCCTAGACAATTTCTTTAGTTAATATTAGATTATGCCAATTAAACACCAGTTTAGAAGTCTTCGTGCACTTCAAGGTTGTGTATAATTCATAATTTGCATATGAACCAAAATCATCAAAACATGTTTATTGCGCCTCCTGTAAAATTTGATATGTGTGGGTTACGTCCTTTTTTCTTTCCACAGTCGATATATTAAATAGAATGCACACTTTAACTGTGACGTATAATGTATGTTTTATGTTTGCATTTAATAAAAACAGCGTAACTTCAAAATCGCGTAAAAAGAGGACTGGGTGTAGGTTGCCAGTGTTTTATACCCTACCTCTTGGTCCATGTATTACTGCCAGTTTCGGTTTTTTGGTGACCATTATGATGAGGGTTCTGATGCTGGAGTCGATGGGAATGGGCAGGGTCTGGACTCCCGTCAAGTTGCTCCGCAGCAAGAGTGTTTGCTGAAATCAGAGAACATGTTTATTTAAAACGAATGCAAGTAATTATTTATGTACTGCAGGGTTTTGATTGACTTCATACCTTCTTTTTTTACACGATTATTTTTACACGGATTGTTTTGTGATGATTCCCAGACCCAAAAACACAGAAGCGAATTACAGATTTCTTGATAACAAGAAATTCAACAACTCAATGCAGTAATAACAAACCAAAAGCTGTAATAGATCCTAACAAATAGGTACACGCCATGAAGTCTTGAAAAGTTGCTCCTAAGACACTCCCAGTCCAACAAAAAAAAATCAGAAAGAGTGGGTTGAGAAGGTTAAGTAATTTTAAATTGATTGTAATGAGCGAAACCGGTTCTAATATTAATAAATAATTGTAGAATTGGTACAAAAGAGTGTTAATGAAAATAAATTAATTTGATTAAAATATGTATTATATTTCTACAGAAATAACAAACGAAAGACTTCATTAGATACTAATACATTATACGTGTCAGACATTTCTAGCGATGAAAGCGATTTATGTCCAGTCCCTCATTAAAGTCCCCGTATATAATCGAGTAAAGATGAATATTAAGATATTATGAATACTCTTTTGTGTAATTTTCTTATTGGTTTGTTTTTATAACCTTTTTTTACACGATTTTCTATACCGCACAATTTAAATTCAGGGAAACATTTTTCAATTTGTCTACGAATTTTATTACTTTTACACTGTTTTTTGTGTAACATATTTACCGCGTAATTTTTTCTTTAAATTGTATTAAATACTAGCAACATCAAATTTATTATTTTCGATGGGTTCGGTGGTGACATTGTGCAAATTCACGTCGCCTTCTGTGGTCCAGTTGTAAAGAGCTGTGCGCCCTAGCTATCAGTCTTAGGTTCAATTCCAACTAAGATCATAATCAAGTTAAACATTTTGTGTTGTGTGGTGTGTCTGTCTATCTGTCTGTATGTTTGTCTTTCCTCCACGAGTTGCTCTCGTGTCTCTTGTAAACTTTTCACTGAGTATAAGGACTCGAAGTTATTAGTTTTTTTTTAGTATGCCTCCAGCTAAAACAGTCCAACTCTACAACTCCGAATTTACAGCCCTGATTAGCTGTAATTACCAACTATATTGTTTAAACCGATTAGTAGGGATAGAAGGAAAAAGCTTTTAACATAGCTAGTGGTTGGCTAATCAGTCGATACACCCCGTAGTGGATGAGGAATTTTTAGATATCACAAACATCCATGCCTTCTAATAGAAATCGAATAATCGATTCAAACAATGCTTTTCGTACCGGGATTCGAACCCGTGAGGTCCGGCATAGAAACCAACGAGGTTGAACACTGTGCCATGGACCCGACGATGATTATTTAACCTAATACAACAACGTTCACAAATACTATTGTCATGTGCTATGTTTGGCATGGATTGAAATGTCTTTGCTTCCTTCTTTATTAATTTCCTCAAATACATTGAGTAAAAAATCGATAGAAAGCGATAGCGGTAGAATAAAGTACATTTATGTGTATCCTGAAAACATTATTTCAATCCTATTAATTAAAATATTACCTTGTACTATTTAAAAGGAAGAAGAAATATCGTATTTATTTGGTGGGTAATAAGGCAAAATTTCAGGAATGGTAATTAAATCTTTGTTTTGTTAATCTTTACCTCTTCATCAAAGTCCAATTCCTCTTCTTCGTCAATGTCTTCACTCGTGGCTGTCAACGCCCTGAGTCCCCGCAGATGGGGATGCTCGTAACTGGTTTCCCTAAGTTCCCTCAGGCTGCCGTGATCGAGCCTCTCCTGGTACAAGTTGTGCTGGTCGTCCGGAATCTGTCCGTGGAATATCTGCTGCTTTCTTTGTTTCTCTTGGTCGATTATTTCACTGGCGAACAACTGCTCGTTGTATTGATTTTGGCTTTGGACGTTGACATCTTTTTGGTTCTGTATGGCCAGGCTCGGGTTGAGCGAGACTGAGGCGCCGCCCGACGCTTCGGCGGCTTCTGGTGCCCAAAGGCTGCTCGAAGAGATCGAATATAGCTGAAACAATAAATGAACAACGTATCAATGGATAATTTTTATCAAAACTAGAGATGCATTGCTAAAGATAAGAGTAACATTTCAAATACAATACGTTTGGTCAGAAACAACCCTGGTTTTGTCTTTTGGCATCTTCTAGTCTCAAACCGATAGATGTTAAACGGATTAATTATTTGTTGGGTTTATAGCGGTAAGCGTTGTTGGCTTCCGTGCCGGATCTCGCGGGTTTGAGTCCCAGCAGGAACAAATTTTTTTCGATCGATTTATCGATTTATGTTTGAAGGCATGGGTGTCTGTGATGTCTAAAATTTTCCTCCCACCCTTCTGGTCCTTCAATAACTGTTCGTAGTAATAGCGATTAGTTAACCACTAGTTCTGTCCTTGTCTTAGCCTTCTTTCCCTACTACTCTTTATGAAAAAGAGAGGTTAAGCAAGTGAGCAACAAACATTTCTCGTAGAAAAACTTTTACTAAAATACTTAAACTTGGAGGCCATATGTTCCATATTGGGAGTAGAAAAGGACAAAAAAATACTGCCAGTCCTGCCCTATTCTTACTCTTTGACGACTGAATAAAATACAATTGAATTAAATAATATCAGAAGATTGTATGCTGCACATCGGTAGCGGGCATAGATACACGCTCAAGTGTCTTTTATATTCTTATATAAAGTACCTTAATCCTTTTGGATAATAACAACTTAATCAGCCTCGGCGGAGGCACTGGAGAAGATCCAGAAGAGAATATGAAGACTGCACTATCGTATGGTAGAAGTCTTGCTGCTCTCGTTAGGGGTGCGGCCGGGTCACTGCTTAAGAGCCGCTGGAATAGTTAAGAAATAATATAAATACGCGTAATATTTTGGTGAATGTATACTTTTTATCTTTTAAATAAATCTCTGCGAAATTGATTTGTTTTTCTATATTTTAAAGACAAAATTAAACGTACGAGTAGGCGTGGCCTAGCGCACGTCAAATCATCGGCCGTAGCGCGATAAAACCGCTGCATATTTGTTATGATCTGTTACGCGAAAAGTGACTAAGTGACGAAATGGTTTATCAAAATTATAAACAAATTAAGTTAAGTCTATTATATAACAACTTTTCGACGACCTTATGATATGAAAAATTGTTTAATTTGACTAAGAAAAGATTTAAATAAAATTCACAATTAAAAACTTACATATGCATAATTTTTTTTTTTTGAAAACTGGACTAGTACCTACATTTGTGTATATTCCCTGATATACCTTAAATATCAGTGGAGGGGAACCTGCGGCCTTTTGACTTGATCTGCAAATTCGACTATAATTTGTAGTAAATCAGATAAATGAGTGTGGCCTTTAGAAAAGAAAAGGTTCCCCACCCCTGGTATATATATTAATATTTATACTTAGGTAAATTAATTAGATTCTTAATTTCGTTGTCTTTTTTTAATGCAAGGTTCAGTTTTCACACCGAAAGAAACTTTATAGAAGAATCCTTTAAAACAAATTCAATATTTTTTTTTTTTTTTAATTGTCAGTTAGACACTTTTTACACTTCGCAAAAGAAATAAATATTTTCTAACAATATAATACTTTTTATCGGTTTTTTAGTATCACTTTTAAAATGATCACCCTCGACCGGAGTGGCTGAAAAATTTCGATATTTTTACCTTTGACGTTGGCTTTATGCTGACCAATGCTTTCTTGAAGGATCTGGCCTCGGGACCCTGCTGCTGGTTCGACGATCGATGATGAGACATCCATGTGATACCTGAAAAATATTTAGTTTTTATTATTCAATATTGGCAACACTAGCTTTGATACCAAACATCGACCGAAATTTCAAATTGTAATTTGTTGAAAAAAAAAAATACAGTGCATGACATAACAGCTGACGCCAAATCGCCAAGCACTTGAAAAATATAATAAGACAATAAATATAATAAAAATACACAGCACATCACATTTAACATAAAAAATCAAGAAATATAATAGAAAAAAATATCAAACAGTTTGCAAATACAATCACTAAAAATGTCCACTTCTCTAGGCAATGCGTTGATTAATTGAACGGCCCTTGGAACTGGTGACTCATACCTCCTAAGCGAGGTATAAGCTTTAGAAATAAAAGTTTTTTCTCATAGTTTCGCCCACGTAAGAATAAATTGGGAGTATGTAAATTAATAGTCGTGAGAATGTCAGGATTATTAACTCGGCCCCGAAGAAGAAGAGAAAAATGCTTTAAGCTTGAAAAAGATCTTCGAGCTTCAAGAGAGTGAAACGATAACAATCCTAAAAGAAATTTAGTGGGGTAGTATTCCTTTAAGGAATACTACCCCACTAAATTTCTTAAGGGAAAGAATTTAAATTTTTTGAAATAATAATATCTTAGAAATTTCTTATTGATAAAGGAAAGAGGAATCGTGTCCTACGTTTGAGAATTGCAGTGTGAATGACAGGCTTATTTGCATTTTAGATTCTATGATTTATATACGAAAATACTAATGGTTATTTTTTCTTTTTTTTCAGGTAAGTTTCATTCCTCTAGCTTCAGAATAAGTTTCCACTTTTGATTATGTAAGTGAATTGTATTAGAAAGTATTTAATTAAATATACCCATAATTAGGGATTCTGAAATCTCGGGTTTTTCAAAGTCCCGGGACACGAGACGTGATAAAGTCAAAGTCCCGGGACTTCCCGGGACTTGGGACTTGTATTTCCCCTTCAATAAAATTATAAATTTATTAAAATTAAATATTTGTATGTATGTATGTATTAAAAAGGAATGATAACAGTAAATCTATTGAAAAAACATCAATGAATTGGGTAAAATTATGACCGTTACTTCACAAATCACAATACAGCTTTTATACCTTTTTTTTGTCGTATTAGACATTGATAACTTGATAACAAAATCAGGTATGAACATTTAATTATAATATAAGCAATTGCTTACATCCAATTTTATTTTGTTAGAATGGTTTTTTCGAAATTAAAATGTACAATTTGGCTGTCTTTAAGTCCCGGGACATTTAACAACAAAGTCCCAGGACTTAAGACAGCAGAAAACTTTAAAAGTCCCGGGACTTTTGTCCCGTGATGTCTCGACACAGAATCCCTACCCATAATAATGACTTTAAAATCAACGTGGGCCAAAAATGATATTTTACTCGACTGACACAACCAGCAAAGACCTTAAACGAAGTGATACATTCATCCGTGCACTTGAAAGCGTGAAGA
This sequence comes from Himalopsyche anomala, assembly GCA_031772345.1. Lineage (NCBI taxonomy): Eukaryota > Metazoa > Arthropoda > Insecta > Trichoptera > Rhyacophilidae > Himalopsyche > Himalopsyche anomala. The sequence goes on from CM062843.1 coordinate 8,214,841, forward strand.
TGCCTAAAGGCGAAACTCGCGTCGTTAGTGACAAAACTTGTGTAAATATACATAATTTGAACGATTCAAATTTAATTTAGAATTTCGACTGAAGGTGTTTGTTGGAATTTCAGTGTCAAATTTGAATTGTCTGAATGCTGTACTCTTCCATTAATCATGTCGCTAACGACCCGGGTTTCGACTTTCGGCATCTTCAGTCAGTCAGGTCATCTTGGTCAGTTCAAGTTAGTACATTCGTGTACTTGAAAAGCATGAAGATGTCGAAAGGGGAATCCCGAGCCGTTAGCGACAAGGTTGATGGAAGAGTACAGCGTTCAGACAATTGAAATTTTATTCAAATTTAATGTTGAAATTCCACCAAGCACCTTCAGTCGAAATTTTAAATTTTATAAAATGAATACATAAAATGCTTGTACAAAAACTGAGTTTTGAAAAAACCGGTTATCGAATGTCAATTTTGTTTGAAAACCGGTTTTATCCGGTTTTCGAAGTTTTACAAAAAATTCAATTAAAATAGCGAGAAAAACTTCATTTTTTTTGTTTATTTATATATGTACATAATAATATACAACAAGAAATTATTTGGTGTTACTCTTCAGAAAATATGATTTAAGAAAACACAAAGCGTCCACTGATCGTTTTGTAACAAAATTTTCCTGATATCGAAAAATCTTTCGCTGGGCAATGATGTGGGACGTTATGATCTTTAAGCCATCAAAAAAAAGATCCAAATTTTCTGTCATTTTGTTTATAGACTCGCATCTTATGAAAGATTCGGCACAACCGGTTACCAATTTGAAAAACCGGTTTTCGAATGGCCTAACTTTTACGCTCTGCGACCCGTGAAAAATAAGAAAATTAATAAATTTTCCCTTCTTTCAAAAAGCTTGTGCACCACTGCCTTAGCTATATTATACTGAATCCCGATATCCCAGGATTGGAAGCCCTACGTTTTATATAACTGCTTTGTATTATTGATGATGTCACATAGAGGAAAAATATCTAAAAACTATTGTAGTTTACTTACAATAATTTCCTCGTTTATTAAAACGACTATTTCTCGACAACCTCGCATCTCTTGGCAACGCAATGAACAATTGACAAAGTATCCAGAGTGAAAATTAATTTCGGAATTAAATCAAACAAAAGATAACTCAAACGTCAAAATTATAATGACAGGCCATTGCTAAAATGACAGTCTTTATTTTTTTCGATGTACACACTGAATTGGTACGGTCTAAGGCAGTGCTGGCGAACGTATGACCCGCGAAAGCTTCCTCTCCCACTTTCCAAGCGACGCCACTGACTCAGTGATCCACGGGCTGGTATTTAGAGAAAAAATATTAGTAAAATGTGACGCATTCCTCAGAATAGTTTCTCAACCCTTTCAGGACCGTAGCCCCGTATCTGTTCTAATTAGTTTTTCGAGACTCGGGAAGAATTAAATAACAAAAAAACTAAAACTGTTTGTGATGTCTAAAAATTCCCTCCCACCCTTTCCGATGCTTTAATAGTTGGTGTAGCGACTAGTCCTGTCCTAGTCTTATCCTTCTATCCCTACTACTCTCTTTGAATAAGAACGATTGAGCGACTGAGTAAGATACAGTTCTCGTAGAAAAAAATCTGTTGAGATATCTCTATTAAAGGTCATATGCTCCATATTGGAAGCGGACATGAATTTAAAAAAAAGCTTTGAAACCACTAAGTACTCTGCCACGGAGAAATTCAATAATTAAATTAAAATAATACGAGGCGGTTATTAATATATGCTTATAATTGTATTTAGTTGTACTATACATATGTATTCAACTGAAAAAATCTTTGTTTAATTTTAAAACTTATTTTGTATTGTTGCTCTTGGATTGTTGCAGGGTTTCCTTGAACGTTGTTTTTAATTAATTCTCATATTTTTTGATTTATATTTAATTTTCTCAAAAGCCCAACAATGGCCCATCCACACAATGCAACAGAATAGATTAGCAAAGCGCCGTTTTCACATCACAACACTTTACATAAAGGTCGTCTCCACGATATTTTTGTATTTTTCAAAAGATGACAGAAAAACAATACGAAACATATTTTTTCTCTCGTATGACTTCGGCTATTGGTTTGCCAATTGAAAATCGACCGGCGTGTAAAATTTTGATTGTTTTCTTCTCTGTTTTGAAACAGATTTCTCATGTTTTGTTGTTTTGCCTTCAAAAAAATACACATCCATTGTTGTGTTATGTTGGTAATTTGCATTTTTTGCATTGACGAATTCGAAATGCAAATTAAAAATGCAAGCCTTGTTAAAATACCTGCCTTAAACCCCTCACTGGTGGACACACTTTTGATTTTTCACACTCTCAAGCACGTACGAGGTTTAGCTTGTAAATAAAAAACCAACAAAAAAATATATCAGAACAATACCTAGGTCAGAGGTATTAACTAATGATGTGATTTTTTTTATTTCAATCCTGTTGCCAATATAAGTAAAGATACTTAACTCTTGATATAGTCTTTCTCAGTAGAAATTTACTTACGATAACTGTTTGTTTTATCTATTTTTTTAAATACAGTAAAGATAGGGGACAGGACATGCAATTACCCAACACGGTCACTTGCAGTAATTTCCCGTGACGTAACAACGCTATGTGTTTGTTCTGTTTTAGTGCTAAGATTTTTTAGGGAGCAGTGTCAATTAGAATCACGATCAGGACCGGTTTCAGTAATCGCCAGCAGTATTAACTGACCAAAAATAATACGGAAAAAATCATTAAAGTTTATATGTGGTATTAATTTCTATTCAAATTTAAGATTTTGAACATGGGTTATACGTAATGTTGCTTACTCATCGAGTTGACTTGTACATTTTTTTCAGGAATCAAGAAAATAGTGATAAAATTTAAAAAAAACAGGAGAGTCACTCACCGTCTTGGTCGTATCCCAGCAAAACGATATCCCCGACGTTCAAATCTCCCCCACGCTTTTCCATGTCTTCCCACGCCTTCCCTGCTCCCTGCAGATTCCCCACTTCAGTATCGACGACAATCGCTATCGGAGGCCTTAAATAGGCGTCCTCCAGGTATCCTCTCAGCGCGTCCAACACCTCTTCTTTATTCAACACTCTCACTTCCTTCTTCACTGGCACAAACGTGTCTTTTACCGGAATCTTCTTGACCAGATTCTTATCCAAAACGCTGTCCACTTTTCCGGGCATGGCGATAAAGTTCGCGGGACCCTCTTCGAAGTCCTCGTCGTGGTTTTTATCGATGGTGTTTTTGTGCATCATTCCAGGATTATCTGGCTGTGATACCGTTGACTCTGGCATGACCGACGTCATCAGGTATCCTTCATCGGGACGGCTCCTCGAAGGCGTTCCTGAAATTGTTCTAGGCAACATTTCTTCGGGTTTATAACTGTCATTGAAGCCGTCTTCGGATCGTTGTGTTTCTTTGACTGTCTTAATTTTTTCGGTTGTTATAGGGAATTTATAAACCGGCTCATCGTCATCGATTTTACTACTGTCGTTGTTTAATTTCGTTGTAGCTTTGGATTCATTGTCATCAAATTTATCACCCTGGGTATCTTTCAACGCAAATTTTATTTCTTCTTCGCTTATGTCCACAGATTTTTTACCATTTCGCACTTTATCGTTGAATATCACTTTTCCAATATCGAAAGGATTGACTGTGGTTTCTTCGTTAGCATTTAAACTGTGATCCAATTCAGGAATATCTTCATTTTGATCGTCTTCTAATGAAGTGTAATTAACATCTTTCTTTCTGTCTTCCATTACATTATTCATGTCATTCTTCGTTTCCGAAATACTGCTGTTTATTCCAGAATCAGCTTCTGATCTATCTTTTAATGTATTCCTGGGTGTTGACATATCAATTGGTTTACTACTTTCAATTATTGGCACATTAAACACCTGAGGCTTTTTAATGGTGTCATCTTTTTCAGCTATAGAATCGTCTTGCGTATTCTGAGCTCCTGAACTTTCAATCCTTACATTTGAAGACTTGGCTTCAATGTCAGGATTTGATCTCGGTCTTTCTGTATTTCTATTCCTTATAACAATATCACCAGTCTCTGTATTGTAAATAACGTCACTCTGAGGCAATTGAATAGATTTACCATCATCAGCTATGAAAAAAGGCACGCCACCTTTTATTTTGGAGTTTCTTCCCGATTCACCACTGCTGGTTTGAGAATTATCCACTGCGAAGAATCTTCCATCTTTCGGTACAATTTTAATACCGTCTTCTGGATCATTCCTCAACATCACAACATCTTCTGCTATCAATTTACCACCGTTGCCTTTCGCTTCCCGTGACACTTCTTCGAAAATTCTTTTTCTGTAATTCTCTTGGTCGTTTTCCGACTTTGTTTTTGGCTGTTCAGTGTCTTTCATCACATCTTCGCTGTCACTGCCGTACCCTTCGACGTCATCGAACTCGTCTTCGTCTTCGGTTTTAGGTCGTCGATTTGTTCCACTACCTATTTTCCATGCGCCTTCCGCGGGGATTTTTTTAAAATTTGGTTCTGACGTTGCCGTCTTCGCTCCCGGATCCGATGCGATGGCTTTGATGCCGTCGTTGAAACGTTCGCTGGCGAAATCGTCTCGGATTTTGGCACTCACATCCTCGAACTCTTTTGCTTCAGCAATGCACAAAAGGGCACTTAAAAACAATAGTATTGTTACGCTTACGGCACCCATTTTGTATCTGCTTTTTTGCAACATTTATTTCACTTTTTTCTATAATTATATATTGCCGTCTGTAATAAAATAACTTCCGCGATCGACTCGTTGCGAGTTTTTTTTTTCAATGGTTTTTTTTTTATTATTGTTGCATGTGTCACTGCGGTTGCAAGAATTACGATTTTACTTTTTATAGTGCTGTAAAAAAAATATATTTATGAATTGTCTTCTCGTAATTGTAAAACCTTGACTAGGCAGGCGCTGGTTGAAATCAGGGCTGTCAGATTTACAAAATTACAGATCGGGACTATTTCGAACGATCAAAAGTGAAGGTGAAGTGAACCAACTAGTAAATTGGTAAAACTTTTTCTTGGACTTTAAAGTACAATCACGTCTTTATTGTTTGTTTTGGTGGATTGCATTTTTTTTGTTTTATGGAGATAACACTACTGCAATGTGTATTAACTGAGGTTTCTTCAATTTAAACCCTCCAGAGGCGAGAGCTTTCTTTCGATAAAAATAATATTTTCTAAGCCATATTGAAGTTACGGGTAATTTTTATTCCTAACGATTAAAAAAAAAAAAAATGCAAAGTCGTTGTATAGAAACCCCGCATGACTATATGGTCATGCTCATCCTTTTATTCCCTTGTAATATTGTCTACGCACAGAAGTAAGGACAAAAGTGACCGTATGGGCACTCAAACATTCGGGATTGAAATATAGCTAAACGTGAAATTTAAAAAAAATATTTACAATTTGACCTCTTTAGATCAACATAATTTCAAATCAAATATATTAACAAAAGAACTGTAAATAATTTGATGTTTTGAAGTTTCAAAAAGTCCATTAAAAAAAACGGAAATTAAAATAATTGCATGTGCTTTTGGTGTTTGTTTCTGTCTCCGTGGCTGATGACTAACTGAAGTCTGTACCCTTCTTAACGAACTATGAGTGAAAGTAACGATATTAAGGGAGAAAAGGATGAATAGTGGGATCCAATAGACAACTGTGTTTACTGTGACCATATGGTCACGCTCGTCCTTGGACGGTTAAGGTATTTTAAGATGTGTAGAATTTAACAACGCATCTAACTTTTTTTACTAAAATACGTCTTGGCTCACTTCACCTGTAATGGACCCGATTATAATATATCTTTATATCACAGTTGTCGTCTTACAATTACATTATGATTTAAATCAAAAAATGTAAACAATAATTACAGTTTTATTAACCTTCGATGGGGTGCATTCACATTTCAAAATTCTTCTTATTTCAACCATTCGCTAAATACCAAAATATCTAACTAATAGTTACTGTAATCTTCAATAATTCCTCAATAAATAACAATGCAAATAGTCAAAGCCCCCTATAGTCAAAGCCATGCTATTGAGTTGAAAACAGGTACTTTTTTCAGATGAGCGGGCCGGCGTCATAATTTTCAAAGTAATATCACATCATTATGAAACCATTTATTACTGTTATTTTGAAGCAAATACATATATATATTGTAATTATATATCTTTTCAATTAAATCATTTTTTAAATAAGAAAAAATCACATTTTCTAAGGTTTTTTAATAAAAATCTCTGAGAACAAAAGCAAACAAAGATGCCAAATCATTTTATTTAAATTATTTTTTTTACAATACTTCAATACAGAATATGAGGTTGGATAGTTCATTAAAAAAACCAACGTCATTATTGGGATTTTAATCAATTAATATTAATCTCGAAATTTATTTGTGCACACTGGTTCGTCACTCAATCTTTCCATAAGATTTCTCAAGTCATATCAGTAATCAAAAATCAGTAAGACAAACTAGGATAGCACAATTCACTTCATTATTTTATTTATATTGTTATTGATTAAATCATCATTTACTTGGTATATTGCCATTATTACATGATAAAAGACGCAGCATGTATTTCATAATATCACAATAGGCGTCAAAATCGTATATTATATGAATTCCGCTTGTTACCGTCGTTTATGTAATTTATAATTTATATTCTATATAATTGTGATACTTAATAGTGGGAAGTTAAATTTTATCGGTTTTTACCACACGTCGCATATCTTGCCATTCGCTATATTTCTTACAATCATTACTTAATTTGCATATATGGCCCTTCCGATGTATCGTAAATTATAAATTAATAACACCAACGAATCACAGAATATCCATACGAGAAATCTTTCAAACATACATGTTACATTTAACGAAAAATAAGCTCATAAATTGGAATTTAGAGTTGATGTACGTATAACCGCCATACAATTTGTTAGTAAAGGCAGAGATTCAACGGCCAGCTCAGAATTTGCTGATTTTCTACAGCACTGCTTGGAACTTAAGACTGCTATGCAAATAGTACGTAAATTTGTCGGGGTCTCTTTGTACCCCCCAAGTGGCTCCTCGGTCATATTTTCGACGTTTCGGTACTTAAGTGTTAAAAGTGTTCGTCAGAGAATTTTTAGCTTGTTTTAAAATATGTTTGCCATCTTTGCTCATTACAATTGTTAACACAATTATGTTCATAAAGAGCGGTACGCCAGGCTGTCTACAAAAATTAAACCAGTGTTTTTTTAACTATATTCGCACATTTTTTACGTAATTTTTTTTGTCTATTCGGGATTTTCAGAGGCAATATTGAACTCTCGGTACAGTCAAGCTCAAATAGGGAAATCTGGCAACCCTGGTTGAAATCCAGTTCCACTTGTATTATATCGCTATCTATTATTGGCCTATTGCAGAGCATAACTTTTCCGGTTCTAAGCTCAAGAAATGCGACCCCAATACCCACATTTTCTTAAATATCTATTTTAATATGGGTGATACAATGTTTATAATTAACGTATTCTTATATCATAGTTTTTTGGACCTTTTGTAGTTTATATAAATACGATAAGATAAGAGATAAGCGCCCGCTTATCAGCGATCGTTCGTAAGATAATAGGCTGAACGCCGCTAAGCAAAGCGCGCCAGTAGCACGTTGATATTTGCACTGAAACGACGTATATTTTACGCGCAACTTAAAATATGATTATTTATTAAAAAAACACGGATTTTTATGAAAAATGTATGAGGAATGATGCAGAGAGATATTTTAAAGCCCTTAGACTATTTATTTTTTTGAAATTCATAAGAATAAGGCCAATAATGAGGAAACCACTGGGGTCCCTAAAGGACCCCCATCGGCCGAGAAGTATTTTTCTAGTCTCCGAGCCGCGAGAGATAACATCGCCAACTTTCCGACATTAAAGTGACACATTTTGTGTTACAACAATGTTGAATTTTTGTTTTAAATAGTATTAAAGATCCTACATGTAATTGTACCAATCTCGGGCACAAATGAATACAACTTTTATTATTATTTATGATCATTTGAACAGCGCCGGGCAGCCGATACGCTAAAAGGGGGCTCGCTTAATCTCAGCTATTCGCGATGTGCAGGTGAAGGGGTGGATTTTTCTACCTAATTCAGATTCAAGTAGATATGTTATATCAGGGTTGGGGAACCTTTTAATTTCTAAAGGCCACATTCATTTTTCATTTGAACAGCGTTGGGCTGCCAGTACGCTAACAAAGGGTTCGCTAGATCTCAGCTATTAGCGATCTGCAGGTGAAGGGGTGGATTTTTTAATTGTTCATACAAAATTATTAATTCAATCGAACGTTACTTAACTTGCATGCATTATGTAATAGTACGTAATAAAATGTAGAAAAATAATAAGCCAAAAAAATTCCCTCCTACTTCAGATTGCAATCAATTCAAGTAAATAGGTTATTTCAGGAATGGGGAACCTTTTAATTTTTTTAAAGGCCACATTTATTTATCTGATTCAACACAAGGCCGCAGTAAAGAAAACGTTGACACACCGCCCCTTTTTTTCGACTGTCGAACATCTAATGGGTTGATTACGCTCTTTTTCCAAACTCTTGCGTATAATTTTTTGATCAAAGTGAATATTTTGATCAAGTCAAAAGGCCGTATCAGAATAGCCAAGAGGCCGCAGGTTCCCCACCACTGGTCTAAGAGCTAAAAAAAAGCTCTCGCGCCTGTTCATTTTGAGAAATCCGTAAATGGGTCTAGGAAGACCTAAAAAAAGCGTCTTTTCGCTCCCGAAATTCCCCATAAAACCCCATACCAATATTACAAAACAGATATGGAGCCACAGAAAAATATGACACTCAAAAAGGTTGAGAAACTTTGATCTATCTTTCCAAACACTGCATGAAATTCAATAATGATTAACAAATTCCATCCACATACTCAAAAGCGTTATTTTATGTATAGTTTATGCCAATTGACTTTATTTATATTATGTAAAAATACACAGAATATGACCGAATTTGGTTTTCCTTATGTATCTGCATTCATATTTTAAGAGAACAATATAAATGGTCAGAGTTTAAATCAACATTTGGTCAGAATTCAAATAAACTTTCGGTCTGAATAAAATTCAATTTTTGGTCAGAATAAAAATATGAACGGTCAGAATAAAAACATTATACGGTCAGATTTTATAACCATTTTGGTTAAGTTAGGTTAGGTTTGTTTTTGATTTCATTTAAATTATGACTATTTTATATAAATTCTGACCATTAATTATTTATTCCGCCCCCTGTCCACTGACCGACATATTATGACCATTTAATATAAATTCCGACCAATGTAATATAAATTCAAACCAATGTGATAAAAATTACGACCGAAACTGTATTAAAATTCAGACAGGTTTAAATACGAGCCATTTTTTAATACAGCTGGTTTTTTTATTTAACGCCTTCTGTCATGATACCGAAATATCTTAACTTGACGATCGATATATACAACGCGAACGCGCTAACCGAAATCGCGTATTACGGGGGAAATATTCACTTGGCGGCGTACAATTCTGTTCACACGTCGCATGTCGCAAGTAGTAATTGAAAAAACAAACATTCGAATGGTTATTGACACTATGATCGTTATAGAATAATGACCGGCGCGAAATTTCGTAACCGAACGCGAAATTTAAAAAAAGAATACAGTGCTTCTCAACTTTTGTGAAATTTTACGTTTACCGCATGCCTATCACGTAACTAGTTTATACGTCAAAGTAAATTCTTGATGTTTATAAAAGTTATTTCTAAAATAAAATTATATTCGGTAACATTGTTATTCCACTTGTTATAGAAACCAGTGATGTGGTCTACAGACAGCCCTGACAGAAAAAAAAAACAAAAAAAAAACAAATTCTTAAGAATTATATTATACACATAATAAAAGTCGAGGGGGGGTTGTCCTTTTCTGCTGGACGCGGTGAGGGGGTGAGATAAAAACATTATTACAAATTAATGAGTTACATCATGCACGGTAAATCACAGTGGAAATAAATTAAAAAATATTTGTCATTGTGCCGAATATTTTGAAATTGCACAATCATACTAGATTAGGTCGATGAGAAACTTGGGAGTCGAACTCAAGAAAAAATCCAAGCATTTTTTTTTAGCTCTCCCCAGAATTTCCAATTACAAAAAACCTAAGAATTTGCGAAATTGCCGAATTAAAAAAAAATGGTGACCTTTTTTTTTTTAACTCGCGCGCGAATTTTGACATTTTCCTACGGTTGCCTATTTTTGACAACTTTTAGAGAATTATGCAGTTCTTGCATTTAACCTTTGGAGGAGTGAATAGATTTATACAGATCTTACTTTAATTTACAGCCTTTTCTTAACATGACAATTCTGTGACTTTTTCAGAATGAATATATGTAATTCATACTTAGAGCATATATATGCTTACAGACAGACACTCCTGTGTTTAGTTTAAAGTACTTCCATACTCATTTACAGAAAAATGGCGCAGACATACAAGTACGTCCATACTCATCTAATGGTTTTAATCCTGAAATCCCGGGATTAGTACTGTCACAATACCGGGATTTCGGATCTTAAAATTGGACGGGATCCCGGAATTAAAGACCTACTGTTGCACCTCCGATCAATTGTGATCATTAACCATTTTTGTTTTAAATAATTCACAAATACTCAGATGTGTGAATTTTCCAGTGATATATATAATAGTGGCATCGCACAGTTTGCGAACCACTGGTCGCAAGCAAGCTTATTTTTACGTACTCGACAAGATGTAAAAAAGTGCATTGTTCCTCGTCATAACGGTATTGTAAAACGACTGTAAAAAATTGTCCACTTGTTAAGTAATGACGCCTAATCGAGATTTGTTATTTCATACAAAGTGGCATTTCTTAATAGTGTAATTATTATTGTTCAACAAAATATTGTTTGCGCATTTTTCAGTGTAAATATTGCTATTTTGTCGTCATACTTAAAGGTAGGGTTTGCAAAACCGGACGATACAACGTTTTCTCGTATTTTTTTTAACCCGTAACATGCCATCCTAAAAAATCACGTTCCCTGCCATGATGGCATCTCAGTTTCACTGTTTATTGACAGTATTAAAACCTAAGTTAGCAGCAATATGATTAATACTTTTCCGGTTCTAAGCTCAAGAAATGCGACCCCATTACCCACGATATGTTCTTAAATATCTATTTTAATATGGGTGATACAATGTTTATAATTAAGGTTTTTTTATATCATTGTTTTTTGGACCTTTTGTAGTTTATATTAATACGCGATAACGCGATAACACGATAAGCGATCGTTCGTAAGATAGCTGGGCTAAACTTGTCAGTTGCAATTTTATATGTGTGCTGGGATGACGTCTTTTTTACGCGCAACTTAAAATATAATTATTTATAAAAAAATGTATGAGGAATCATGCAGAGAGATATTTTAAAGCCCTTGGACTATTTTTTTTTTTGAAATTCATAAGAATAAGGCCAATAATGAGGAAAACAATGGGGTCCCTAAACGACCCCCATCGGATGAGAAGTATTTTTCTAGCCTCCGAGCCGCGAGAGTTAAGAGAAATATTGAATGATTTAATGGCTATTTACGATTGCATCATGGGCATGGAGGTGTTAAAGCTCACTTCTTACAACTGTCTATATCGACTGTGGAAAGAATCAAGGACGTAACCCACAGTTTATCACAATGTATCCAACTTGATACACGTTCTATCAAAAGGATGTAAGCTGTAAATGCCGAATTTGTATCTAAATTTAGTTTTTAAGTTTTAAAAAAAATGGGCTTGTAAAAATTGAAACCAAGGAAAAAGACTGAAAAAAAGGTTTTTAATAGACATTTTCTTAAATTAATATTAGATTATGTCAATTAAACACCAGGTTAGAAGTCTCCGTGCATTTTAAGGTTGTGTACATTTCATAGTTTGCATATCGCCGAAAATCATCAAAATACGTTTTTGGTGCCTCCTGTAAAATTTGTGGGTTACGTCCCTTTTCCTTTCCACAGTCGATATATATTAATATTTGGCGTTACAGCTAACGCCAATGTGTCAAATATTTTAAAGTTGAAAGATCATACGAGAAAAACTCGATGAGAAATTTTGTATTGACATCACAAACACCCATGTATTAGGTCTCAAATTTAAATTTAAAAATCTAAATTTGACATTTACCTTACCGGGAATCGAACCCAAACCCACCTGATCGGTAGAGCAAGCTCTAACCAACTACACCACAGCGGTCGTCCAGTCCATTAGTTAGACGGCTCTGGAAAATTTTAATTGTAGTTAAATAATTCGAAAATCGACAATATTACGCATATTTTTGTGGGGTCACTTTGTACCCCGTCGCTTGTCGATCCTATTTTAGACGTTTCGGTACATTAGGGTTAAGAAAATTACGGCAGTGACTAAGAATTCCAGCCATGATAATTGTTATTATTACATGGCACCGTTAATCTTTAAGTCCCGGGATTGGCACTACGACGATCCCGGTATTACAGAATCTCCAAATTGGTCGTGATCCCGGGATTGAAAGCCCTAATTTTGACCACTTGTTCTCCAACATGAAGGCAATACGATTGATTGTTTTTATTAATACTGTTTATGGATGCTATATCCATTATCCCACGTAAACAGATAAAAATGTGATTATTGTGTTAATGTTATGTTTGGTTAATGACAGGCATTTTTTGTAAATGACGAAATACTAAATTTATGCAATAATAACAAAGTTTTTGTCTCCTATAAAATTGTGTAGAATACGAAATTTGTATTAGCAAGAAAGCAAATACATTCAACTCTTTTATTACTTGTTGTACACGATTTAAAAACAACACGGTCAAACTATATTATTTTACACGAGTCATTTGTTTTAACACGATTTCCAGACACAAACAAAAATACCAAAACGTATAACGTATTTCTTAATAACATTAAAGTCAACAACATAAGACGATGATAACAAACAAAAGGCTTCATTAGATCCTAACACATTACACGTGTCAAAGCATTTCTAGCGATGAAAGCGATTTCAAAAAATGATTATGAAATGATTTTATGAACATGTTTTTAACATAACATAACTTTAACCTTTAAACACCCAGCGGTCCAGTACAGGACCAGTGATTGTGGTACATTTTGCTATCGGATTACACTGATTTATGATAATAGTATTCAAAATATGAATATTTGATTACATAAATGATGTCTTTGAGATACCTATCCATAATTTTATTTTCAGTTTCGATGTATATTTTCAATATTTTTGTCATATTGAGTAATATAAACATCTGCGTTACAAGGTCGACTCTTGAAATATGCGTTGTGTTAGGCGGACCGTAATAAATCAGCTTTATCCACACCATACAACACATTTCAATGGGGATACAGATATTTTTTCCATATCTAGAAAATTTTCTATTTTTTTTTTTTTGTAATTTTATGGTTTTGTTTTGTCTAATTTTTATTGTTTTAATTCATTAACTTTAATGTATAATAATATAAAAATGTGAAATTTATTAAATAAAGCTTTCGTTAGTTATAAACAAGCCGCCTGTGTAGTCGAGTGGTCAACGTTGTTGGCTTCGGCTACGGAGGGCCCGGGTTCAAATCCCGGTGCGGAAAGTTTTATAAATTGATTTTTCAATCGGTTTATGAATTTCTGTTCAAAGGCATGGATGTATGTGATGTCTTGAATTCCCCCCTCTCACCCATCCTATCCTATGAACGGGGCGTATCGAGAGCGATTAGCTCACCACTAATCCTGTCCTCTAGCCCTATCCTTGTATCGCTACTCTCTTTGGAAAAAGATAGGTTGAGCAACTGAGTAACAAGCAGTTCTCGTAGAAACACTTTTGTTGAGATAAACTTCATTAGGAGTCCATATGCTCCACATTGGGAGCGGACATGGTTTAAAAATAGCTATAAACAATCTTTTATTTTGGTAATGCTTTTTATTTTACCCACATAGGCTGACCAGTTTTAGAGATATAATTATTTTTATAAAAGCTACTAGTCGTGCAAATATTTCGCTAAAATCACTTTTAGGGTGTTCACTGTCAATACTTGGTGGAAAGGCATTATATTAGTAAAAACACAATATTCCTTTGTACTTCATTCCACTTTATTTAATATGTCAGGACCGGTTTCGCTCATTACGAGCATCTCACAGCGAAACCGTTCCTGACATATTAAATAAAGTGGAATGAAGTACAAAGGAATATTGTGTTTTTACTAATATTTCGCTAAAAGTCCACGGGCGTTTAAAGGTTAATGTAATACTTTCGAAAGACATTACAAAATAATCAAGAATCAAGCAATTCAACGATACGTCAACTGGAACTCTAAAATTACTCCTTAGGGAGGAATTTCTCACTGGTTGGAAGCTCCTGTTTTAGATCTTTAAAAAATTGTGAAAATTCATGCAAGTGTTTGATGTATTTGAATTTCTTTAACAAGTCAATAATTCATAACTTCTTCGGTTTATGACGTTCGTTTCGAAAATTAACATCTTGATAATGAATTTACAGCGTTTTTTAGTTATTCATTTCTTTCTTTTCACAAGACAGGTAGAGTTTTGCTAGTGTGTATATTTGCATAAAAAAAATGTTCGAAGCACTTTCTAGATTTCGTCATAGGAAATTTCGGATTTTTTAATCTGCGAGAAGAAAATATTTTTTTAAATTAACGATGAGTTAAGTGTGTAATCATATTCAAGTTGTTTATGGCTCTGTTATTGGACGACAACTGGTTTCGCTTAACCAATAAGCATCGTCAATTAGGCTCATAAATATAAATCGGACATTAAAACATCATTCTGCAAACATTATAGCTTTCCAGCGGGTAAAGAAAAATAAATAAATCACATATGATAGAACAATATATAAATTAAATAGTCTGTCTGAAGATGCTTCAGAAAAAAGGTGCAACACGTGTCACCATTTGTGACACAACCTGTGGAATAACAAAGTAAAGTAATATATTTAAAGAGACTATGACTTTGGTAGTGGTTTCCGTCCCCGCGGCTGAAGTATGTATCCTTTTTAACCCTTCCCTTACTATGCAAAAAAAAGGACGCGCTCCTGTGCTGTGTATCCGTTACACCTCCAGCAAACGGGAGTGAATCATGACAATTATATAACACTACTACAATATTTCTATTATTGCATTACTCAATGCGTAATAGTATAAGGGAGGAATACCTGAATTTTAGGTTGAGTATTTATTATATATACAGAGAAATGTAAATGATTAGTAGGTATGTGTACAATTTACACAGCTTAGTTAAGAGAGGGTTAACCAAAATTGGGTGAAATCAATGATATTCAGGTAGAAAAATGATTATTTGTGAGACCAATAGACAACGGTGTTCACTGTGACCATATATGATCACGCTCGTCCTTGGTGGGTTAATGAAAATTGATTTAAATTTCGATTTTGTTTTATCCGATGAAGATATTGCGTTGTAAACCTTACGGCTTGTATTAGATTACAACGCGCGGTAAAAAGCGAAACCGCAGGACGTACACAACAATGAATTGGCGTTTGTAGAATCAGATGCAATGAATGATATTAATCTTGTTTGATAATGTTCGAAGAGCTAATTTCTTCTTGATAGGAGAACGAAATGAAAGGATGATGTGTCATAGCTGAATACAGGGGGCCCTCGACTCATTTACGTATGTTACCTTCGCATTGGAAGACTCGGATCAAAATAAAATTATTACATGATATTTAATGCAGGATGAGAAAACTTGTTCGACAAATCAAACATCCATAAAATATTTTTATTAAAAGTGGATAAACAAATATTTGATATTACACACTGGTTTCGCACACTATTTACACCTAGGTTAGTGAAACAGCCCACAGCCAAATCTTTAATAAAGAAAAAAATACTTATTCACAAAAATTCGTCTAATTGATAAAACCTATGTATACATGATTTTTAAAACATACTAATTGAGTATATCATTCTTTATTACTACATTCTACTAGCAGTTTTCTGTATACAATAGACAGGGAGACAGTGGCGTGCTTAAGTAGTGACTTTTTATTTGTTTTTCAATAATATTATTAATCTCAATCAAAACGCACCAATTCTTTTTTTATTCAAATAAAAAATAGACTCACAATAAGCTATAGATTAATATTATCACTCCTTTTTGGCAGTTAATTAACTATGAATGTCTTTATGTCCGCTCCCAATGCGGAGTATGTAGCCTCCTAAAAGAGGTATCTCAACAGATTTTTTTTATACGAGAACTGCTTGTTACTCAACCTCTCTTTTTAACGAAAGTAGGTATAAAATGATAGGACTAGGGCAGGACTAGTGATTAGCTAATCGCTCTTGCTACACCCGTTTTAGGGTAGGATGAGTGGAAGGAAACATGCATCCATGCCTTCGAACAGATATTCACAAATATATTGAAAAATCAATTTATAATAACAGTCCGTACTGGGATTCGAACCCGTGATCTCCGTGTTCTAAGTCAACGATGTTGACACTCGACCACGCAGCCGAATTTTTAGAACGCTATACAAAAAGATACTGGTGTTTTTAATACATTTAATTTAGTCAATGTTTATAAATAAATAAGCATTTTTGATCGATGAAAAAAAATTTAGTAAGCAAATTAACGGGGCTGTACAGTTTACTGTTATTGCACGCCACTGAATCTCTTTGCATTATTTATAAAGTAAACTGTTATAGCAATAGTATAATAATAATAATGCTGTCGTCAAATGGGTTGTTTCTAATATTCTTTTCAACCAGATTTTATTAATAACATGAATGTTTACAGATAGATTACTTTTCCTATATATATTTTTCTTATTAATATATGTCGACCGTTTCACTCGATATCAAATGCTTTGAATAATATTAATCGTACTGCCTTATTAAAGGTAAGTAAAAATAATGCATTTTTATCTATAATCAGTTGGAATATTCGAACTGTATAAATTTTAAATATTGGAATATTCGAACAATATAAATTTTAAATATTCGAAATTCGAATATTTGGAATTAAATTCAATTTCGAAATATTCACATCGATTTACATTAGGAGCGCGGTGTCGCTTCGAATACGTCGCCGATTAGCCGGGCGAATAGAAGCCTCTTAGGATTCGAGACACACACAACAAAATACGGCAAAAACCAGTTTAAAAATAAAAACAAAACGGCGAAAAAATCGTTAATTATTATTCAAAAAGCAGGTTATGTTGAGACGCTGGGTATTATAAAACGATGGGCTATCCGCTATATATCATAACAGCGTCACACTATACTATAATATGAATCAAACAGAATATATTATATTGTAATTAGACTTCGCCACAGTGTCGGCGCACGAAGAATTAATCTGCCACGCGTTTGGTGGAGTTCACTGTCAATACTTGGAGGAAAGGCATTGTATGTATTATGAAAAAGAAAACACAATGATCCTTTGTACTTAATTTCCACTTTAATTTATCAAGATCAGAACCGGTTTCGCTCACGGCGAGCATTGTCTACTGATTTGTACTATAACAAATTGCAGTGAAAAGGTGTGATGAACAATTGGTATTGAAAATAAATTTAAAAATAACTGACTCTCAAATCACACAAATTAAAATGTTTAACACCTCTAACATGTAATTACAAAGATCATCACAGAGTAATAAAGTTCAAGTTATGACTAATGGTAATTTCAGACATAATTATAATTCCGAAAGCTCCAATATTTTTCTAGTATTTGTAAATTCTTTTCAATGTCGATTGCTTATTACAAATTTTCATTTTAATTTGTTTTTGTATAAATAACAATGTAAAATTTTATTTCTTATCAGTTGACAATGCTCGCCATGAGCGAAACCGGTCCTGATCTGGAAAATTAAAGTGAAAATGAAGAACAAAGGAATATTATGTGTTTTCTTAATTTTTGTTGTACCAAGTGTCAAATTGGTATAACTCCATTGTAATGCTGTATTCTGTTCTACAATTAAAAAAAACCAGTTTATATCTATTTCGGCGTATGCCATCGCCAGAACTATGTTTAAACCTGCATTTACTGGCTTAGAAGAGACTCTTAACATTAATTTATATTAAAAATTATAGTAGTACATTCATTAAACAAGACTTCGAGTCCCAGTATGAACAATTTTTTTTTCGGATAGATTTATCGATTTCTGTTCGAAGTCATGGGTGTTTGTGATGTTTAAAAAATCCATCCCACCCTTTCCGAAACTTTAATAACTGGGCGTAGTGTGAGCGATTAGTTAACCACTAGTCCTGTCCTAGCCTTATCATTCTTTCATTACGACTCTCATTGAAATTAAAGAGAGGCTGAGCGACAGAGTAACAAACAGTTCGTAGAAAACTTCTGTTGAAGATACCTACAAATTGTATATTGAAATATTAAATTTAATATTTATTTTTCTTTGAATATATTTGTTCCGTGTCCCGATTTTTTTTTTGCTTTCTTCCATGACATGCCAGCATCCCTCAGTTCCGCCGAGTATATACGATTGTAATCTGGGACGCTGGGAGAAGGGTCAAGCAAATTTGAGGCTCTTCCCAGCTCGTAAGAGACGTTCCCTCTAATCTGCGCGCGCGCGCGGCTGCACATCGGCTGGGAAGCCCCCGCGCACTCATTCCGGCTGGGCGCGTACTACAAGACAGTTGACAGTCCGTGCAGCCTTTGAAATTTCCTCGCAGCTAGCATCTTTTTTTTACCCATCCGGTGTCGCTGTCAAAACTGACGAAATATGTATCTCGACTTATCGGTACAGTGGAACCTCTCATAACGAGTAATTCGCATAACGAGCAAAACAGATTGTGAAAAAATGCTCCCTTAACGAGCAAAATTTCGCATAACGAGTGACGCAGAGTTTTGGAAAGATCATTTTCACATCGTTGCTTGTCTCAAGATGATTGACAAGTCGCGGGAAGGGGTTACCAAGAGAAACATCACTTCAGCTAGGAAGAAGCTTTGCCAAAGAGCGTTGTCGAATGTGATTTTGAGGGGTTTAAAACAGTACCTGTGAAGTCTACAGTCAACGAGATTGTATCTTTGGCCAATACCACGGGACTGGAGGTGGATAACAACAAAATTGATGAGCTTGTGAAAGAGTTCAGTCAAGAGCTGACCACCGAAAAGCTCATGGAGTTGCATTGTTTTTCACAGCAAGAAGTTATGGAGGAGAGTTTGTCAGCGAAGGAGGTGGAAGTAGCCAGCAATCTTCTGGCGCAATAAGAGAAAAGCTGAAAGCATGGGAAACTGTTGCATCGTACATTGAGAAGCATCACCCTGATAAGGAGGTGGCTATGCGTTTTACAAATTTATTCAATGATAATGCTGTCACATTTTCATCAAATTTTGAAGCGTCAGCAAAAACAAATGTCTGCTAGTAAAAAAGAACTGATTATTTGTCATAAATAAAAATTTGTCGATTTTTTTTTAATCGTTTTTTGCAAATCGAAATCTCATTCCAGGTTGTTACGCTCCTTAACAATTTAAAAGTATGTAATTTTACTTTAATATACGTATTTTTTTCCAGCATGGAACGCATTATTGTATTTTACATTGTTTTATATGGAAAAAATTGTTTCGCTTAACGAGTAAGATTCTGGAACGAATTAAACTCGTTATGAGAGGTTCCACCGTATATTCATACTGTCCAATGAGATAAGCGATCGATTTTAACAATCGTAAGACCTCAGATCGCCGAGCTGGCCTCGGGGCAACTACGCCACGGAAGCCGACTCGTATTTTGTGAATGGATTCTCAGAAAGCAAAATGAGAGGAGAGAAAAAACACCGCCCGTGATACTTTCGGTGGTGGCACGTTCAGAAGTCTACAACTGTGCCGACTTGGAACGCCGCGTACGATATCAAATACATTATTCGGCTTCCGGTGTTTTTTTTCTTATTTTGTTTTTTTTTTAACGTCCAACACTTTGCGGCGATATTTGTAATAATAGCAACACTGTTTGTGGCACAATAACGTTGCGTAATGAAATTTCGAACGAAAACGTACGTAAGCAAAATGGCGGGGGGGGGGGCTCTTTTCCGAAACTGACTACGCCCAACTGTTTTTTTTTGTAAACGGTTTGAAATAGCAGCGTTCGCTAAAAATAACGAATACAAAAAAAAACCCCATTTACACGTCGGGACAGTGTAATTCGGGGTAGTGTTATCGGGGGAGTGAATCTCATAAAAAATTAGGGATTTGGTTTTTTTGCAAAAAAAAATATGGACGAAATATTTAGTAACTAAGTGACAAAATGCAAAGCGCGCCAAAATCCAACACACAGACAGTCGTCCGGCTATACGTGTATAGTCTGGCACGTGTTGAATACATATACGCTAACCGACATTTAACTATATACGCCGCACAGACGACCGTCTCGTAGCAACGGCAATGAAATGCGACCGTGCAATTGGGGAATATGCGGCGAATATTTTAAGCCAGCGCGTAATTCCGGGTAGTGTAACTAGTGGTTCCACTGTACTGTATTTTTACACGAATTGTTTGAACTGCCAGAAACAAATAAGAAATTCAACAACACATGACGATAATTAGATCCGGCGCGAGGTTATTTGGCGCCCTAGGCCAGGGTTTTCCAAAACTATGTTCCTCGAACACCTCTTTTGCAATATTTTTCGATAACTTTTATTGATGATTCCAGGGTTCAGAATCCATTTTCTGTGACCGCTAAGCCAGTAGGTTCAAGCATTTTTTTATACGCATGTCCGCTTGCTATGTTGAACATATAGCCTTCTAATAGAGATATCTTAACAGAAGTTTTTCTATGTGAAATGTTTGTTACTCGATCTCTCTTTTTCGAATCATACAGAATACGATTTTTTTTGGATATCAAATTTATACAGCAAAGTTTTTCGAGTCTCCTTCATCGCTAATGTTTTGGAAGTTTGCATTCGCTTACCATCGTTACCGACGGAAGGGTTTGATCCCTACAGAGTTGAGAAATCCTTAGTGAAACCAGTTCACGGGCACTCCATATGTATTCATTTGCAAATCACATTCTATATGCTTCCCCTCATACTATATCCATACATGTACATACACATGCGCATACATACACATACATGACACAAGAAATCCAAATTAATGATGATATGTTTGTTCTTACATAGTTTATTAATTTTAGACAAAACATAAAATCTATTTTGGGTCTTCGTGCAGAACTAATCTCGGTCTAAAACGATCCTAAAGCATTGTGTCGTCATAGTTGTCAAGATTAGAGATCATTGGGTTTTAATGTTTTCCTACCTCGCTGTAAAACTTTTGAGATATTTCACGAACGAACTCGCGGATGGTATTTATTTATAAGTCTCTGTGAAGCAGTGAGCTACGCGTTACATATCTGTCTCAATACGATACATAAAAATGATTTTAGTAATCTATTTATGCGCCCCCTAAAAAGTTGGCATTTCTTAAATAAAATAATATTAATTAATATTATGGATTGATCCATTTTTTTTCAGACCACGTAATAAATAAACACTTGCGTTATTAATTGTATTGCATATTTCACTTTCATGGTTTTGTAATAGAAAATTGTGATTGCTCAAAAAAAGTGCAAAAATGTAAATAGTGAGTTTTGGAAAAGAAGCCCACGTTTGCGGTTACCGCGTTTTTCTCGTTTCGTTCAAATATTTCGTTGGTTTAAAGTAAAAGTGTATTATATATGTATTTATGTAAGGTGGCTAGTGGTGGCCTAGTGGTTGACGCCGTGTTCTTTGACAGTGGTGTACACGGGGACAAATCCCAGTAAGGACATCTTTATTAATTGATTTATGGAGTTGTGCACGAAGGTAATGATTTCTAAAATTCCCTCACAGACCTCCGAGAAAAATGAGTTCAGCGGCTTAATAACAAGTATACAGATCTAAAGGGTCTTTCAATAGGGATGCTCGAAATTTGTTAGCTTATAGCAGCCATGCTGTCAAAGTGACATCTGTCAATTTTTTCTAAAGGGTCTTTCAATAAGGATGCTCGAAATTTGTTAGGTTATAGCAGCCATGTTGTCAAAGTGACATCTGTCAAATTTTTTGTCAATTTTTTAGTAGAGTTTAAATCACCATGGAAGGTTAAACGTGTTCAAATCTTTGGTTAAAAATCATCTATTGTGATGATGTCCATTTTTGGACGAATGGATATGCGAACAAGCAAAATTGTGCGGATTTGGGGAGACACCAATCCATACGAGATACGCCAGCACCAAATGCATCCCGAGAAATTCACTGTGCGGTGCGGAGTTTGGTACGGCAGAATCATCGGTCCGTACGTCTTCCGAAACGAAACTGGCATTGCCATAACCGTCAACAGCGAGCGCTGCAGATCGATGCTAAGCAGTTTCTCGTTGTTTTAGCATTGTTCTTATGGGTGTTTGACGGGAACTATGAAAAATAAACGATCCGTGCGGGAAAACGAATAATACGAGAACGGTAGACCGTGGTTCCTTTTTATTTTTACG
Source organism: Himalopsyche anomala (assembly GCA_031772345.1). Taxonomy (NCBI): domain Eukaryota; kingdom Metazoa; phylum Arthropoda; class Insecta; order Trichoptera; family Rhyacophilidae; genus Himalopsyche; species Himalopsyche anomala. The sequence goes on from CM062843.1 coordinate 8,237,385, forward strand.
CATAGTCGCACATGAATATTTGCATATAGAATATTTGCATGCATTTATTCACCAGGGGTGGGGAACCTTTTATTCCTTAAAGGCCGCGTTCATTCCGCAAATATTTGACGACTTACGGAGAATTATTTGGCCAGAAGGCCGCACCAGAGTAGTCAAAAGGCCACAGGTTCCCCACGCCTGGTCCACGCCTTCCCTTTCTGATGCCGTCATACGAGGCATTTCCAATGCCCAGAGGCTGTTCAAAAGTCTACAGCTCATTTTTGTTTTAAACACCCCGCAGCTTCTACAACTATCTCTTCATTTTATAACACTATATAAACGCTTGCTTCTAATTATAGTTTCAAAAGTGGTTTTATAATTATTATTATTATTATTTTTTTTTTATATATATTTTTGTTCGTTAGCAAAATGAATGAATTTACATTCGCGGAGTTGCGTAATATTCCAAACTGTGTTTATTTACGTTCGAAAAAATTCTTTATTGTATATTAATTTGGATCAAGGGCACGCGTTTCTGTGCTACATGCGGCTCTCGACTTTCGCACATTTCTTTAAATTTTTATTTTCGTCGATTATGTAAAGAAAGATTATATATAAAATTGATTTTTCAATTGATTTCTGTTCGAAGGCATGGATGTATGTGATGTCTTGAATTCGCCCCTCCCACCCATCCTATCCTATGAACGGGACGTATCGAGAGCGATTAGCTAACCACTAGTCCTGTCCTAGCCCATATCCATATACTCCTACTCTATTTAGAAAAAGAGAGGTTAAGCAACTGACATATGTAAAGAAAGACACGATCAATTCTTGTCAAAAATGTTTATTTACTTATTTTGTTTATCCGTGTCCACTCCCAATGTGTGACATATGGCATTCTTCCTAATGGACGTATCTCAACAGATTTTTTTTCTACGAGAACTGTTTCGTAGGGATAGAAGGATAAGGCTAGGACATTACTAGTGGTTAACTAATCGCTCTCGCTACTCCCAGTTATTAAAGGATCAGAAAGGTTTGGAGAGAATTTTTAAACGTCACAAACACCAATGTCTTCGAGCAGAAATCGTAAAATCGATAGAAAGAAGATACTGGGACTCGAACCCGTAAGATCCGGCACGGAAACCAACAACGCCAACCCCTGCACTATAGGACCCGACAATTTAAAATAGTTGAATGAATATTTTTAAATACACTTCTTTGTCGTACTCAACGTTGAACCCACGACCACCCGCTACGGCGTCACACAATGTCCTCAAAACTTGTTTGCGCAAAACGTTGTAGTATGCTAATGCATCTCTCGTACATTCAACATGCGTACACCTTTTATTACGTACGTACGGAAGTCGAGTGCCGACTGTATATCGAAACCGTGGATGATACAATATAAAATATGACTTCTCTAGTATCTATTATCTGCCGGTTTCAGATTCGAAGTCGTGGTCGAAAATCTTCAAATCTTTTTCGCACATTAAGTACACACAGATCGATTAGCCTTCGTTTATTTATTTTTGTTCAAACATTACCGATTTTAGTTTGACTAAATATACTACAACAATTAAGCGTACATATCGCCGTAACCGAGTAGCTCTGAGATGTCGTTGTGCGATTCGGAGCTTATGTTCCGTTCATTTCCGAACATTTTGATATAAAATTTGAATCGTCCATATATTGTGCAATCCTTCGCGTTTTGTCCTTTACGGCCAGGTCAGAGTGAGTCAGTTGAAGTTCGTCCGTGCACTTAAACGCGTGAAGATGTCAAAAGGCAAAACACGAATCATTAGTTACAATACGTATGTTTATAATTTGAACGATTCAAATTTATTTTCTGTTTGATAGTGTTTCTTCACTGGTTAATCAATTACTACGTAAAATAAGCCGTCCAGAGGTGTAGTGAGCCAACTAATTAAATGGTAAAACTTTTAAGTACAATATTGTCTTTATTTGGTGTCTTTTGGTGGATTGCATATTTTTATTTTACGGAGATAACACTATTGCAATGTGTATTAACTTGGGGCTACTTCACTTTTACGATGCTTTAAGACGTGTACAATATTACAATGCATTTCTTATTTTTTCTCTCTAAAATACCACTTGGCTCACTTCACCTCTAATGGGCCCAAATATTCTTTAATGTAGATGCTATAAGAATTTAAAAACCATTATTGAAAAAATTTGATCGTTGGAATGATGCAGAAAAAATGATAGGGTAAAAATAGCAACGTATTTAGTTCTACAGTTTTTTTTAATATTTATGACTTGATAGCTATTTCGGCTTTCGCCATCGTCAGAACTATGATCAAACTTACATTTTGACTCCGAAGAGATACACAACGCATCATGTTATTCACTCTAACATCCTAATTCAAATTACACTTATTGAATGTGATTCTAGTGTTTTTCAAAGAACGGTAAGCAATCTGGGGTTTTTAAAAGATTCTTTTCATATTTTATTGATTCAGAAAAAAATGATTATTTTTGTGTAATATACTGTAAGACGGTTTGGTGTGGCAAAAAACGTCAAGTCGTCAACGCTTAATTCGATTCGTGTACAATAAATGTTTTTTTTTGCCGAATCGCACAGTGTGTTGTTTAAACTTCCTAAAAGCAATAACTGCTGAGCTGTGTGTGAATTTTAATATATTTCACTTAAATTGTATAATTTCGGCATGTCTGCACGTTTTTGGCGCAGTCGACTTTGAAAAGAATTTTAATTTAATCAGATCGGCGGGCATGTGTTTTTTTTTTTTGCTGTCGTATAGAGCAGATTGAAAAACAGAACATTTTCGTCGTTCATAATTCAAAACACGGCTTTGTCGAGTTGACGTCTTGTGACAGAACAAATTAAACTTGAATTTAAAAAAAAAAACAAATTTTAAAATATCGTAAAATGAAAAATAAATTTAAGATTTCGACTGTAGGTGCTTGGTGAAATTTCAATATTAAATTTGAATCGTTCAAATTATGTACATTTTCACAGATTTTGTCACTAACGACCCGGGTTTCGCCTTTCGGCATCTTCAGGCGTTCAAGTGCACGGATGAACTTGAACTGACGCTCAGTAAATGAATGTTTCGTGCTTATATAATAAATAAATGTATCATTGAGTTTAAAGCCATTGCTGGCGAAAAGGATAAGCTCATGGGAATGCCCAAAGATTTGAGTAGTGAGTGGTTTTAAGAATTATATTTATTTGTTTGTCGGAAAAGGTTTTATGACTATATTTATATAGGGTACAGCAGTGGAGACCCCGGCATATTCAATATTTCATTTAAAATCGGAAGGCGATGCAGTTGTGCTCTGTTTATTTCCAAAATTTCCTGGTAAAAAAGCAAGTTCATCCGTGCACTTGAACGCCTGAAGATGCCGAAAGGCGAAACCCGGGTCGTTAGTGACAAAATCTGTGAAAATGTACATAATTTGAACGATTCAAATTTAATATTGAAATTTCACCAAGCACCTTCAGTCGAAATCTTAAATTATGACAAATTAAAAGATTCTAAAAATAAAATACTCATTTGTAACTAATAACCACATTTATTTAATAATATCAAGACCGCTTTCGCTCACGGCAAGCATTATCAACTGATAAGAGAATACAATATTGCACTGCTATTTATACAAACCGAAATTAAATCAATAAGGTGTAATAAACAATTGCTATTGAAATGAATTTACAAATAAAGGTAGAAAATATGAATAAGTGACCCTAAATTAACACTAATTGCCGCCTGTGTGGTCGAGTGGTCAACGTCATCGGCTACCGCTACGGAGGTCACGGGTTCGAATCCCAGTACAGGCAGTTTTATAAATTGATTTTTCAATCTATTTATGAATTTCTGTTCAAAGGCATGGATGTGTGTGATGTTTTGAATTCCCTCCTCCCACCTATCCTATCATATGAACGGGGCATATCGAGAGCGATTAGCTAACCACTAGTCCTGTCCTAGCCCTTTCCTTCTATTCCCACTCTGGAAAAAGAGAGGTTGAGCAACAAGCAGTTCTCGTAGAAACACTTCTGTTGGACATGGTAAAAAAAATAACTAAAAAATTGACTACAATTAAAGTGTTTAATACATCTAAAATGTAATTAAAAAAACTCGTTTAAGAGTTATTAATTAAAGTAGAGACTAGCTAGTCATTAGCGAAATCGGTCCTGATCTTATTAAATAAAAGTGGGTAAAATTAGTACAAATGAGTATTTTTTTTTTTAATTTAATGTATTTGCTCTACGTATTGACAGTGAACACCCTAAAAGTGACAAATTAAAAGATCTACTTTGTTTTAATTTTTAAAGAATCAAATTTTCCAACTCTATACACTAGAGGTCAATTACGTTATGTTAAAAAATGCATTTTTTCCTTCTGCTTGTTCAAATTTTTGAAGATTTTTTTCTATTTGTTTAAATCATTGATTTGATCATACTTGGAAGTGTTTTTTTTTTGTTGTTTTGTACAGTGTCACTTGAAAGAGAGTCGCAGGGTATATACTACACTATATCATTATTTCAATTTGGTCAAAATTTACATAGTGACGTTTACCTCACATATACAGAACTGTATTCCTAATTCTTATGTATTAATTTGTTAGTATTTATTAAAATGTTACACGCAATAAACAAAACTCTTTTAATACCAAAATTAATTATTTTTTCAATAAACCGATCAGCTGATCTAAGTATATACGTATTTTAAACGACGTAAATTAATACAAATTAAATTCTCGGTTAGTCGTTGTTTTATTCGACAGATCGTTTTTTTTTTTGCTTATATCGTTCTACGAAATAATAAATTTATGTAGATTACTGTAGGTCCCGTTTCGGATGTAATAGAAGATATTTTTATGACACAACAATATATTTTTAATTCAAGATTATTCAAGTTTATCTCAATATTACTTAATTTTTGATCTCACAAAAGGGATGAGATGAAATATTAAATGTTAAATTTATTAATTTATAACCTCAATATAACATCAACACTTTTTCTGTACTAATCCTACATTTTTATCTTAATAAAGGTCACGATCGGTTTTTCAATATTATTAAATGAACCCTTATTATCATTACGCCTTTTTACCAAAATTTAAGTCTTTTAACACAAATAAGAAGTTGTTATTTGTATGATAAACTAAACGTTTTGAAAATAATATTAATATTATGTTTACCAATTGTTTCACTGTGTCACATATTCATAAAAAAACCGGTATTGAATTTTTACTAACAAAAAGTGTTGAATTAATACAAAAAAGTGTTTGATTTTTTAAGTATAATTCGTTTCCACCAACAATTGATAGTGAACGATTTAAAAGGTACTAAAAAAATCCCGAACGATCGTTTTCTCACATAAATCGTTCTCAAAATAAGCACATTGTTTTATACGTATCACTGTAGAAATTTAAATATATTCGTAAACAATATAGTATTAATCAATTTCTTTTTCACTGATTTATTGTTTTGTATCGATACAAACTTTTTTTCGGTTGTTTTTAATATATATACCTTCAGATAACAAATTATTTTTCCACCGACACTTGTAAATTTTGATGTTTTTTTTTTTTGTAATTAAATAAATTATTTACGTAGCCGCTATAGCTTGTTATGGAATTTTTAATACGAGACGATAAAAAAAAACGCGACCAACCAGTTCGAAGTCTGATCGACAACTGAATTCAAATGACGTTTGGTTCTTGCTTGTTTCTCAAGTATTGAATTAAATGATTTTTTTATGCGCTCTCGGACAGAGAGCGCTGTAATACCTCATATGTGACTTCTTATGAAGACTCGGAGGCGCTGTTGTAATGTTTTCCATGTCGCACATGCACGTCCATCTAGGGATTGCAATTAGGACATCAAATTCCGGTCCCTTTTTGTGATCCCGGAATTTCGGGATTCACAATCTTTTCATTTCCAAGGATTGATCATTCACCATAAATTCGTGTCACAATTGCTTAAGATTCTCGAAAAAAATTCGGGATTTTACAATTATTTAGGGATTTAGGTTTTCGAAATTCCGGGAACGATCACTGGGAAAAAAGTCAGAAATTGAGAGATTTAAAAATAATCTCCCGTTTTTTTAACTCGCTGGAGAATTTGAGAAATTTTTGGTCTTCAGCTGATTTTAACAATCTGGGAATTTACGGAATTCTCAATATGAAAAAAATGATTTTTTTTTAACTCGCTCTCGCTTTTAGATTTCAAAACATTTTGCATGGTTGAAAACTTATCGAGAATTTCCCACTTATCCTCAATCCCGAAATCCCGGAATTTCGGGATCCTGGAATTGGAAACCCTAATTGCAAAACGGGACACGTTAATACTATATTTCATATATCATAATCATCAACAATTGATTCTCATAATTAATATATGGGTTTTAAAAGATATAATGACTTTTCAGATCAGTTCTGGAACCAGTCAATATTGGATACAGCTATAGTAGATTGAAAAAAAATTAATTCATTACGAACATTTTTCGGATAAATCTTTTAAGGATAAATCTTTAAAAAAACTATATCGTATTTTTTTTTACCACTAATAAAATACTTAGTATTTTCGCATGCATAAAAACCAGTTCTTATGTAGAAAAAAAAACTAGGTCAAATTGTGTCATATTCGTAATTGTTTTTTCTATTATTTTTATCAGTATTAAAAACTAACTGCAGATAAATTGAAATATAGGAAAAAATATAAAAAAAAATATTGGTTTAATTGACCGCAAACTAAGTGTGAAAAAAACATAGTCATTTGATAAATAATAACTTTGAAATATCCGATATTACAGATTGTACAAATACGCTATATGTAATATTTTCAAATGATAAAATCATGCATTTTCCTTTAATGAGTGACACGCGAGATCAACTCGAGGAGAAGAGACATCACAAACAACCACGCATAAGATCTCAAATTCGAATAGTAAATTACATATACCAAGTATTTTTTTTACACATTTTTTCAATACAAAAATCAGACCGAATAAAATAATAAATACTATATTCATTTCCTCTCCTCCCATCCTTCTGATCCTTAAATAAATGGGTGTAGCAATAGCGATTGGCCAGCCACTAGTCCTGTTCTAGCCTTATCTTTCTGTCCCTTCTACTCAATTTGAAAAAAGTGAGGTTGAGCGACTGAGTAACAAACAGTTCTCGTAGAAAAACTTCTGTTTAGATACCTCCATTAGGAGGCCATATGCTCCACATTGAGAGCGGACATGGATTAAAAAAAAAATTACACAAATTATTACAAAAACAAAAACACTTAATCGGATAACAGACGTGTCAGATGTCCAATCCCTCATAAAAATCCCCGAATATAATCAAGTTTCTTAAAACATATGGCCTCCTACTGAAGGTATCTCAACAGATTGTTTTCTACGAGAACTATTTGTTGTATAGTTGTTCAATCTTTTTGTTTTTCGAAGATAGTAGGGATAAAGAGTATAAGGCTAGCACAGGATTAGTGATTGGCTGATCACTCTCGCTACGCTCTGTCAGTTTAGGTCTTGATTTGTACCTAGTAGAGAAAAGCTATTATAAACAAGGGTTTAATAGAATCGTGTATAAATTCGAGATTCGGGGTTGAGAAATTTGCGCTCGGCGATTTTGGTAAATCCTGAGAATTTTCGGAATTCCCAAAATGAAATGGCGTCAGAACTTTTTAGCTCTTTCAGAATTTCCAATTTAAAAATCCCATGAATTTGCGGAATTCCCAAAATGGAAAAATAAAGAACCTTTTTTTAGCTCTCGCTTATATTTTAAAATTTTCCTCTGGTTGCCTATTTTCAACAACTTTTTCCCACTTTTTGTCCTAGATCTCGAAATCCCGAGATTGTGATAGTAACTCGGGAATCCGGGATTTGAATGCCTGGTTGTTGGGGATTAAAAAGGACAGTTTTACTTAACGGAAGCGAATCACAGCGCCTGAAACAGACGCAATAACCGTATACTGGGTATTAATTCGATTTCGTGAGGAACTCGAAGATTAGTGGAAATTACAAGACAGCGCCCTGTTACGTCAGTGTTGGGTCATATGCTGCGGAGAGCCTCCATCCTGCTTACCTCTTCTTCCGACCAGTGGGATTTGGCGTCCTGGACGACCGTCGGATACTTTCGTATACAATCGGCGAAACTGAAGGATGGATTCATATCATGGAAGGAAGCAAAGTGACCAGCGGGAGACGAAAAAACATGGAGGCGACGCGATCCAACCAAATGTAGCGAATATGGTCGACAGAAGAATAAATATAAATTTTATCGATTGATAATGCATCCAATTAGCGAAACCGATCCAGAACATTAAAATAATGTGCTTATTTAATTTTAAACACTACGCCTTTCCAACAAGTATTTGCAGTTAACACTTTCGAAGCGATAAGCAAGAGTGGCTTATTTTCATAAATAACGTACATTTATTGCTTATTTCAATTAAAATCTAACCTTCGAGCGTCTTGTTTATCAATAATACACACACGATTTAATGTGTCAATCTCATATCGAATATTCGATCCTATGCCGATTATAACAAGTCCGATTGCAGTTACAGCCGCCATATGCAACGTTTGATTTTCGAACAGACTTCGCTAATTGTACCGTAATTTTTGAATACAGAATTATTTTTCGAATAACTCAGTGCCAGTACTGTCAACCCGCGCGAAGACCTCGCAATCTGATTGGCGATAGCTGGAGCAACCTTTAATTCAGTGCGGAAAGTCTAAGACTCACAGCTGTCACTTTTAGGGTGTTCACTGTCAATACTTGGTAGAAAGGCATCATATTAATAAAAACACAATATTTCTTTGTACTTTATTCCACTTTATTTAATAGCTCAGGACCGGTTTCGCTTATTGCGAGCATTTTCAACTGATAAGAAATTTAATTTGTATATCTCGTATGATCTTTCAACTTCAAAATATTTGACGCATTGGCGTAAGCTGTAATGTCAAATATTTAACAATACTATTTATACAAAAAAGCTGTACTCAGTCCAAGCAAAGTGCCTCTTGCATAACGCATTCATTCTGACAGTGCTGGTTTACGGTTGCGAATCATGGCACATTACAAAAACACAGCGTAACCGTATAATGTGCATTGAAAACAGATGTCTCTATGATGTTATAGCTACTGGAAGGTGATTTGAAGACCTGCAGTAAGCAGCTCTAGACAAGAAATTGGATGTTACGAAAAGATTTTTTTTTTCTTAAAACAAATAAACAGATGATGTGGTATCACAGTGCTGTCAATGAAATTTCCACTATTTTCAAATACACTAACAGTTTATATTCACTCGCTCGCTCATTTCACTCGTCGGCTCACTGGGCCGAGTACTGTACTCCCCGTTAATATTGTCGAGTATTCGAGTGAGCTCACTCTCTCGGGTGTTGGTGTTGATAGGCATGGTTATCAGCACTCACGGGAACCCCACCCACATAGCAATGTCAGCCAAACGGATGTGACTTGTCGAAGAGTCAATATTTGGTTCGAATCCCTGCAGGCTAACTAATTACTATCGCAAACACGAAGTGTCGATTTTTTCAAGGTGCGGCCGTCGGAAAATTTCACTTTTTCTTATCAATTCAAACATGATTTTAATATTCCTCGACTGTTTGTGTATACATTAAAGTTAGGTAATTGTGTTTCCCTTTTCAATTTTTCGTTTCGAACGAAATTAAGCAATACAGCTATACTTTATGATATATTTATTTTAGTATATCCACTTGCAATGTGGAACGGTGAACAGATTCTTCCGAACAAGAATTTTCCGGACACAATATTTCGTACAGTTTAATATTTAAGTTTTTGTTTTGTACTATACTTAATGTCCTATGCAATGAGTGCAGTGGTGTAGTGCTACCTAAAAAAGTCAGTAGAGTTGATTAGTTTTAATATTATAATACCACCTACCCGCAGTGATTCGATTGCTGCAACAACAAGTTTTCAACAAAACATTCTTTTAATGCATAGTTTAAAAAAGTATATTTTTTTATATTAACGTAAAAATAAACATTTATCGTAAATATCTAGAAAAAAGTTTGGGATCGCCGACCCCAAGTGCCTTCGCCCCACTACACCACTGTATGGGTGTCAAATATTTTTCAGGTAAGGGGCAATTAATAGTTTGAATAATAAATGCATATGACTAATTTGTAATTTAATAAGTGTTTTGTATTATTAATTTAGAATTTTTTTACTGTATTGTACGCAAGAATATATTTCCTGAAAACTAATTTCGGAAAATGAGATTATATTTAATATTTATTGAATTCAAAAAAGGAGCGAGGACGACGATATACCTCCAATCCCGGCATTCCGGGATTTTGATAAGAACGTTTTAGAAGCTTGCGTAAGCTAAAAAATAAAAGTCCCAAATTTTGGCAATTCCGCAGATTCCCCGGGAATTTTGAAATCGGAGATCTTGAAAGAGTTTTAAAAAAATGGTCTCGCAACGTTTCATTTTTTATTTACATAATAATATAACGAATTAATTTATCAAGCGTCAATGAGTAGGGTGTCCAATCCCGGAACTTCGGGATTAACAATTTTGAGAAATCCGCAAATTTTATCCTTAAGAGAAACTCTCCGTCTCATCTTTTTTAAGAAGTCTTATTGATTGTTAAAACATCGAACAATCATGTTAGTGTGATTGTCATAGTCAACTTAGTAGGAAACAACCAATACAAAAGATAAGCGATGACTTCAAGGAAAATGACGAAATTTAGTTTTTTTTTTCACCGCTCCTCAGGATATGAACTGGATGGGCTTGCGTCAGCAGACTTCCGCTCGACCCACTTCGCCAACCCCATAGTTGGCTTACAATAATTATTGCATTATTTCGATTGTTGAAAACTAATATGTTGTATATTTTTTATTTATTCATGTCGGGTGGTAAAAGTTTGGATGCCTAGTGGCACGGGCTCAAATCAGTTTTGAATTGTCTATTTCTATGTATTCATGTCGGGTGGTAAAAGTCACGAGTGCACGGGCTCAAATCAGGGACGTTTCCGTCAGTGGAGTAGCTAGAAATTTGGACCCTAATAGGGCCCCTACACCAAGGAGCAAATGTCCCGCGACATGATCCTGAACATCTACGTAATGTCCCAGGAACATGTTCTTGAACACACGCGGGGTCACATAAACGTTACCCGTTGAGGTTATGTTGGTCAGTGTTGCGTCCGAACGAACGTTATTTGATTTTATTGGATCCAAACCATGCGAGTAATGTTTATAAGCTTTCTGCGATGAAAATACAATTATTTAATTATCCAAAATGACAGCTTATACCATAGACCAGGGTTTCCCAAACTTATTGTGCAATGAAACACTTATCGAATCTGTAAATGTTACCGAAACACAGTTTATTTTTTTAGGTCGGGTAATTCTTAATAGTGAAATTATTAGTTATCAAACCACTTATTATGTATTGATTAGTGATCTTTAAAACATATTACATAAAAATAGGAGTAAACAAAGTTCATAAATGATTAAAAATCTCCGCCTGTACCTAGATATTTGACGTTTTTAACATCACTGGAGATTGACTATCTATCGATTGTTTGATATGAAGTAGAAGATGCTTAAATGTGTTGCAGCGTATGTTACTATTCCAAAATTTCGCGGAACACCTATTTAGGTCTCATGGAACACCAGTGTTCCGCGGGACATTGTTTGGGAAACCCTGCCATAGATAATTTCAATATCACTTAGTATTGTCTATGGTGTCTATTTTGACAGCTGTCACACGGGGAGACATTTCAACGTCGAAAATAGATCTCTAAAATGGCGCCCGATGAGTTTAAATATTTACAAATAATCAAAATATACGAAAACATATAGTTAAGTAAAACATAACTCTTCACTCGAAGGGTTAACACACCTTGGCGGATCCTATGGTGTGACATAACAGTGTACTCATTCTGCGGTTTTTGCGGTTTTTGCGGTTCTATCAGGATTTGGTGATAATCATCACCATTAACGTCAACATTAAAATTGTAAACAAATTCATATTTTCATACAGGGACATCGACCTTTAGTGGTGGTGTAAAAATTGTCTACTTGTCAAAAAACGAACCGGACTGCAGTGCCACCTGTCAGAACTCTTTAACTACAAAACAAAGTACCAGCTCAATTTTTTTTACACGGTTGATACGTTACACGAAAACCGTGTAAAAACGTAATCAATTCATAATGTGTATTTTAATTAAGAAAAAAATACTATTCATCACTACTTTATTGAACGGGTACTTTTATGAGGTACTGGACATAAATCGCTTTCATCGCTGGAAATATCTGACACGTCTAATGTATTAGTATCTAATGAAGTCTTTTGGTTGTTATTTCTATATACAGATATATTTTAATAAAATTTATTTATTTTCATTAGCACTATTTTGTACTGATTCTACAATTATGTAATAATATCAGGACCGGTTTCGCTTATTACAATCAATTTAAAATTACTTATCCTTCTCAATTCACCTTTTCTGCGATTTTTTTTCATGACTGGGAGTGTCTTAGGAGCAATTTGCCAATACTCGGCGGCGTGCACCTATTTGTGCTGAAAATCAATCCATCAAGATAAACCAAAAGCTGATACGAGCTTAATTTTCGACTGATGACTGCTGTTATATTATTACTAAAATCGTGTTATAGGAATGCGTGTTGTAGAAGTTTTTAATTTTTATCAACAACAACAAAAATGGCATGCTGTATATATAAAGTTTGCCGCGACTGTTTCACAGTGTGACCTTTATTTGTGCATTCATTGTTGGGAATGTACGTATGTTTTTTTTTTAAACAACTTTTATAACGCGAAATATATTTCATTACACGCTATTTGTTGCAATGTGAAACAATTATATTGTAATTTAGAGGAAAAGTTAAAAAAAAAAAACAAATAACAATAATTCGTATATTATAAAAAAACATAATTTCAACTAAGAGACAAAAAAAAAACTGTCTTAATTGCTCCATTCATTTAGCGATATCAGCTTTTTACTAACAGTATATGGCAATCGTACGGTACCTCCGATATTCTCTACCGTTTGTATATTATTTACATCGATAAACGTTATTAAGTTTACTCATAGTTCTGACGATGGCGTAAAGACAAAACAGCTATTACTAACTAATATGATTCTTTTGAAGTTTAATTTAATTATTCGTCCTGGCAGAACTTGTGGAGCACATGGCCTCGTAATGGAGGTATTTTTACGAGAACTTTTTGTTACTCAGTCACTCAACCTCTCCTTTTTTCAAAGAGAGTATTAAGATATAAGGATAAGGCTAGAATAGGATTAGTGGTTAACTAATCGCTCTTGCTACGCCCAGTTATTAACCCTTCCCTTACTGTGCAAAAAAAGCAGTGAGTGAATCATGACAATTATATGTAGTACTGCTGTAGTGGTGTTATATAATTGTCATGATTCACTCCCGTTGCCTGATGTGTAACGGATACACAGCTCAGGAGCTTGTGCTTTTTTGCATAGTGAGGGAAGGGTTAAAGGATATCGACTGTGGAAAGGGAAAAGGACGTAACCCACGGTTTATTCAAAACAGCTTTTTTTCGATAATCACAATGTATCCAACTTGATACACGTTCTATCTAAAAAGGATGCAAGCTGCAAGTGCCGAATTAGTATCTAAATTTAGCTTTAATGTTTGAAAAAGATGACATTGTAAACAATTAAAACCAAGAAAAAAGACTGAAATAAAGATTTTTCCTAGACCTTTAATTAATTATTAATAATTAAGATCTTTAATTAATATTAGATTATGTCAATTAAACACCAGTATAGACAGTCGCCCCGCTATACGTGTATAGCCTGGCACGTGTTGAATACACAGACGCTAGCCAACATTTGACTGTATGCGCGGCACAGACGTCCGTCTCGTAGCAACGACAATGGAATGCGACCGTGCAACCGGGGGATTCGCGGCGAATATTTCAAGCCGGCGCGTAATCCGGGGTGTTGTAATTGGGGGTTACACTGTATATGTCTTGTCTACGCGTGCTAAGCCTGGAGTTTCGGCGGCCATTGATTTTCGACAGTTTTTCAATACGATTTTCACAATAAAAAAAACACTGTCCATCATAATAGAATTAAATAGAATAATTGTGTGTTGTATAGTTCAGGGTTTCCCAAACCATGTTCCGCGGAACACGGGTGTTCCGAAAAAAATTGGAATGGTTTTATACGCTGCAACACAGTTTAAAAAAAACTTAAAAATTCAGCTAAGTGTTCCGTTATATAATATTTTCCGGACTTGCGAAGTGTTCCATTCTAGAAAATGTTTGGCAAACCCTGGTATAGTTGATTGTGTTACCTTTTGGTATAATAAATGCTCTTTCTGTATTATTCAAATCAAATAAAAGATATCCGTTGTCGACTTGCATCATTTTTGTCATTTTTTTCACGTATTTCTTTCTCTCAGAACGGTGTTAATATTATATGTTAGTTAGGAGATATTGCACGTTTATCGGTAGACAAATAAAGTCATACTGTAAAGTAATTATCATTCTACATTCTAATATTTTTATGTTGTTTTGATGACGCAATAGCGCGTATGATGTGTTATTGTTTGCGTGGAAAATAATGTAACTTTACTGTACATTATTGTATGCTGCTCTGTCCGCTCCTGAAGTAAAGCGTTTGGACTAAGGCAGGGGTGGGGAACCTTTTCTTCTCTAAAGGCCGCATTTATTGTTCTGATTCGGACATAAGGCCGCAGTAAACATTGACTAGGGAATCTTTGGCCGGAAGCAATTTCATATGCCAATTTCTAAAGTCCAGAATTTTGCGGATTTCCCAAAATTACCAGCGTAGGACCTTATTATTTTTAGATCATCCAGGAATTTTTAAATCCAAAATCTCGGGAATTTACGAATTTACAAAAATTTTCAGAATTAGCCAGAAGGCCGCAGGCTTCCCACGCCTGGACTAGGGTATCCAATCACGGAATCCTTCCTATCCAATTCTGTCATCCCGAATTCCCGGGATTGAGACAGTTCTAATCCCGGAATTTCGGAATTGAGAAAATGAAACACGAAAGAGCTAAAAAAAAATAGAAGCTATTTCTTACCAGTTGATGATGCTCGCCGTGAGCGAAACCGGTCCTGATCTTGATAAATAAAAGTGGAAAATAGTGCAAAGGAATATTTTTTTTTTTTAATATTATATGCTTTTCCACCAAGTATTGGCAGTGAACACCCTAAAAGTAAACATTAGCAAACTGTAACCTTAAGAAAACGGGATTGAAAGTCTTACAACACGCACTCGTATATCGCTTATTTGTGTATTAGTTGTATGACTAAATTTTACAGTAATTAGATAGCTAATCAAATAGCCGATAACAAATCACCTCGCCGTACACTTTTTAATGCATTAAAAACGTAAATTTTGTTTGTTTTGAAAATAATTTATCGAAAACAAACATACGGCATTTTGTTTAGATTCTAAGCGACACAGGTGCGGTACATCCTGTACCAATATGCATCATCATCAGCTAATGGGTGTCCAACAGTGGCGCAACTATGAAGAACCACGTCAGATTCTTTTAACGAAAACTCCACGTGAGTTTGTCGATCAACCTCTCCGTTTAGAAATAGCGTGATACAAGGATTGTTTTAGAAAACGAACAGTATTCGTCGACTAATCGCTCTTTTATTGCTCAGGAAATTAATCGATGCATTACCTGTTCGAAGGCCACCATTCCCACTAGGGTATCTAATCCTGGAACCTTTTTGTGATTCCGGAATTTCGGGATTCACAAGGATTCACTGGAACTATCACTCGCCATAAATTCGGGAAAAATCGGGATCACTGGGAAAAAAGTCCATGCAAAATGCGAGATTTTATAAAATAATGTGCGGAAAAAGGTGAGGCACAGATTTCCCAAAATTATCATCTTATCCACTATCCCTAAATCCCGGGACTAAAGTTGGACGGAATCTTAGGATTGGAGATACTTATTCTCACCCATATTATCGTAAACAGTGTAGCGTCGTAAAATTTATTATCTAACAACTAGCCCTCATTTAGTCTTCTTATACTTACACAACGAAGAAGTGAGATAACGCAACTATTATTTATGATGTTTTTTTTTCTTTCAGATCCATATCAAGATGTTGCCACACATGCCAAAAACCCATCAAGAAATGAATCGAACCCCGAAAACTTAAAAACCCACAAAACATTCCTCGAAACCCAAACCCAGAAGCCCCCGGACGATGACTTTGATCTGGCTGCGTACTACGCTAGGGTGCACGGCACGGATCCGAATCTTGTCAAGAATGATAGCACGGAGACGTTCAGCGATATCGATCTGGACTCCAAGTCGCCAGACGACGACGACGACCAAGAGTCTGTGGCTTCTCAGACGGTTCCGTCTGGCAGTATGGCGATGGACTTGGCCCAAAATCTCTCGCAGTTACCTCAAGTTTTGCCGCAAGTTGCAAGCGCTGTGCTGGGGTCGTTTTCGAATGTGCTGAACTTGACCAGATCTTCGCCTTGGATGAGTGGCAACCAAAATGATCATTTTGATACTTCGAAAAATGTACCCGACAGGGGAGTTGATGCTGCGGATTTTACCGCTTTTAGCATGTCCAGGGGTGAAGAAATGAGGGCGGTAGACGCTGTTGAAAATATTGCGAATTTGCCGCCCGTTCCGCTTTTTCATACAAATGATTTCGGTCAGGTCACTGATTCAGAGGCTCGTAGTGGTATCGATATGATGGGGTCTGTCCACGGCAAAGGCAAACAAGTTTGTGAGTATATGACATTTTTTAATTAAATTAATCAGGTTCCGGCATAATTTGTGATGTGATTACAGCCGCCATTCAGCAAAGAACAAATTGTTCAAGAACAAAAAATTTACGTGGTCTAAAAAGAGCTTTATTAACCTATTATATGTTCGACAGTTGAAAAAAAGGAGGGAGGGTGTCAACATTTTCTTTACTGCGGCCTTATGTTGAATCAGATAAATGAATGTGACCTTTAGAAATGAAAAGGTTCCACACCCCCGGTTATGGCATAGTTTCTCAACGTTTTTGGACCCGTGACCCTTTTGAGTCACATATTTTTTTGGTGACCTCCACACCAGTTTTATATAAGCATATAAGTTTTTCGAGGCAAAGTGAGATGTGCTGTGGGTCCCCTAAAATTTTTTTTTCTCTGTAGCCCCCGGTTGAGAAATCATGGTCTATGGTGTACAAGCTGCCATCGTGAATGATAAAATAATTGTATTTTCATTGTAGAAATCTTATAGACATTAGTAGTTAACTTTACACGCATTGTTTGCGTTCAAAAAATCAAATAATATTCATTTGGACACAACACTGACCAACATAACCTCAACGGGTGACGTTTCTGTGACCCCTCGTGTGTTCAAGAAAATGTTCTGGGACATTGTTCCCGACACCTAACGTAGATGTTCAAGATCATTTGTTCCCAGGTGAATGGCCAACATTAGAGACTGGAGACAAATTAAGTAGGATACTGAACATGGTTTTGTAATTGGTTTTTACGGTTAGAACAAGTACAGTTAACATAGTCACAATTATTACATTTTAGCTTTACCAACTGTAAAAACCAAATGCAAAATTGTCTTGATTTTAATAAATTTGAGTATAGCTAGCTCCTCAGATGTTTTCATTTTTTCGTTAGATGTCTAATAATGATTTTTTTTACTGGTAACTTTAACCCTTCTATTTTTTATCACAGAACGAGTATGATTATTAATATATCTTTCTCTTTCTGTTTCAGCGTCCTCCAATCTCTTCCGACTCGGCGCCAACAGAAAAAAGACCTACGCTCAAGTTCCTGGACTAACCTTGGGAGAAACCCATCCGCCTCCTATTAATTTCTCTAAACCTTCGCACGTTCCTCCCCCAACGTCTAATGATCCCGCCATCCAAACAGGATTTCCACCTATAAACACTGAAACCATAAAGCCTAATTTACCAGACCGTCAAACCATACTTAATCCAGGTCAAAATGATTTTCCGTACATTAGTATTGAAAGCAACCAAAACGCTTTTCCAAACCGTCAAAATATTATCGATCCTTTCAACAATATGTCAACCGTTCAAGATATAGGAAAACAGTCCTTAAACAATGAAAATTTACAAGCCAATTTAGCCAAGCAAATACGATGCGATTCGGATCCGAACAATCCTTACAACCGCTTGCGAGAATCTCCCGTTGGATTCTCAGCTCTACGCACAAACGTCGCAGAGTCTAATGTCATGTCAATTAATACTGAAAATAGTTCTGTTCAAACGTCGCAAATTAATTTTACAAACACGCAGTTAGGTTCTGTTTCAGCCAGCCAAGCTGAAGTGAATATATCTCAAATCGACTCCAAATCTGAAACGCTGGATAAGTCGTTTGATTCTATACAAGATTCAACCTTATTTACATCTGTCACATGCCCTAATTATGCATACATTCCAGTTGGTACTGTTCCTTTGGAAAAACAAGAAAATTTTGGTAATATTCCTTACAATGAAGTCACTAATACAAACGTGTCTTATACAAATACAACCCAGCTGGAAAATGTACAACAGCCTTTGTTTTTTAATCCGACATCTTTTGTGTCATCTCAAAATGTTTTCCAGCGGCACGACAGCGTCAAAAACAATATAGCTGCTGAGAGCAATTCTAATATACCGCAGATTCCGAGTCAATCAGATGTCATTTTACCCCCAGTTTCATCATTGTCTAGTTCCGCTGTCGACTCTTCCTCGGCAACTCCAGCATTTCCGCCAAGCATAACTTCGATTCCGCCTCCAGCATCAGTTTCTGGAAACCAATTTCGATTGGGATCTAAAAAGAAACCACAGTACTATTCAGGACCTGTTGAGGGTGCAATTTCTTTGTCACAAAATAAACCGGCACCGGTTCCTGGAATTTTTGAAGCCACTTCCACTCCGGAAATCTTTAATCCTATCACAGGAGTCCAAGATAATACTAGTACAGCATTTTCTGCTGACCTGGCGTTCGGTGCTTCGTACCCTGATAATTTAGGCCAAGTCCAAACTGGATACTTTAAAAGTAGTCAACAAGAGTTCAGTGGCAGTTTGGCCCAAGCCGGTGTCGTCAATCAAGGCTTTTCAAGTCAGGACTCTCAGCAAAATTCCGGAATTAATTTCAGTCTGGAGAAACTTCAGAGTGCTGTGAATTTGAGTAAAATACAAAATGTCGTCACATCGTTTTTTGATCCGAATTACTTTGCAGATAAAAAGAAAATGGACTCGGATACAGCGCCGGAAAATGAAACGTTTTCCATTGAAACCGTGCAACCAGAATCTGTTTCTAAAATTGATAAACAAAACGAAACTCCAACTTACTACTACCGTAGTACCAATACCCATTCTAGTTCTGGTACTTCCAGTCAAACAATTCGACTAAACCAAGGATACGGCCAAGAAAAACAAACCAAGTCCAACCAAGACGGTTCTTCAAGTATTCCAAATTATGCTCGGACTGGTCAAAATTCTGCAACTGCTCCAGATTTCGGAGAAACAATACAAACACAGCAATTTGGTGGAGAACAGAAATCAAATAACGACGTAACGTCTTCAAGCAATGAATTCGTAGATTCACAGCAAAATTCTTCATTTGTAAATACCGACCATTCTTCAGTTGGTGCTCCACTATTTTTCAACCCTGCGAGTTGCAAACCTGTTGATTTGACTGGTAACGTGACTGAGAATAAATCTCAAGTGTTTCACGACGGCTCTGAAAGGTTGCGTAAAGCTCCGCCCAACTATTTCGCAAAGCAGAAGAATATCGCAGCACCTGTTTCAAATACCGTGCAACATAATTTTTTTAATCCTGGTTCGGTAATTCCGAACGCAAATGCCGTGTCTGATTCTGGATACGGACAAACATCTTCCGTAGTAAACGACGCCCAAGTGCAAAATTTGCCAACGCAAGTGTTTTCAGCACCTTTTAATAACATAGTGCAACATAATTTGTTTAATCCTGGTTCGGTAATTCCAGGCGCAAATGTCGTTTCTGATTCTGGATACGGACAAACATCTTCCGTAATGAACGACGCCCAAGTGCAAATTTTGCCAACGCAAGTGTTTTCAGCACCTTTTAATAACATAGTGCAACATAATTTGTTTAATCCTGGTTCGGTAATTCCAGGCGCAAATGTCGTTTCTGATTCTGGATACGGACAAACATCTTCCGTAATGAACGACGCCCAAGTGCAAATTTTGCCAACACAAATGTTTTCAGCACCTATTAATAATACAGTACAACATAATTTGTTTAATCCTGGTTTAGTTATGCCAGATACAAATGCCATTTCTGATTCTGGATATGGACAAATATCTTCCGTAATAAACGATCCAGAAGTGCAAATTTTGCCAAAGGAAACGCATTCAGCACCAGAAACAAACACTTCACAATATAGTTTGTTCAATCCAGGTTCAGTGACATCAGATTCAAATGTTGTTTCTGATTTAGGGTGGGGCAATGTGATGCCATCTGCGTCAAGAAACGATGAACAACTTCAAATGACACCCACTCAAGCTATTACGGCGCCGCTTATGTCATATCAACTTAACCAAGTGCCAATTCTTGATGTTAAACCAATTGAACAAACAGTTTCGACTCAAAACACCGTAATTCAAAATTCATTTGAAAATTTGACTTCAAAAACATTCCCGGGCGGGGCGGCATCTTTCTTCGATCAGGGCTTGGTCCAGGAGTCGTCTGTCCAAGACGGTACTTCAAATTTATTCAGTATGCAAGATAAAAGACAATATTTTCAAAGCGATGATCAAAAAATTGCTCACGCTGAATCTGTCAGTCCTAGCGCACCGCCGTTGTGTGAAGTAGATTCCGGTGTCAATGTCGATAGCATGACAACTTTCAGGGCTTCCCCGTCGCAATTGAAAAACTCGTGCAACCCTGAAGATATACAGGAGTACGTCATAGAACCGTCTCCGGATGACGAAGAAGACTTTGACTTTGAGGCGTCGACTAGTAAACAGATATTTACAAGACCGTCGCACGAGAATTTCGATGCCATAAATCATAGTGTATTTGGAACATCAGATTTGTCGGTATCAAACATTTTAGCGAGCGAAGAAAATAAGAATATTCTCGAGATGTATTCGAACGAAGGGTGCAGCAGTTCTGGATCCGGGCGTGGCTTTTTTGACAACTACGGCAACGCCCAATCGACAAGCAAATCATTCTTTGACGATCTTCGTTCTAAGGCGCAGATACTTCCTGAAGATGTCGGTTACGTCAATCGAGGTTTCAATGAAGAAACCGGTGAAGAATTCGACGATAATATCAGCATGATTTGTAATATATCGGCAGGGCTATCGTCGATTGCCGAAGACGATCTTAACTCGGAAAGAGACGATCAAAATAGTCTGGGAACTGATGACGAAATGGAAAAAGACAGTTTTGAAATGATGGATTATCCGAGAGATGAAGTCCTGCACGATTCCGGAGTGAACCGAATCAAAAAAGACGAATTCGACGGTTTTAATATGGAGACTCCGTCGGTGACCAGCGAAACGCCGTCATTAGTCGAAGAAATGCGTTCGTATAACCTAAGCAACGAACAAACTAAACACAACCCAGAAAATGAAACAAAAGATTCAGCTGAGCCTTCAATAATGGATTCGTTTCAAAAGATTCAATTGACGAGTGAGCCGGTGATCAAAGAATCGATCGAGCCGAATTTTTCACCTGATAGTATGGAGCAGGATGATGTCAACCAATGTGCCAATGTGGTTCCTGTACAGGAAATCACGGAACAACATCTTTCAGCTTTTGTTTCTGTAAGGAACTTCAGCAATGAAAATTTAGTACAATCGAGTTTCGTATCGGCTGAAAATGTTGACAGTGGATTTGTTACTAACTCTGAAGGTCCCCATTTTGATTCTAATAATCCTATTCATAGTGCAGCATATTTTGATAATACTATAACCCAAATAACGCCAGATTCTTCTTATAATGTGTGTGAAGATTCTAACGAAGATCGCAGAGTGATTGACTCAAATGTTTACACTAAAGAAAATGAATCGTCGGTCAACGATTCGATTCAATATCAACAAACTAGTGTATCTGCCGATTCAGCTGTAAATGATTCGAATCTGTGTTCAGAAGAAAGTACTAATTATGTTGGAAGCAGCATTGATTTGAATGTATGTCAAAAAGACAATGAACTAAGTAACTTCGGATCAATGAATCTTTATCCAGGAGCGATTGACACAAATCTGTATCCGAAAGAAATCGAGTCTTCCAATCGATTCGACAATGAAAAAAGTAATAAAAACGAATCTGCAAATATTGATTTGAATGAAGATTTGTCAGCGATTGCATCGAATCAAAAAGAAAGTGATTCTATCGATTTGGAATGTGCAGATTTTGAATCGAATAAAGATAATGAATCATTCGATGGTCATTCGAATCTTAATGTAAACCTATTTCATAAAGAAAACGATTCGAATGCTTCTTTAAAAAGTGACAATTCAGAATGTATAAATGTATTTGGCATGTCCGATGAATCGAATGTAAGATTTGACTCTTTTAAGAATGATTCATCGTATAGTAATGATGGATTTTGTGTAGGTGATGAATCATCTGATTTGACGGAGCAAAAGTGCGAATTAAGAAAAGAATATGAATCAAATCTTTTAAAAAATTTACAAAAAGACTCAATCTTGCCTCCTAGATTCATGGCTTCAACTACTGATATCAATATAACATCAAACAGTATTGTTACAAATTTCAATTTTCCTATTGATGAAAATCCTATTCCATTCTTCAATCCGTTTGCTTTTGGTTTGGTGAAAGCACAGCCTGATTTTGCGGCACTTCCCACCGCCGAAAATTCAAAACAATCGCCGCCGTCGTGCGACGATTTCGACAACTTGCAATCGTCTTTTGGAAGTTTGCCGAAAATCGGCAGTCAAATTCGTCATAAGTCTCCGTTCGACACTAACCCGGATAGTTGTCAGAATGCAGCCGCGTCATTCTTCCAGAATGTGCCAAGTAATAATGAATTTAATAAAAAAGTTTTGCCAACAACGACTGACAATATCAGTAAACCGTCAACGTTTACTGACAGCAGTATAATGCCAACGCAGCCGTCGTCGATTCCTGCTACTGATGTATTTAGAATGTCTACTGCGATAGAACCACCGCCAACTACTGGTCCTGGACAGTTTACTGGAGATTTTAAAGTCATACCTACGCAAGAATTAAACACACCCAAATTACCAACGACCACAATTAATAACGCTGCAATTGCATCGCAATTTTCTTCAGTACCTTCTGTCAATTTATTTCAAACTTCAAGCGGTGCTGAATTGCCACCTTTTACTGATTTCGGAACAAAAGTATCAACAATTGGAGGTGAAAATAAACTAACAAGTGCCAATAGGTCTCCTGTCTTCCTGCTTAAAACAGCATCCAACACAGAACCATTTTCAAAGGGATTCGAACCATATAGAGAGGTCAAATTGACCCAAGAATTTCACACCCAAGCAGTTGCCGCTATAAGAAACCCACAGTTTTTTGAGCAATCACCGGAGAATCGTCCCAGTTTTGGTATATCTTCGATACCTACTTCGTCCGTTACGAATTTTCCTCAACGTAGTTGCGCTTATTCACCATCCTTTGCTACTTCGCAGCCTACAAAAGATTTGACCCATTCTCTTCCACCGGTGCTAAGGGCACCTTTCGATATTTTGCCGATCGTCCAATATCCAAGAGGCAGCTCAAATGTGCGTCAGTTTTCACCTGTTAATTTGCCTCCGAAAACATGTTACAGCCCTACCATCAGATCTGTTTCACCGCTGGCCAACCGATATCCTAAAGTCCCGTCTTCATTCCAAGAAGCGCCATCCAATTTCTATCATTATTCTCAACCGGTTAATAATATGCAGTCATCTCCGTGTAATCCATTGCAAAGAGTATCGCCGTACCTGCAAATGTCTGCCGGGCATAATTACAATCAAACGACACCTGCAAACCAGATGCAATTTCAAGATAATTCAATTCCCCTTGAACATATGCCGCTGAAATTCCCTCCCAAAACGCCAAACGTGAGTCAGTATCATACAAATTTGCCACCGAAAAATACAACCGTAGCAAACTCGGGTCAATATGTCGGAAATTTGCCTCCCACCGGTCGATTACCGTCCAATTTTACACACCGTCAAACCACCCCGACAGCTAACAATCAGACACCACTGAATGTAGCGCAATATCAATCAAATCTGCCACCGTATACTGCTCAATACCAGAGTAACTTCCCCCCTTCGAGTCAAGTACCACAGAATCCGCTCCAATATCAAGGGAATTTGACTGCCAATAATGCAATGTTGCCGGGTTTTAATCATTTTCAACAACCCGGCAACGTTACCAACCAATTTCCACCACACGTATTCTCGATGCCGTCGGAAAACAACAATGTACAATCGCCAAGCCATTTCTTCAGTTAATGGACGGCGAATTTAATTATTACATGTAAATTTTATTGAATAGTGTTTATTTTATCGTATACCGCCATACAAAGTGCGATGAAATACTTTAGTTCTAGAAAGTTCTTAAAAAAACGGGCGCGTCACTGCTAAGGATTGCAATAAAAATACGACCAATAAGGATCTTTGCAAGTTGATTGAAAGCAGGATTTCGATATCGTCATATTAATAATAGCTGAAAATGTTTGTACGTTTGTTATATCAGTCTTAAAAAATTCGATCGTTCCTGGCTTACAGCTAAAATATTGTATCTCCAAAATTATAATATTGATAAAACTGAATTTTAAAGAATTGCATCGTTTCCAAAAATTTTCAACTAACAAAATACACTCATTTGGACTATTGTAAGCTATGACACCCATCACTGTCTTGATGATTTTGCCGTATTATATGTGACACAGTTTCTCAATATTTCAGGACTCGACACCCCTGCTATCTCAAATGTTTATTGTCATGCATGATTGGCCTACATTGCACTAGTCGACACTCCCTGCTGTCTTTTGATTGGTCATTTCTTGTCAATTTTTAGACTCGTATCGGTCACTCGCTGTGAGTGTTTGCTAAAATGTTTGAAACATACTGTCATTACAAAATATACATTCTGATTCCGCACTGTCAATATTGATACAACTTTTAGCAGATTTTAAATATTTCAATTCATCGCAAACGATTTTTATTTAGCCTTTTAGCTGCCGTAGATAATTAATAGTAATTACCTAGCACGTCGGCCTTAATTTGCGATTATTAAATTAATTAGTTATTGATGAGATAACTCGTCTCTGGCGTGTTGAGCACAAACAATTTTACGAGATATCTCGTCTGTGGCAGCCATCGAGTTAAATATGTGATAGTAGTTTATATACAGTAATGATTCGGTTTTGCTTAATTTTTCATACCGAAATATCGGTACTTTTAAAACTGGCATTTCGGTATTGAAAAAACAACATGAATACCAAGATCCTGGTTTCAGTCATACCAATATTGCAATCCTTAGTCAGTTCCAATTAGTGGAAGACTCCAAAAGAGTAATATATTGAAATATAACAATTATACACAAACCGTTATTAGGGTATAAAATATATCATTGTATTAATTTATGAATAGGCATTCTAAATCAAAACTTGCGAGTTGAGTTTCCTTAGTTATTTGTTCATTTGAGTCATATCACTGCATAATGAAAGTAATATACTTACGATTCGATTTCAGCTGGATTCTACGTGAGTCATTTCTTCTATCGATCTACTTGCTCAAAATGATTTAAATTCTTGTATGGACATGGAAGTCTCATTTTTGTGGCACTAGCGTCATATAATTACAATAAATACGTCTTATGGATTATAACAATCAGTCTTCTTTGATCATCAATGTATGATATGAAACAAGGTGGTATTTTCTCACTCAGGTTACCTCAGAAATCTCAATTGATTTTTTCTCAACATAATTGAGTTGAAAAAAAAAACGATTCACATATTTAAACACTGCCAATAATTTATGATATTTAATTATACCTCAATATACACACTAACTGTACGAATTTCGTAGTAGTACTGATCCAACATGATGTGCTATTGTTGTTTTTGTAGATTTCCGACGGCGTTGCAGTTATTTTGTTTAATTTTAACTCTTGTAAGATGTGTTCGTATCGAGTACTAGATACATAGCTACGTGCTTATTTAGTCACTCGGCGGCATAAACACTAAAATTACTTTTAATTTATTGTTCTTATTGTTATTAACACTTTTTATTATCTATGGTTTGGTTATTTCTTAAGCACGTTTTCATATTATTTATATATATATTTACCGACAAACGGGTATCGTAATTGTATCCATTTAATAATTTTTTTTTGTGATCCTGAGATTAGAAAAATTGTAAATCCTGAAATCCCGGAATCACAAAGAGGATCCGGAATTGTATGCCCTTATTTGAACAACTCTAGATTTTGTACAAATAATGAAGAAAATAATAGAATTACGTATGTCGACTTATCAACATATTCACCGAAAGGGCGGAAGTATTTTTTTCTTTTCCTTAACATAGTTCTAATAATGTTCCCATACTTCTAAAAGTTACTGACTGACATATTAATTTGAAATGCTTTTAGAACTGTTTTTAGTATTTGGTCATATGTATATATATTTCGTCAGAACTATGTTTAAATTCAATTTAGCATTGCAATATATGCTAGCTTAGAAAAGATAAACAATATACGAGTCGTCTGATATCAAAAGCAGAACTGTTCCATACATGATGTATGGAAAAGTTCCTTTAGAAATGAAAAGGTTCCCCACCACTGGTCTAGTTCATCAATAATACAAATCGAAATCGGAGCTAAATACACAGTTGTGTGTAAAATTTTACACCATCAGATCCGGTAATTGGATAATTAAAAAAATTCACCAAAAAATATTTTAATGGCGATAAACTTCTAAACGTCGTATGGATTATTTGAAATTGTCTTACTAATGAACTGGAAGATCGATATAACATGTATTTTTTCTTCGTATGTACGGCAGGCTGTATATACGTCTTTTTTCGAAGATCATCGTTAACATATATTACAATACAATATTGTATTTATTTAATTTTAGGGTTTTAATTTATATTATACTAAGATTTATAGCAGTATTCGCAAACGAATGAAGGACTCCCCGATTTATCCAACATGCCTTGCGTTCGCTCGGTAGACTTGCATTACTGTTCCTTGAATTATCTTTGGTTAAATGGTCTGGTCGATAGGCATTACTTCTTTCCCACAATAACAATTCCTTATCCAATAATTAAATATTTAATTTTTTTTTATTCTGATACCAATTAATTAACAGAAATCCATTATTATGTAATATTTTCAATGTAATAATAAAATTAATTGAAAAATTTAATTAAAAAGTGTATTTTTATATTCAAATTATATTCCATCAGCGATACAACTGTGTTAAGGTTATAGACAATTTTCAAGTGACAGTTCTTTTATTTTTTATTTGTTTTCTTTATTATTGTCTATTAAAAAGCTGTTTATACTGTCATATATGACAGTTTGGACAGTATTGTGTGACAGTTAGTCAGTTTTGGTTGTTATATTACAAACTATTTGAACTTACCAACTTCATATTGATTATAATTAAAACTGTATTGAAACAGCTATTTGAAACGCAGTTCCGTGTAAAAATTTATGCAATTTAGGCAGATCTACATATCAATAAGAAACTTAACAAATTTTAGTTGTTCAAGTGAAAGCTGTCGACAATCGTCTTTAAATTTTAATCTATCGCAACAAAATCTAAAATATAAACACCGAAATTCAAAAAAATCTGAACAATTCGGTCAGTTCTTTGTGATATCAAGTTGGTTATCGTCGAATACGGGATCTTCAGACGAGGGTTCCAGCCAAACATCCTCAGATATTGCACCAGTTAATGCTGATCGTCTGAAGGGGGGCGCTAAAAACAAAATGGAGAAGAAAACGTTAGAAGTGACGGCACCGGAAGTTGAGGTTAGTTTTAAAATGAATACTTAGAATAGAATTAGTTACTTGAAAAGGTGACTGCAAATCTCGTACATGGTACGGACGACGTGTACCACTTGCAGGGTGTTCACTGTCAATACTTGGTGGAAAGGCATTATATTAATAAAAACACAATATTCCTTTGTACTTTATTTCCATTTTATTTAAAAAGGTCAGGACTGGTTTCGATGGCGAGCATTGTCAACAGACGAAAAAAAAAAATATACAAAAACAAATTGAAATGAAACAAGTTATACTATTATATATATGCTTCACACACTAGCATTTGAGTGCCACTGTTAATTGTATGAATTTTTTATTAGTACTGACTTGGTGTGATATGCTAGAGTTATTGATGTGAAATTTAAAAAATCTATCATATCGTGCTTTTACACGTTGATATACACTATCAAACCCGAAATGACATAACAGTGTGAATTTCGCAGCAGTGCTGACCCAACGTAATGTGCTAGTGCTGTTTTTGCTTAATTTCAATTATTTTAGTGTCCGTACCAATAAGTAGAGATACACCAACACTCTGCCCGTACCATGAACGGCCTCAGCAGTCAACTCAAGAATTTGATTTAATGCAATTTAGGCAGCCTTAATAAATTAATAAAGCTTTATTTAAAGCATTTATCTCTATGGTTGTGTATACTTTGTCTATGCCTCAGTGAGTCTATGATTAGTGTTAATTATTATTGTCTATGCTAATCTTAGTTGAGGCTCTGTGTCCGGAGGAGGGGATGGCTCTGGCTGGACGACGTAAATAGTGGCTTAAAGAAAAGATGCTTCAATTCCACCACGCACAAGGTACGCATGTGTGTACGTTTGTGTTTCGCAACATGCATCTTTCACACACACCGACTGCCTCACGGGATGACTTGCAGATATTCATGACTTACTATAATTGAGTCGTCTGGTATCAAAAGCAGAACTGTTTCATACATGATATATAGAACAGTTCTGCTTTTGATACCAGACGACTCAATATTTTTTACGAATGTAATTCATTTTTACAAAACTTATCACCGTAAAAGAAGAATGAATTATTACGCCTTTTTTTTACCACCATATCCGCTCGCTAGTCGGAGCATATGGCCACCATATGGTTCCTCCGAGATTCTCTTTCTTCTGCCAATCTTCTCGCTTCCTCCCATGTCATCCCAGCGTCCCGTATCTCCTCCGAGTACATCGTATAGAAACTCCCTTACTCTTTTTTAGAAAGAGAGGCCAAACAACTGGGTCCAGTCGCTCCAGATTGGGAGTGCAGACTTAGTGTGTAATTACTTGTAAATAATATAAATACTTACCATTATTCAGAAGAAAAACAATTCAATTCGAAATAATCCCGATAATAGCTAAAAATTATTCTGTATAAAAACACCAACTCACGTTATGGGGTTCTTTCTTTCTTTCAAATAAATTATTTTGTTGAAATACATGCTGTGGTTAAATACTGGAACAAAATATCCTCATATCCACCCGTAATAGGCAGGAAATTGTAACCGACAATTTATTAATTTTACAGGAGAAGGTTTTTCTTTTAATTAAGTTCGAAAAAGGAATTTCTTAAGGGAACAAATTAATTGGTCAGAATAAAAATATTATACGGTCAGAATATTTTACAACCATTTAGGTTAGGTTTTTTTTTTTTTTTTAACCATGTCCGCTCCCAATGTGGAGCATATGGACTCCTAATGGAGTTTATCTCAACAGATGTGTTTCTACGAGAACTGCTTGTTACTCAGTGGCTCAACCTCTCTTTTTCCAAAGAGAGTAGGAATAGAAGGATAGGGCTAGGACAGGACTAGTGGTTAGCTAATCGCTCTCGATACGCCCCGTTCATAGGATAGGATGGGTGGGAGGGGAGAATTCAAGACATCACATACATCCATGCCTTCGAACAGAAATTTATAAATCGATTGAAGAATCAATTTATAAAACTGTCCGTACCGGGATTCGAACCCGGGACCTCTGTAACCGAAGCCAACGACGTTGACCACTCGACCACACAGGCGAGGTTAGGTTATGTTAGGTTAGGCTTCTTTTAACTTCATTTAAATTACGACTATTTATTCTGACCAATATATTATGACCATTTAATAAAAATTCTGACCGGGAAAATACAAGCCATTCCTTAACTGCAGTTAGTAAATAGTAATATATATTCAATGCCAATACTGATAATATAATAAAATTGTCTGACTGCTTTCAGTTCTCTAGTTCAGCGTTTCTCAACCGGAGTCCACGTGAAACAAACGATATCAAACACTAAAATACACACACCCTAAAAAAGGTCAGGCGAATGAGATAACACATAACACATTTTGCCACTGACGCCTTAGGCGATTTAAACAATTATTGGCTTAAAACGCAATTTACTGAATTGTATCGGTTAAGTTCTTTTGCCGATTATGGGTTGATATATTGGAAGTGAGGTGGTATGATTTTGTAGGAAATTAAGAGATTAGGGTACGCACATAACAGTGCCCTGTTGCATCATCGGTCATGGATATAAGTCAGAACTGGCTGGTTTTAATGCTGCAGATTCCTTCGGAGACGATCAGTCCAGCTTGCCTCTTTCGACCTGTTGCATTTCGGTTTCAGTAAATCTGTCAGGTACTTACTGACTAAAGGATGTACTCAACGAAGATAAGGAATGCTGGGATGTCATGAAAGGATGCAAAGCGACTTTCTGGATACAGGGAATCGTAGACTACAATTGAAAAGTTGTTCGTATTATGGATAATGCCAAATATTACAAAATTATACCACATAAACTCGGTAAGAAAAGATATCACAAACAACCATGTCTGAGAGCTCAAATTTAAACTGAAAAAATCTATATTTATGATTTTGGGATCTTACTGGGATTTGAAACCAGACTGACCTGATTACTAGGGCAAAAGTGTTATTGACTAGATCACAGAAGATGACAATATGGATTATTTGCGTTGAAAAATATCTCTGGTTAGTCTGGGCAAACGATTTTGTGACGCAAATTCGTGACAAAAAGAAAATTCCCAGGCTTGACGAAGGACTAACCGTTGACTAATTGCTATCCATACGCCCTGTTTTTAAGATCGGGTTGGATAGAAAAAAAGGTGAACATCACAACCATTCATTCCTTTAACAGCTGGACCTTGGAAGACTTGGATTCGAACCAACAGATTTGACCATTGGGGTACAGGCCAAGCCCTCATATTAAAATTGTCAAATATCCCAAATTAGCATTACTTGAAGGTATACTCTTGTATTTCCAACTGTTAAAGCTTGAATCCTGGAAGCTCATAACCTTCACCATTTCTCGGCATCAGTTTTTATAATAGTTGTTCTTTATTGTTGCAGACGAAACCGGATCAGGCCTATAAACCGGTTCAGCATCACTGGTTCTTCAGGAAAGACTTTGAAGAGAAGGCGTTATGGAGACCATTCACATATCTCGACTCGTATGCCCTTGAAGAAGCGTCGAATACTTGTAAGTTTTTAAGTGAATTATCGCTCTTTCTTACAAGCAGTGGAATTCTGGTGTTCTGGATAACCGGTTATCGGGTACTTATCCATAGGATGTATTCGGTGGAACTGAGGGATGCTGGGGAATCATGGGGATTAAATATGGGTGAAGAAGACATTTATCAAGTGGGAAAAATGTTTTCAACAATGCTGCATTTTTAAAGGCATTGTAAAGGGTCTTTCAATAAGAACATCCGATCGTGCAGAATGTCCATCGTGGCAAGTGCTGTGTGGCACGTAGCGCTGTCCCGTTGGAACCGCATGTTATCGGTATTCATATCATAGTTTAGGCCACAAGAAGTTGCTTATCATCGATCTGTTGCGCTCGCCGTTGACGGTTATGGCAATGGAAGAAATACGGACCGATGATTCCGCCAGACCAAAATCTGCACCAAACAGTAATTTTCTCGGTACGCATTTGGTGTCAGTGTATCTCTTATAGATTGGTATCGCTCCAAATCCGTCAATTTTGCTTGTTTACATATCCATTCATCCAAAAATGTGCCTCGTCACTCAAGATAGTTCTATTGGCGAACGTTTCTCGAACTGAGCAGTGACTTTGATGATTTTCACACGCTGTTCAACGGTATATCCTTCCGTGGTGATTTGCCGTACTCTACTAAACAATTGACAACGAATTTGACAGATGTCCCTTTAACAACATGGCTGCTATAACCTAACAAATTTCGAGTGTCCCTATTGAAAGACCCTTTATATACCAAAATTCTAACAAACATTGAAAATCATGCCGAGACACACGATGCAGTGCAGGGCAGCACAGATTCATGCAGGCACGTGCTACCCATCCATTCAAAGGAGAAAACACCAACTTAATTTTATTTTTTTTCATACACAGCACCAGAAACTGTAGTACCAACTGAAGGCGGAAGATATGACGTCACGCTTTCCAAACGGGAGAGGATCCCGGTGTACTGGAGAGAAGATCCGGCGCCTGTCAGAAGGTAATAAATTGTTGCTACTGATTTCACAATTTTACTGAATTATCAGGACCTTCTTTTAATATCCGCCAGCTTATTCTACCTTTCCTTGTTTGAATATAATAAATGTTTCTCTGAAATTATTTAATACATTAAAAATTTCCGTGTGTTGTCTACAATGTGTTCAAAAATGGTGGAGATTCAGCAAACAATTAATGTTTTTATTCTTCGCTCGATTTGCAGATGTAGCTGGTTTTATAAAGGAACGAGCGACGCCCGATACGTTCCGTATGCAGAGGACATTGCTGACACTTTGGAGGTGAGAACTCTACTCTATATTCTTCGTTTTCTAACAACATCCCCTGCCCGACTTCTAATTGAATGTTCAAACAATGGCATATTTATTATGGAGACTCTTTCATGGTATAATCATTAAAAAAGGGCTTTATTTTTCTGGTCAGAATTTTTATTAAATGGTCAAAATAAATAGTCATAATTTAAATGAAATTTAAATAAAAACCTAACCTAACCTAACCTACTAACAAAAATTGTTATTAAATATTCTGACCGTTAAATATTTTTATTCTGACCGTTCATATTTTTATTCTGACCGAAAATTGATTTAAATTCTGACCATTTAATTTGTTTCCTTAAAAATTCTATTGGTTAGTTACTTACATGTAATTTACATGAAATTTATATGAAAGTGCTCCGTTTAAGAAATCTGTTAATATTATTTTGTCAATTACCCATATATATGATTTTGTTGCTATCGTTTCTCAGGAAGAGTTCCGCTTGGGAATTATAACCTCAACTTGGAACCGCAAAGTGTCTCTACCGGACGGAGAATCTGTCGTTATCCACAGTTCCACCGTCATGGTCCACTTCTTCAAGCAGTCCAGCCCAGACTCGTGGAGTAACGCACCGGTAAGTCCTCCGTTGAGATACCATTTACAAAAAATTGCTTAATTTCTGTCTATGATTCATTCTTCTATAACTGTCAACTCTTTATTACCATTTCCGCTTCCTATGTGAAATATATAGACACCTGGCTGAGCTTATTTCAGCAGAAGTTGTTTTTATGAGAACTTGTTGCTACTTTACAAGCATAGTAGTGAACATTTAATTCTTGAAGATTGATTTTGATGTCAAGAATGTGTATTGTAGTATTGTAATATTGTTTTTATCTGAAAAAGTCTGAGAAAGAAACAATCAGTGATTCACAACCAGTTTATTTTTTATCGTCAATTAAAAAAATAATTATTATTTGTCAATATACTTCATATAGGAGGTGGATGTGGTAATAAAAAATTCGTTACGTGTTAGTTGCTTATATAGTACATAATATAAAAAGTCATCATCATCATTTTCTATTATAAGAACATGTTTCCAATTTAACTAGTCAGTGTTGTGAATATTTTTCTTTAATTTTCAACTGCCATCTTTTTTTGCAAGTTTGTTCATTATTGTGTAAATATTTTTTTATATTCACTAAAATTACCAAGAAACTATTTTACTAAATAAATATATATCTTGAATTTTAAATGCTTTGTTTTTTGTGCTCTGCTAACGTTCCAGTATGTATTTTTTTTATTAATTAATCCAAGAAAAATGTAAAGCATAAATTGGCTAGCACTGCCATCTATGTGTGAATTTTACAAGTTTTATACTTGCAAAAGGTTTGAAAATGAAATAAATTTTATTTTATTTTCTCTTGAAATCCCTTGGTATACATACTTTGACGGCGACAATCTCAAAAGCATTCTAATTTGATATTTTCATCAGTTGAACTCGCGAATGAGCGGAACCTGTCCTGATATTAATAAATAATTCAGAATTTGTACAAAATGTGTAAAAAAAAAAGTATTTTTATTGGCATGGTGCACGTCTGGTTATATGGGAGTATTTAAAATTTAATTTTCTTCCTTGTACAATTGATTATTCAATGTATATATTTTGAATCATTTTGCCAAAATTAGAACATAACAACCTAGAGATAGAAAAAAATTGAATGAAACATATCTACCAGTGGCGGGCGGTCCATGAATGCGGAGGATACGGCGCACCCCTTAAATTCAAGATGTCAATAGTATTTTTTTTTTAAATGATCCCTCTAATAACGGGAAAGTCAGAATCTTGTAATAAGGATATCATATTTGAATTTATGATATAATACAGTCAAATTCAGTTATAACGATCACGGAAATAGCGAGGTCCGGGATGTGATGAGGAAACATTCATTGGCATTTTAGTCTATGGTTTTCTCCATACATATTTATTCACTTTTATAACGAGTTACTTCTCGGGCATACCGAGCAAAAATATAGTCAAAAATTTTCTTAAAACTGTTAATGTGTCGATCGTTTTCGACACAAAGCAATAAAATCTGACCGGTCAGTTAACTAGACCGATGCCGCCGTGATTGTATTACGTTTATGACACTAGTTAAGTGTCTAAGTGCCTAATTGGTGTTTTTGCCGATAACATTGAAAAAGTATCCATGCATATGGTTGAAATTTCATGTAAAAATCCAAGCTTTGTGAAGTCAGTAGGTGCGCGCCATCAGATCAACACTTCATTACAATAAACAACTTCTTTTATAAAATTTGAATCGTTCAAATTATGTACATTTTCACAGATTTTGTCACTAGCGACCCGGGTTTCGCCTTTCGGCATCTTCAGGCGTTCAAGTGCATGGATGAACTTGAACTGACGCTCAGTAAATGAATGGTTCGTGCTTATATAATAAATAAATGTATCATTGAGCTTAAAGCCATTGCTGGCGAAAAGGATAAGCTCACGGGAATGCCCGAAGATTTGAGTAGTGAGTGGTTTTAAGAATTATATTTATTTGTTTGTCGGAAAAGGTTTTATGGCTATATTTATATAGGGTACATCAGTGGAGATCCCGGCATATTCAATATTTCATTTAAAACCGGAAGGTGATGCCTGAAGATGCCGAAAGACGATACCCGGATCGTTAGTGACAAAATCTGTGAAAATGTACATAATTTGAACGATTCAAATTTAATATTGAAATTTCACCAATCACCTTCAGTCGAAATCTTAAACTTCTTTTATAGTTTATGAATGGACCGCTCCATATGTCTTCATGTGATGAGTATGTTTGTAAGCATTTAAAAATACTTATTCTCTGATATAACGAGTAATGCTTACAATGAGCAAATTCAGTCGGTCCCATCTTCCTCCTAATAACCAAGTTCGACTGTATATAAAAAATTCTAAAAAATTGCTTCTTCCGCACACAAACTTCTTCGACAAACGGCAGAAATCGACTGAGCCGACTGGGGAGAGACTTAAACTGTGCTCAATGCGCATGTCTCGTGGAATCATATTTGAAATTTGCAAACATATTCAGATAACAATTCTCATGGAATAAGAAATTCTTTTGAATTTAATCAAATCTTTTTAAGATCTCAAATTATTTGAATGAAATGTGTGACATAAAACAATGAGTATTTTTTTGAGATGCTGTCCACTTTATTTCCTAGTGGGAAGGCAATTACATTAATAAAATATAACCCTTCTTGAACTAATAAGTATTTTAATTACCAGATTGCCTCTTAACAAAAAAAATATGTTTGTATATTCTCACACTAATTTCATAGAAAATAGCTTTTCATTGTAAAATCAAGATACATAATCAATTTAAACATTTTTGCTTGTCCGCTTTTGAAATGCTGTACGCCGCATATTTTCAACCATAGGGACTTATTTCACGAGGTTGGGTTGCATGGTTTTCTATCATTTTGTTATTTTTTTCTCATCAAAATTCGCCCAGCCGTTCCTAACCAGCGGACGTCTGGTCAGACGGGGCCTCGAGGAGTTCAAGATAGACGATGGCATCCCTGCGTCGTCCAAAGTCGACCATTTGCTCTTCATGATCCACGGTGTCGGTGAACCAAAGAAGAGACTCAAACAGCAGAGGGAGGCGGAAGAAGTCAGATTTTTTTTTTTATTTCTTTGCGGTAGATTTAGGGGATGAAGAATTGTGCAAGATGTGTATGACAGAACAAATAATGGTACTCGTCTATTAGACAGTATGCACAAGTGCAATCCACTGCAAGATGAATGCCTCCCAATCTTCATTAAAATGAACACTAACAAAAATCCTTAAGAACTATTTGGTAGTTAGTTGTATATATAACACAGTATTTAATTTAACAAATACACCCGAACACTTTGATTAGTAACGCCGCTGCACATGTACGGCAAACTATTTTGTCTTCAATTATCTATTGATTATACATGACGCCTTAAATCTTATTATATTTTTGTGTGTGGTAATGATAAAAATAATCAAAATATGCTTATAAGTCAAATTTAATAAAAAATAAAACATTATTTTTCTAAAATATCGTAGATGATTTCATTTACAATATCGTGTTTCCGTTGTTAGGGCAGAAAGATTATATCGACCCATAATCGGCAGAAGAACTTAAGCGACACAGTTTGGTAAATTGCGTTTTAAGCCAACAATTGAGTCGTCTGGTATCAAAATCAGAACTGTTCCATGCACCATGTATGGAACAGTTCTGCTTTTGATACCAGACGACTCAATTGTTCAATATATTTATTTTCTTGGTCGCACTCGAGTTTGCCCCAACATTCAAGCGGATTTGGGATCAATTTCCAGTGAGGTCATCATCGAATCTAATTTTTTATCAATTAATATTTAAAATCTTAGACAATCTGTGATATCTTTTCTCCTCGTGTGGATCTTGAGCGACTTTATTATTTATTTATTTATTGTTTTAAATCAAAAGTACAGTACATGGCATTACAGCTGACTCCAATTCACCATGCACTTGACAAATATAATCAAAAAGTAAAGAAGTAAAACCTAACGAACAGTTCACAAATATTGTTACTGAAAATGTCAACTTCTCTAGGCAATGAGTTGATTAGTCGAACAGCCTTTAGAACTGACGACTCACACGCCCTACGCGAGAAACAAGTTTTTTTGGTTAGTTTCGACCACGTAAGAATAAATTGGGAGCGTGTAAGTTAATAGTCATGAGAATTTCAGGATTATCAACTCGGCCTGGAAGAAGAAGAGAACAATGCTTTAAACTTGAAAACGATCTTCGAGCTTCAAGAGAGTGACATGATAGCATCACCTTTTTCTCTTGGAACTCTTTCAACTTACTTCTTTTCTCCACGAGAGGCTTAATGATAAAGTAGTCTAAGCCAGTGTTCTTCAACCCTATGGTAGCGTCACTAAAACCACTCTACTGTAACAATTGTTATGAAATTTTGACAAGTATTATTTGAAGTTTGGTACTTTCTAAAAATCATATGAATTTGTCAATAGTGGCATGAGCTATATGTCATCCTACAAACTTATTGAGTGATGTTGGTTGACGCCGGTCCGCGAGATATTTTCACAATTTTTACCGGTCCGCGGATGTAAAAAGGTTGAAGAACACTGGTTTAAACTATGATGCAAGCTGTCAGTTATGTGAATGGTGACTGACAAGTAACCGGAAACCATGCAGGTATCATAGCAAAAAAAAAGACAGTTCGATGGGGTCGCAAATGCTTCTGAGCAGGTTGACAAATTTACGAGAAAAACAATCAATTTTAGACAGTACAGTAATATTAGAAGAATGATAGATCAGATTTCCACTATACCACAAATCACCACTCCGACATAGCAGTTCCAATAGATTTTTCCCTGTCGAAGTAGACTCCGTTTATTTCCTCACCGTGTAAAGACGTGATAGGCTTAAATAAGGTATAATTTAAGTAAAATAACAATTGCTTTTGTCATGCATTGAATGTTTTTTGCCTGTTTTTTGTTTGAAGCTTTCGAATGATTATAGTTGTGCATGTTGTTTGTTTGTTTTTCGTTGACCAATAAAATAACATATTTCAACTACTACAGTATTCCAGATAACATATCTCCACCTCAATTCTACATCTGGGTATCCAGGGGGGGCTATTCTCAGAAATATTAAAACCCAGACACTAATAAAAGAGGGTCTCTAACATTCAACATGAGACTATGTTCACTGTTGTTACAATCGATCATTCATGATTTATTCAACCAATCAAAAGACTGCGTTAGAAAGAGGTTATCTTGAAACAAACTCTTAAAATTAACGCAAGCTTCTCAAGTAGCATGTTGT
This sequence comes from Himalopsyche anomala, assembly GCA_031772345.1. Lineage (NCBI taxonomy): Eukaryota > Metazoa > Arthropoda > Insecta > Trichoptera > Rhyacophilidae > Himalopsyche > Himalopsyche anomala. The sequence continues at coordinate 8,276,010 of CM062843.1, forward strand.
AAAGCATATCATTCTAATCAGTGCCGGCGCCCTAAGCGTCATTCACTGTAAAATAGTAGTATTCCGGAATTGAGAAATTTTCGCTCGGCGATTTTGAAATCCTGGGAATTTACGGATTTCCTAAAATGAAAAAATGTGAAAACTTTTTTTTTGTTACCTCTCGACTACCGTTTGACAGATCGACTATACGGCTACAGTGAACGTAGCTGCATTTATAACATTTAATTTATACCAACTGTAAAAACTAAATACAAAAGTTATGTCCAGTATCAGAACCCTCTTGATAAGTGTTTAGGTCAGGGGTGGGGAACCTTTTCATTTCTAGAGGTCACATTCATTTATCTGATTCAACATAAGACCGCAGTAAAGAAACCATTGGCAACCCCATTTCATTTTCCAAACAATGATCGAATAACAGTAACCTACCGTTAGTATTGAGGCGGCAATATATATTTTCCAGCCCCGTAGCTAAGTGACGAACGGTTTTTGTTCTTTGTCTTACTTCAGTGAATGTGACAGAGTTCAAATCACCAAATTAACACTTTCATATATTGATCTGTATTCATTCCCATCCACTCCATATCTAATAATAAAAAAAACAACAATTTTCTAACTATAACTCCGGGACAACTGAATTACAACCAGATCTTACTAAATTTGTGTTCACAGGCAGCTGCTCGAGCGAGGACTGTCCGCCGAGGCCCCGACAGTTCTGAAATTGAAGACGGAGACGTAAACACGTCCGATCACCTTCTGCTTCTCATCCACGGCATTGGATCAGTCTGCGACTTGAAATTTAGATCTGTCGAAGAAGTCGGTGAGTAGTACTTCACTGTGATGATGTGAGAATATCTAAGATCGATAGCTCAAAACAAATAGGTAGACAATAGGGTATCCAATCCCGGAGCCTTTTTCCAATCCCGGGATTTCGGGATTGAGATTAGTTCACCGAGGAATTTGAAATCCTCAATTCCCTATACTTTTTCCCAGGATTCTCACAAAACCTCGTTTTTTTTTTTTAACTCACCGAGGAATTTGAAATCCACAATTTGCCAATTTCGTCTCACTTTTCGGGATTTACTCAAAATTTCTCAATCCTGAAATCTTGGGATCGCGACCATGTCAATCCCGGAATTTCGGGATCAGAAAATTGAGCGGAATCCCGGGATTGGATGCCCTAGTGGACAACCTTGGAGAGGAATAAGGCAATGTTTTGCTTGGCATCACATCCAATGTTTATATCAAACACGTGCTCCGCAAATGCAAACACCAAAATTCAAAAATGAATTTGATAACTTTGTTATTCCACTTGTTGTGCCATAAATTGTGACACGTGTTTCGCCTTTTTGAGAAGCATCATCAGACCATCGCAACGTTTACGAATAAACTAAAAATTGATTATAATTCTTATGTTATAAATTACATTAAAAAAGTCAGGGTTTGTCCTTTTCTACTGGACGCAGGTTGGGGGGGGGGGGGGTAAGATACAAACATTGATAATACTAATTATAAACTAATTACATTCATTAGGTGTGGTAAATTCCAATGGAAATAAATTCAACAATGGTGATCCACCTATCTTATTTAAAATGTTATTTTCTAACGCTTCCTTTTTATTAACGACTTTATTAATTTTCAAAAACTAACGCCTTATTATTTACATTATGGAGTATTTTAACAGTTTTATTTTTACCAAAATTGTGACTATTTTCTATCAAATGATTCGCGGTAAACAGCGTGGAATAACAAAGTAATTATAAATGAACTTCCACAAAGTTACTGCCGTATCCATCAAAGATACCAGAATTTAAATTTAATATTGACCTTACTGGGATTCGATCGCTAGGGTAAAGTTCTCACCAACAAGACCACAGAAGGCTGTATTGAAGTGCGCATTGTTTACTCTTGAATGACAGTGTAGAATCAGATACATTATCGAAATGTTATGTGCCGTGTATCAAACGGTTATGCCACTGATTGAGGTGTTGTTATCCGATTTCAGTCGACGATTTCCGGTCCATCAGCTCTCAACTCGTGCAGTCACACTACAAATCGTCGTGCGAACAGGGCGTGGTCAACAGAGTCGAAGTAAGTATCCGTCCCACACCTTTTCTGTACACTATACATACGGTCTGAATATACTTTTCAAAATTACTACAAAAGTGACGCAAATCACAGTTGATTTCAATTTTAGATTCAATTAACAAATTATGAAAAAATGACAAAATACATGAGCCCTCAAGAGGTGAAGTGAGCCAAGTAGTAAAATGGTGAAACTTTCTTCTTGGACTTACAATCACGTCTTTACTTGGTGTTTTGGTGGATGGCATATTTTGATACATTCTTTTTCAAACCATGTTCGCTCCCAATGTGGAGCTTATCTCGAAAGAAATGTTTTCTTCTACGAGAACTGTTTGCCACTCAGTTACTTAACTTCTCTTTTTCTTAGAGAGTAGATGATAGAAATTTAGGGCTAGAACAAGACTAGTGGTTAGCCAATTGCTAATTTTTTTTTGGTGGGTGGAAGGAAATTTTAATGAACAAAACATGGCGTAGTTTTCACGTGCAGTAGTGGCTTTGGTGCCCGTGCTGTGCACACGTCATACATGTTTGAAGGATCAACTAAAACTCGGAAGTCAGTCACATGGGTAGAAGGAGTGGGTTAAGAAAGTTATAATGGACCAATTGCTTTTTATACTTTTTGCACGTTTACATTCCAGGTTCTACCAGTGTCGTGGCACTGGAATCTGCACTCCGAAGAGACCGGCATCGATCGCAGGATCGGTCAGATAACCCTGGAGTCTGTTCCGAAGTTGCGAGGCTTCACAAACGACACCCTGCTGGACATTCTGTTCTATACGAGTCCCAAGTTTTGTCAGGTGATAAATAATGATTTGCAAATTCAATTTATCATGAGTGAATATCATAGAGAAATACAAATTCTGCTTCTAATATTGAACATACGGACTACTACTCTAGCTTATCTGATGGTGTACGCTACTCCAATATGGGCTTATGCTCACCACATACATATGAAGACTCCAGATTGTCCAAAATAAATCACTGAGACAGATATGTAACGTCCCGTGGTACATGCATAACTCGCTGCTTCAATGAGACTAGAAAATACCTTCCATACACGAGTTCGTTCGTGAAATATCTCAAAAGTTTTACAGCGAGGTAGGAGAACATTATAACCCAACGATCTCTAATCTTCACAACTACGACGAGACAATACCTGAGAATTGTTTTAGACCGAGATCAGTTCAGCTCGACGACCCATCATATATTTTATGTTTCGTCCACTATTTAAGAACGAATTTAGCATTATGAAAATGACTCTTTGGTTGACTTTCTTGTGTACTGTATGTGTATATGTATGTATGCGCATGTGTGTGTACATGTATGGATATAGTATATGGGGAAGTATGTAGAATGTGATTTGCAAATGAATGCATATGGAGCCCCCATGAACTGGCTTCACTCTGGATTTCTTACCTCTGTACCAATCACGCCCTTCCATCAGCAACAATGGTAAGGGAATGCAAGCTTCCTAAAAGCGATGAAAGAGGCTCGAAGAACTTTGACGCTAATCACGGTGTAACCAAATGCTTTCAGACTATCATGGAGACGGTTGGCAGCGAAATCAACCGTATCTACACTCTCTTCAAACAGAGAAACCCCTCGTTCAACGGAGGAGTGTCTTTAGGGGGGCATTCGTTGGGAAGTTTGATTCTGTTTGATTTACTGTGCCATCAAAACCCCGATAATGGTGAACAGAAAACTGACGAAGCGAAGAATGACACACCGGCAGGTGATAAGGTAATATACAATTGATTTACATAACGACGACAAATAGTTTACAATTTAAACATATTGAATGGAGTGATGAATAAACGTATGGGTTGATTGACCCGTGGTGCAGTGGTCAGAATCTTTGGCTTTCGTAACCGATCTCATGGGTTCAAGTCCCAATACGAGCAGGATTTTTTAAATTGGTTTATGTTCAAAGGCATCTAAAAATTCTTTCCCATCCTAAAATAACAGGACGTAGCAAGAGCGATTTGCTTACCACTAGTCCTGTCCTAGCCCTGCTCTTTCTATAAATACTACCTTTGAAAAAAATAGAGTTTGAGCAACTGAGCAACAAGCAGTTTTTGTAGAAAAAACTTCTGTTAGGATACGGAAATGGATTTTTAAAATGCATCCATTCACTTTGTGTAATAAAATTAACTGCTGTGCAGTTGCGTGAATCAGCAGCCAGCGTTGCAAGTGTCAGTGCTACTTCCAGTTTACGAGCAGGACCGCATTAGGACTGGAATTCAAGTGCGATAGGTATGATGTCATTATCGTGCGTAAAAAATCATTCGAGGTTCTACTGTTTTAATGAAAGATACGATGATTTTTTTTTTAAAACCATATCCGCTCCCTAGTCGGAGCATATGGCCACCACACGGTTCCTCCAAGATTCTCTTCCGCCCACCAGTTTTCTTGCTTCCTCCCATGTCATTCCAACATTCCGTAGCTCTGCCGAGTACATACTATAGATGGTCATCAGTGGCCTTCCACGAAGGCATAATCCATCCGGTTGGTAGATGAGACGAGCAGGATTCAAGCTTTCTTGAGGCATCCGCAGCACATGTCCAAGTCGCTTCGTCACTTTAGTCATAATTAACAACTCTTATCTCCGTGCTATGATGAATACGATGGTGTTGTATGAAATATGTTCCTGTAACTTGAGAAGTGTCGTTATTTATTCCGCCGTATCCCACTATTTAACAAATCACGTTTGTGTTTCAGGCATCCAAACCGCAGCTTCAGAAACAGCTGTCCTATGTGATGGGCGCGGCAGGCACTGGACAGCCCAGCATCAACTATCCTCAGTTGATATTCCAACCGAAAGCGTTCTTCGCCTTAGGAAGCCCCATCGGTAACTTGTTGAACACTTTCTGTTGATTCTAAAATATTGATTTGATACTGGGACTCGGAGCCACTTTTTTCAATTGATATAATCAACATTGCTTGTGTCTTTTCAGGAATGTTTGTTTGTGTCCGGGGTCTGGATGCGCTCGGAGAGGACTTCAAACTTCCGACGTGTCCGGCATTCTTCAATATATTTCATCCGTTCGATCCAGTCGCTTACAGGTATGTGAGATTATGGTCGTGAGAGATTGTGTAGACATTTTTTTTTTTGTTCCATGTCTGCTCCCAATGTGGAGCATATGGCCTCCTAATGGCGGTATCCCAACAGAAGCTTTTTTTTCCTACGAGTACTTTAGTATTTTTAATAAAAGATGGTCCCCCAAAAGATTTTGATTTCAATACTGTCCCTTTGACGAAAGAGTTTGTTACCCCTGCCTTTGTCCATCAAACTGGATGCCAGAATCTCATCGACAGTGTTGAAGCTCTCCGGAGGACTCTGCAGCATGCGGTCAGCCAGTTCCAACGTCTCTCCATAACCACTAACGTAACAAAGCACTGCATTATGCATTCTCTTATCTCCGAGTGGCTCATGAAATCAAACCACCAATATTCGACGCAAGCATCTATTCTTAAACTCAGTATTCGGGAAGATCAACAGCTTCGAGTACATTTGTGTACATATTCCCGGAAGATGGTAGCAGAAAGAAAGCTTAGGAATAGCCAGCTCTCTCCGGAACGCTGTGGCCATATTGAACTCAATGCTGACTGTCTGGGATACACTGCTGTAAACAATCAAAGCCAAATGCCATTTTTCCACCGCTTGCATTCTACCAATGGTTTTTTACGGTAGCAAATCATTGCACCTGACAAAAACAGTGTCTTATAATTTGTCATTTGTTGTTTTTTAGAATTGAATCTCTCATCCATCCAGAGCTGAGCGCGCTCCAACCGGTGCAAGTACCTCATCATAAAGGAAGGAAACGAATGCATCTCGGTGAGCTGACAATTCATTCATCATTTGCATCAAACTTTAAAGCCAGTAGAATAATGAACTATATTCCATATGTGTAAATCTAATCTCTAGCTTACGACAGTCTCTTATTTAGTTGATCCCCGTTTTTTCATATAAAACTCACAATGGGTGCGCACGTGGCAGCATTCTGCAGCCGATCCAACATATGCAGTCCAGGTAGTCAGCTGCTTGTTTGTTGCCAGCTGAATGTGGCTCGTGTATTTTGACCCTAAAATATAAGAAAACATTTGTCTAGCTTTTGTCCTCTTTGTTCACAGTGTACTTTCATAAATTTGATTTGATAAATGATTTTTGGACTAGGTGACATTCAAATCAAAATAGATATTATTTTTTAATGTTTTCAGAACTGAAAGACACTGTAGCACGAGTGGGCGCCGACTTGAAGCACCGGATCCTGGGCTCCGTCCGGAGCACATGGGACTCGTTTTATCAAATGGCCACATTCTCATCGCCCAGAGAAGCAGCGCTGCAGGAGAGAGTCAAAGAGGTTGGATTTAAATCCTTATTTTTAAACCGTTATCCATTATTAACTTTTCCGGTTCTAAGCTCAAGAAATGCGACCCCAATACCCACTTTTTCTTAAATATCTATTTTAATATGGGTGATACAACTTTATAATTAAGGTTTTCTTATATCACAGTTTTTTGGACCTTTTGTAGTTTATATAAATACGCGATAAGCGCCCACGATAAGCGATCGTTCGTAAAATAGCTGGGCTAAACTCGTCAGTTGCAATTTCATATGTGTGCTGGGATGACGTATTTTTTACGCGCAACTTAAAATATGATTATTTATTAAAAAACCACGGATTTTTATAAAAAAATGTATGAGGAATGATGCAGAGAGATATTTTAAAGCCCTTGGACTATTTTTTTTTTGAAATTCATAAGAATAAGGCCAATAATGAGGAAATCACTGGGGTCCCTAAACGACCCCCATCGGATGAGAAGTATTTTTCTAGTCTCCTAGCCTCGAAAGTTAATAAATAATTCCGATATTTTCAAATCACATCTACAACTAATGTAGACTTATAGAAACCATTCGTGAATATCTGCTATTTCTTCTAGGTTATCGAAGAAGAACTCATCAGGGAAGCGGAGGCCGAGAGAGTCGCTGAGGAATCAGTACCACCTGGCAGTCCTGGAGCTGACAGTCAGGTAATAGATCGCCTTTTATTGAATATGTCACTATATAAGAATGAAAGTAGAGGATTTTATCGGATTCAACATCCATATTTGTAATATTGATTGTTATACCCTTGTCTCCCACCAATTGCTTTTCTTCCTCCCATGACATGCCAGCATCCCTCAGTTCCGTCAAGCATATCATATGGATAGTACCCGACGGTCGGCCAGGACACCGGAATCACACCAGTTGGAAGAAGAGACCATTGATCTCCTAAGAACTTAGTCAGCAAGTGTCTCACTGAATTAGATATCAGTCAGAATAACAAAGTATTCATTTTAATTTCATATTGTAAATTAATCTCCATTTACAATAGTTCCCGATGTGATATCGAAGCTTTACATTTTCCTTACAGGAGTCTGAAATTGAAAAACGCCTCAGTTCTAAGCTCGGTAAACTAAACAGTGGACGCAGAGTGGATCACGTCCTGCAAGAAGCACCGTTCGAACTCTTCAACGAGTACATATTCGCCCTGGCCAGTCATGTCTGCTATTGGTAAATATGATGAACTATATATGGTCTAGAAAAAATTAACAAACATTATCACTTGAGGTCTTCACTGCCAATTCTTAGTGGAAAGACATTGTGCTAAAAAATAAAAACCTTCTGTATTAATTCCGCATTAATTATTTTAGACCTGGACCTGTTTCATAGTAATAAACAACCCTTGCAACTGTCATCTCATACGACCAATCGTGGCATCGTCCATGCATGTAACTTTATATTTCTAAAAACTTCAGGATCGTAAACTCAATATCGTAGAAAAAGATTAAAATGGGTTAATGTATCCAATAACACGATACTTTCTTTTGATCAGGGAATCCGAAGACACCATGCTCCTCATGCTGAAAGAGATCTACGCCGGTATGGGCATCGAGGCTGACCGGCAACTACCCCCGCCGGGTATGACGATAGAAAGAACCATATCAGCTCCGTCCAGCAGTGACACCCCTGGTGATAAATCGGTAACAATATTTTTCGTCGAGTTATGATGAGTTCTCTCGATTTCTTTAAAACTTCAAATACAATAAGGAAGAAATTGTTCCTCAATATGATGTGCAACATAACTGTAAGGTAATCATACGTGTCGCAAAATATGTTGCGTGTTTACGCTCCGGGAGTGAGCGCAATGATTCAACATTACAGCAGTATATAGGTCTTAGATTCGTATTTAAACAGTCATTATGGATAATTCAAGGAGTGTTATTTTTACTTTAGGGATCTTATAAAAATTATAATTTATCTATACCCGAATTATTTGCATACAAATAACGTTTGTACAAACACAGCACTCAACGGGTGACATTTCTGCGCCATCACGTGTTCAAGAAAAGTTGATAATGCTCCGGAGGACCGACACCGGTCCTGATCAAATAAATTTTTAAGTGGGAAAAGTACTAAAAATCTATTATTATTTTTATTCAAGAAAAATGTTTCGGGACATTGTTCCTGGGACATGAACCTAGATGTTGAACGTCACGTCCCGGGACATTTGTTCCCAATGTATCTGTTTCTTAAGCAAGGAAGACGTGCATCGTACGCTGAATAGAATCAAGAGCAGTTTTCAGAATAATTTTACCGTCATCATCATCTGCTGTTTTTAAAGATATTTTACTTCATCTCGCCTGCTTGGTTGTTTCAAATAATATTCTAATGTGCCCCGATAGCAAAAAGAGCATAGTTTCAAAAAAAATTAAACACTTTATTCATTTTTTTTTCAGGGATCTGTCTTCACATTTGGAGAAGGTGTGTATATTTTTTTACCATAAAGACTCCTAACGTAGTTTATCTTAACAGAAGTTTTTTTTATGAGAACTGTTTGTGACTCAGTCTCTTTTTTTTAGAGAGTAGAGATGAAGGATAAATCTAGTACAGGACTAGTGGTTAACTAATCGCTCTTGGTTAACCCTACTTTTAGGATCGGATTAGTGGTGTCAAAGAATTTTAGACACCCATGCCTTTGAACAGAAATCCATAAATCAATTGAAAAATCTGTCCGTATTGAGATTCGAGCCCCTAAGTTCCCCATCCGCAACCAACGACATTGACCACTGAACTACAGACCGGGAAACATATTAATTAGCCTTGTCACAGTAGTATATGACTCGGACCCAAGAGGAACTTACACTTAAACCTATTGACTATTCAAAATTTATACTTTGCAGGTAGTTCTTTGAGCCGTCAGACAGTCCCCGAAGAAATTGAGAATCAGGTCGGCGCATCCTCATCGTCAGACTCGTCCCCGAGAGGCGTTCAACAGCACAGCAGCCCTAGGAAAACATAACCTAGAATTCTCGAGTGGATATTCAAACTTCCCCTCTCGAAACGGACCGTAGATTTCTTGTATGATTTCGTCATCGAAGAAAACATCAGACATAGACAAAGAAATCTAAAACGAATAGAGAAATCAACCGACCATAGACATTAATTAAACAAATATATATATATATTACAACAAAATATCTTATTGCCTAACAATAAATTATCTCAACTTAACTAATACTTTTCCACTTGGTGCTGCCTTTTATCAAAACATTATTTACTCGCATAACATTGTATCTAAATTTAACCCTTTTAGTATGCACGACGTGCACAGCATACGACGTATGAGTGACGTACGACTTGCGTAACACGCGAGAGCAACGTTCAATTGCAAAATTGAATCAAATATGTTATTTGGAAAGATAGAAGTATTCAAATTCAACAGATTTTAATCCCTTAAAATATATCAATGTATCGACTGTGGAAAGGAAAAAGAACGTAGCCCACAGTTTTTTCAAAACAGGTTTTTTTTCGATAATCTCAATGTATCAAACTTGATACACATTCTGTCAAAAGGATGCAAGCTGCAAATGCCTAATTAGTGTCTAAATTTAGCATTTATGTTTGAAAAAGATAACCATGTAAAAAATTAAAACCAAGAAAAAAGACTGAAATAATGGTTTTCCTATGACAATTTCTTTAATTAATATTAGATTATGTCAATTAAACACCAGTTTTGAAATCTCCGTGCACTTAAACGTTGTGTATAATTCATAATTTGCAATTGGCCATTTGATATGTGTGGGTTACGTCCTTTTTCCTTTCCACAGTCGATATTTTTTAAAGTGATTAAAAATAGTTAACAAAAAGTCTATCTCAAATTCTCCATATAAAAAAAATGATTCACCGTGGTACCGTTAATCTATTTTAAGTGTATGTATCTGAAGGGTTAATGAAATTAAAAAATATCGTTAAAAATAAGAATATTTTTTAAAATTTAACATATCATATTTATAGGAACATTTTTATAATCGGTGCTTCGAATAATGTGTTTATAAAATTCATCACAAATTTTTAAATCTTTAAATCACAATTGTTGTCACATTCCTTAAAATAACACATTTTTCAAACACTTCAGATGACAGAGGCATCAGTGAATGGAGCAATTGGCTAGTAAAATTTTGAACTTACAATGGTTTTTAAAATGGCTACATAAGTTGTTTAAGATATTTCTTATCATACTATTATATTTCACTAACGGCCTTCTGTATATAGAGTATATGGTCACAAGAAACATACAGTCAAACTCGGTTATTACGATCACAAATTTTATAAGAAAAGTGGATTTACAGAAAAATGTTGTAAATAAATTCTTATTGTGTATTTTTGTTTGAATTGCGACTCTTTGTGTTATGTGACAGCTCTAGATACTTCATGTCTTCATGTGATGGGTATGTTTGTAAGCATTTAAAAATACCTATTCTCTGATATAACGAGCAAATTCAGTCGGTCCCATCTTCCTCGTAATATTCAAGTTCGACTGAAGTTTAAACAATTTGACATCTCTCAAACTATTTCATTATCATTATTATGGCAATTTAAATTCATAAAAACATTCATAAGTACATCCGTCCCGTCGAGGCTAATAGCGCTCTTAAAAAGAAGCCATCTTGATTTGACCTTTTACACACAGATATATTCTGTTAACCTTTTGACTGCCATAGAAATAAAGTATGTCTGTACCTAGCACGCCAGCTATAATATGCAATTATTAATTTCATTAGGTATTGACGAGATGACTCGTCTCTGGCGTGTTGAGTACGGAAAATTTGTTGAGATATTTCATCTGTGGCAGTCATCCAATTAACAACCGTTAATATATATATAAGTATTCGTACACAGTAAACCCCTCTATAGTACGAACACCAACAATACGTTCCGTTCCAAAATAAATAATTACATAACTATTTACTATTATAAAATTATAAAACTTTTGAGCCCCTAAGAAGGTGAAGTGAACCAAGCGTATTTTGGTAAAAAATTGGTTAAATGCATTGTAATATTGTACACATCTTAAAGTCTCGTGAAAGTAAAGTTACTTCAGTTAATACACATTGCAATAGCGTTATCTCCGTAAAATAAAAATATGTTTTCAATCATAACACCGAGAAAAGACGTGATTGTACTTAAAGTCCAATAGAAAAGCTTTACCATTTTACTTCTTGGCTCACTTCACTTCTCAAGTGCTCATTTGTCAGTAGGAGCTATGAGTAGTATCGTCAAATGAAATCGATGGTCACAAAAACAACACCCCAAAGGAATATAATTATATAATGTAAGAAAATATTTTGTTCCTTGTCTATGTATTTATGGAATTTGGTATGAGTTCCCTGTCTCCCATAGTGCGCTCCCTGTATCGGTACTATAGGCGGGTCAAGTGTTCTAGTAATATTACTCACGCAGTGACAGCGGCAGTATCTCTCTGGGCACGCGTAGATATAACGAGCGTGCGTATACTGTTATTTATTGTAATATGAATGTTTTTTTATGCTCGCAATATAAAACTGTATCAAGTAAAAAGCTAAATGAAAAATATATGTATTATGTAACACAGTTTTATACTTAAAATAAAAATTCGTTAAAGACAGATAAAAAATCAGAATGAAAATTGTAATTATTTTTAAAGTGATTTAATAAATATTTTTACTCATACATTGTGTTTCATTTCAACACTTCTTAATACATACTTCCTAATTTAACCCTCCATGACAGCTTAAATAAAAGCTTTCAATAAAAAAATATGTTTTAACACCTTAAAAGTGATTTTATTTCTGGTGTGAGACAGATAATAAAATAATTATTACGGGCAGTGACGGATAAAGCACCTGGCTTTATAAATTTTTGAAGACTTCAAGCGCGCACCGCTGCGTGTGCTTGTGGGGTAATCCGGCACCGATCACAGGTATTTGGAATAGATTTAGTGTGCACGCCTTATTGCTGTAAATTTTTATTGCAATCGAATTTTAATGAAAAATTGTCATTTTTTCTCACTTTTCGATTACTGAAATAATAATATATATTTGGTTCTTTAAAAAGAGACCTGCGACTTTTAATTACGACACTTGCTCTTCTTTGAGTATTGATTTAAATTAATATAAATGTAATTCAATCAGGGCTGTGGAGTCGCGTGAAAAAAAGACGAGGAAATTTTTCAATAATTTCATTTTAACTTATATATATGTATACCACCAGATTATCTTTAGTCAGCCAAGCATGAAATGTTTACACTTTTGACTATTTTATTTAAATACACATCATTAAATATATTTTTCAAAAAAAAATCGAGTCGCTCATTTTTTACGACTCCGACTCCGGCCGAAATACCGCGACTCCGCGAGTCCGACTCCGACTCCACAGCCCTGAATTCAATAATTACTTTTAAAAAAGTCGAATTCATTACAATGAATTTGAAAAAGTTGACAAACGAAAAATTGTATTCCAAAATTGAAAGTTCGAAAAAGTAGACGAACTTTTTTCAACCTTTTAGGGTCGCTAAACTTACCAAACTATCGACTTTATTAATTTAACCTTTTATCCTACTCTAAATTCAGCTCACAAAAGAAACACATAAATATCCAATACTTACGTATTCGCCCCACCTTGTATTTCGCGTGAGGAAATAATTTGGGGTTGACGAAAAATAAAAATGTCGCTATGGAAAATTTCAGATTTGAGTGGTTACTTTTTTAATCCATTTATAGCGTGTTTGAAAGGTGCAGGTCGATGGCAAATACGGTGACCCGGTCAATATTCAAAACGACTGGTACATCTATAGTGAAATTAATAATATTTCATTACGGTATTTGAAATCACTTTGGCTAACCACAATTTTACACTACGTTCCGGGGTTCAATTCCCCGGTTTATTTAAGCCGTGGATTTAATAATAATTTTGCTAACATTCAATTTATGAAGCTCAAAGATTCCGAATTGAGCATTCATAAAAAACTACAACACACACTTTTAATTAAACGATCATCTCAAAATCTGAAACATGACGCTTAGGATTTTTATTTTAAATACTAAAATACTTTTTAATTTTTTTATACTTAACCTCTTAACCGAGTAATTTAGTTTTGCGTATCTTAAAAAATGTGTATGTGCAATGACCCGAGGGTGCTGAAGGTGCTTGGTGGAATTTCAATATTAAATTAGAATCGTTCAAATTATGTACATTCTCACAGATTTTGTCACTAACGACCCGGGTTTCACCTTTCGGCATCTTCAGGCGTTTAAGTGCACGGATGGACTTGAACTGACGCTTGAACACCTGAAGATGCCGAAAGGCGAAACCCGGGTCGTTAGTGACAAAATATGTGAGAATGTACATAATTTGAACGATTCAAATTTAACCAACTTGTATTTTTATATACCACGAGTAACAAAATGTCATTCAATACGACATCGATTATAAGACGCGCCTCGAATTCAAAGACACCAAAATTTCAAAGATTACGGTAAACGTGAAAACGGCCAACTTACAATAATTGTTAGTGTTTTATTTTATTGGAAATGTATTGATGTACTATGTCCATGTGTTTCATAACATTAATTACGTGTTTTGTAAAAGAATTGTAATTTCATTGAATTAATAACATCAAACAATAATTACATTTTATCATTGTTTTCTGAACTCAAGAACAAGAGAATTCATACATGTACATAATGATAATTAAAAATATTTTGTTGTCAATTCACGACATTGTCTGCAACGTACTTCAAAGCAAACGAACCACCGCGCAGGTACAAATCTGCACTGCGTATAGTTTCTCCAATTTCCGACCAAAGTGCTGCATGTTTATTTCTTTTCTCCTAATTTCTCTACAAACAATACATATCTAACCCGGACAACTCGTAGAATAATAAACGGAAAATCTATTTGTATTTTGAACAAACGAAACAAGTATCTGATAAGCTTTTGTGAATTAACCCATTTGAGGTTAAATTCGGCTAAAATGTATGTAAATAAATTGCCGCTCGGGCCATTAATTAACCTGTGTTTTGACATTTGGTGAAAAGTGTTGCAAGGTAAATGACGTCATCTTTATTTATTTGTTTGTGCCAAAACTACATAATTCAAAAAAAAAATGCATTGGACAAATTTATATTATTTTTTAATAATAAACCATTCTACTGCAGTTCATAATCAATGTAATTTAAAAAAAAAATACTATATTTTCCCAGCCATACCGTATAAAATCAGTGCTCCGAAACCTTGTCTTCAACGGCACACGAAAACTGTTTATATCGATCGTCTTGCTCAATAGTCAGACAACTCGAAATTCGAGTTTAATATGCACTTATGTGTAAAACTTTGCGCTCTGTCGACTCCAGTAATAATAAAATTTAAAAAAATACGCCAAAAATGTGAACAGCGATAACTCAAGAGATAAACAAAATCTCGGTGTCGTTGGAGTCATTACACGAATATTTCTTAATGACCTACAACTGAACCCAATCTAAGTACCTAATACGTTAAGACATGTTGATAAAATGTATAAACCTCGAGGATAAATCATTAACACATGATGTAATCATTTGAATATTGCTTTTCTCTTTATCTCAGAATCAATTATTTTGAGCCATCAGAATATAGGTATATCAGACAAATATACCTATATTCCTGTATAAAAGTAAACACAGAACTAGATTGTTTTATTTTAAAAAGTATATGCGTTGGTATAGTATTTAACAGTAGAGACAGTTTATTATTTTGCAAAGAAGTAATGGGTCAAGGCACACCTGGCATCGTCTCACGGCACACTTGTGTGGAACACTGAATTGCTATTCTCGAATGAATGGCGAACTGTGTCGGTACTAATACTGACGATTTATCATCAGTACTGAATATCTTTTATTTAATACTGTCCAAAAATTGTTTTTAATACTGACTTACTTCTTGACTAAATTCTTTGGTCGAAAAGCAATGCCAAAAGAATCATACTATAAAATCCATTTGATGCATGAATCTTGATTACACAGCTCTCATTTGTTATTTTTTTCCTCATCACTTTGAAAGTTTCATTAACGTTTTTCATTATATTTCAAAATAACATTGGTGTTGATGACGTAATTATTCGTGTAATTTAATAAATATTGTTATAAGGATTATGTAATTTTTGATATATCTACCTCAAATCGATATTTTTAACCTAAAAAACAAACTAAAATCGGCAGTGACTAAATTATAAAAAAAAAACAATATTGCGCGTTCGAATTAAAAGTTAAATAAACACATTATGCTACCCCCTTTCACCCTTAAAAAAGCTAAATGCTGTTCTATAAGAAATTCAATTTCGAATAAGAAAATACTATTTTACAAAATATTAAAAAAATTCTTCGCTATATTATTTCAAATTTGTTCTACATTTTATTCCAAAAACTCTATTTTGCAGAATATCGAGATTTTATCATACTGATATTATATTCGTATTTGTCGTCAATTAACAATTTTTCCTTTTCATACTATGTATTGTAATTTAAATTTCTCACAGAATTGCAATCTTATTAACGGCCTTTAGTAAATTTTCAGGTTGAAAAAAATAATATATTTTATAAAGTATATTGGTCGAATAAAAATATTGAAATTATTTCTCCTATAAAAGTTAGTGTGCATTTCATGCTGATTTCATTTATGTTAAACATTCGTATAAATCAGTGTTTCCCGACCTGGGGTCCGCAGGTTTTTCACGGTAGTTCGAGAAAATTTTCATTCTTTCAACATTCTTTGTGATAAAATATGGTAAATTTGTCGTACTTCATCACACGGACTATTACGGCGAAAAACTTCACAAACTAAGCAAAAAACCACTCCACAATTTAAAATTATTATTTGAGAGCTTGGCAATCGCGTTAAAAACACACATTATTACGAAAAACACTGATAAATTAGGCGAAATACGAAATATTTTAGAGCATTTCGCATAATTTATCAGTGTTTTTCGTAATAATGTGTAGTTTTAATGTGTGAAGTATATTTTTTCGGAGGTAGATTATTTTTTCAGATTTAGGGAGCCGTAGCATAAAAAAGTTGAGAAGCACTGGTATAAATAATATTTTATTTCGCGCCATGGAGGTAACCTAAATATAACATTTTTTAAATTATTCCACAGGTAACACTAGTTGTCATTTTGATTAATATATAAACAGTACTGTGGGCCGCTGAATTGTTGGTTAGTTTTACAAAAACCTTAACTGAAATATTTAAAAACCTCCAAAACACACGACAGCTCAACGCCGCGATCAATTATGAATAATTCGTTGCATATCTCGTCGAAATCCGGTCACAGATACATATTCCGTTCCCGTATCGGCATTTCGAATATATGCCAAAACTGGGATCAATTTCTATAAATAGTCTTTTATTCTATTTTAATACTCTCCAAGATGTTGTGTGTTACATAAATCGTGTTAAACTTATTTATAAACACACAGTGTCATTGACTCGAGAGTAATTTATATTATCTACGATATTTTGTATGGCTTCAAAAGCCTCTTAATCCCTTAAGTAATATAACAAATTGTCTCGAAAAACGGTGAGTTTTGTAAAATTTCTCGTGTTAAACAGTGACTTAAATAAAACTAATTTCAGCCATATTAATCAATTGTTACTTGTTCAATATTAGCCTTTTTAAGGTACGGAGGTCATGGGTTCGAATCTAAGTACGGCCAGTTTATATAAATTGATTTTTAATTTATTTATGGATTGTCCGAAGCCATGGATACATCGCTACTCTAAAGCAACAGTGGTATAAGTCGAAAAAACTAGTTTCGATATAATTGAACTTTAACCCAGTTTTGCCCGAATTTGCCCGTAATTGATGCAAATAGAAAAACACTGCTCACTCCGAGAGGTTCAAACCTGAAAAAATACCGGTACTTCCTTTTTTGACGCCAGGCGTTGAAATGCACAACGGTCGTCGATGCACCACTGCATCTATAGGGGGCGTGATTTGAACGATTCTAAAAATACGACATCCTTATGGGGCGTTACTTGACCAATTCCAAAATATTAAAATAACAGTAAAACGTACCTGTCTCTTGGACAATGCAGTCACCAATTTTGTCCTCTACGTGAATTCATATAAATATGATTGTAAGAGATGTATATGTTATTGTCCCCCTGCGCTTCATATTGCCCCATACGGATGTTGTATTTTAAAATTGTTTGAATCCCGCCTCCTACGGATCCAGTGGTGCATCAACTACCTTTGCGCATTTCAACGCCTGGCGTCAAAAAAGGAAGTACCAAAAATACTACATGAAACGATCCCCACGCTTGCTAGCTGTAGACTGATTGAGACTGATTCAATCTCAACTTTTATTGCGTCATGCATTATGGAGTGGAAGTAAAAATACTAAATGTTCCAATATTGGAACACTGGGTAAAAATGGGTTAAGGTTAATTATCTTATAAGCGGACTTCCAGCCTTATCCTTCCTGCAGTAGTCTGATATATGGACGTCCCTTTGTAATCGTTAATGTTCTTGGTTTTTTTTTCAGATTTGCCTATAAAGTAGGAGTTTTTAAAATGCAGTAGCTCGGAGATATGTCAATTCATCATCAGCTGGCGGAATTATAGCCAACCTGTACCTTTGTACGTCTTCCAATATTAAAATAAGGTAAGCACGCAGTCGTCGTAAGCTCAGCTTATGAAAATGATACTTGTTTTCTCCTCGGAAAGATATCTAGGAAATTTAATTGCGGTTAGGAAGATATCTCGAAACCAATTGTTGGATAATTCATGCAAAGTACTAAATGTTATTACAAAAATTCGTTGTCATATTTCAAAATTTGCGATTTCATTTTTTTATACTTGTATTATACTGTATTTTACGGTTGTCAGTTTCTCCGGTACCTATATATGATAGTTTGACATCTTTCTATTGGTAATCGTATTTCATATAAAACTGCTTTGTTATGAGCGTCATTTAGCTAATTTTCAGGAAGATAAAGACTCAAATATCGTTGTTTTCCGTAACGGAGGTCGATGGTTCCAATCTCAGTACGGACAGTTTTAGTAAATTGATTTTGAATTGATTTATAGATATCTGTTCAAGTCATTGATGCACCATCCCTTTCATAAAAACAAGTGTAGCAAGAGCTATTAGCTAAGCACTGTTACAGTCCTAGCCATACCATTATATCTCTACTTTCTATTAAAAAAGAGAAGTTGAGCAACTGAGTAACAAGCAGTTCTCGTAGAAACACTTCTGTTGAGATAAACTATTAGAAATCCATATGCTCCTCGTTGCGAGTGGATATTGTTAACTTTTCCGGTTCTAAGCTCAAGAAATGCGACCCCAATACCCACATTTTCTTAAATATCTATTTTAACAGGGGTGATACAATGTTTATAATTAAGGTTTTCTTATATCATAATTTTTTGGACCTTTTGTAGTTTATATAAATACGCGATAACACGATAAGCGATCGTTCGTAAGATAGCTGGGCTAAACTCATCTGTTGCAATTTCATATGTGTGCTGGGATGACGTCTTTTTTACGCGCAACTTAAAATATGATTATTCATTAAAAAACCACAGATTTTTATAAAAAAATGTATGAGGAATGATGCAGAGAGATATTTTAAAACCCTTAGACTATTTTTTTTTTGAAATTCATAAAAATAAGGCCAATAATGAGGAAACCACTGGGGTCCCTAAACGACCCCAATCGGCAGAGAAGTATTTTTCTAGTCTCCTAGCCGCGAGAGTTAAATAATAAAATAAAAACGACTGGCAAGATCTTTTTTAAATTTAAATAGAACTGTTTGTGTACGCCACGAGACTTAAATAACATTTAAATTAGATTTCCTATAATCGTTTTTTTTTTATATCCATGTCCGCTCCCAATGTGGAGCATATAGTCTAATGGAGACTATCACAACATAACTTTTTCTACTCAACTTACTCAACCGCTCTTTTTACAATGAGAGTAGTAGGGATAGAAGGATACGATTAGAACAGGACTAACTAATCGCTCTCGCTACGCCTAGTTATTGAAGGATCAGAAAGGTGGGAAAGAATTTTTAGAGATCACAAACATCCATCCCTTCGAACAGAAATCGATATATCGATCGAACAAATGCGGTTCGTACTTAGACTCGAACCCGTAAGATCGAACACGGAAGCTTACCGCCGCGCCATAGGACTTGACATAATCTGTTTGTATGTTAAATTTATATTTATAGGTGATAAATATAAGCATTTCAACAAAATGGCTGTCCAGAATAAACTGCTGTACGCGTTCCGCGGCTGGATTGCATTCGTGGCCTTCATGGACCTCGGTACCGCCGGTAGATCTTACATTGAAAGGAGGTCCTTCTTGGGGGATCCCGACAGCGATTTTATGGATGGTATGTTGGGTCTCAATCGATCGCCAATCATGGTTCATATGTAGACTGATAAAAAGTCTTCTTCTTGATGAAGACATCACTTCAAAACGGAAATCTTTAAATTTTTAGTGAGATATAACCGAAAATGAGTGGCACAATAGTTAAGATTTTTAATTCCCTCGGGTACTCAACGTTGTAGCGTAACAACGTAAGTCGTGTTCAAAGTTTTGCCAGGGATGTCCTGAGAAAAAATTCCTCAAGACTTGTTTGCATGCACCGCAGTGTGCAGAATGATAAATAAAATAGCGAAATGAAGTCAAAAATAAAAGCTTCTATCTATTGGATTCAATTCTTTTTCCGTAAGATGCAGTGAATTCCTTGAAGGCCTTTTAATTCGCCTTAGATGCAATCAAGTTGGCATGACCGACAGGGCCAACAGATCTGACAGATAGTCGTATCGTCTTGAGCAATTTTTCCCGTTCGTTATTCAAGTCTGTACACTCCCAAAGGATGTGATCAGCATCATGAATTATATTCCTGTATTT
Organism: Himalopsyche anomala; assembly: GCA_031772345.1. Classification (NCBI taxonomy): domain Eukaryota; kingdom Metazoa; phylum Arthropoda; class Insecta; order Trichoptera; family Rhyacophilidae; genus Himalopsyche; species Himalopsyche anomala. The sequence goes on from CM062843.1 coordinate 8,296,352, forward strand.
AAAAGTAGGACTTTTTACTAAATAGCCAAGCTGGAAGAGCTTGGCAGAGAAGTAACCGTGGCCAGTTATGAATTGGCTGGTCCAGAAATTAGGAGTCAAAACTTTGGTTATTTCCATTCGCCATTTTACATTCGGAAATAATTTATATGTCTGCCTGCCCTTGGAAAAACTTTCACATTGAGTTTGCGAATTTTTTTATAGCAGCTTCTACCTTCTTGCATGATATGCCATTGTTCTTTGGTTCCGTTGTTGAATTATTATCATCCGTGTTGCAGATGATTTCACTGTGTCTCGGATGCTCGGAATGTACTCCATCTTGAAGGCGTTGGCCCTTATTCACTGTACGCTGTACATACATTATAGACCGTAAGTAAGATTATGATTGATTCATTTTTATCTTCAAATATTTTAGGACTTCGGATAACAGCTGCTTGATGGAATTTTAATATCGAATTTGTACATTTCCAAGAGTTTTGTCATTAACGACCTGGGCTTTGCCTTCTCAGATGTCAGCTTTAGGTTACAGTCAAGATAAAAATAATACATAAACAATGCTCCCCTGGGAGGCATCTCAACAGAAGTTATTCTACGAGAAGTGCTTGTTGTTCAGTCTTAGAGATTAAGAATGGGATTAGGACTGGACTAGTTGTTGGCTAATTGCGCTTGCCATGCCCCATTTTCAAAAATCCCTCTTAAATTATCCATAGTTCTACGAGTGTATCTCGATTCTTTCTCCGTTGGTCCTAGTCGGCATGGACTCGCCTTGTGCATGTCTTGAATTCGCAATTTTGCAAACTATTGGTCCTGCCAGTGCACCTGCTACCATTGCTAATCCGTGAAATACTAGCGAGTTTAACGACTGGTCAACAATCCTTTCGTAATTGGCTCTACTGTTGAGACAAACTCCATTTAGAGTCCATATGCTCCGCAATGGGAGCGGACATGGTAAAAAACAATAATATATATACAAAACATTTATTTTAACACCTACATTATTTGTCGATCTCTCGATCAAAGTATTGGTAAAAATAACTTTATGATCACCCTATGAAATCGTGTATACATGTTTCTTTCTCTTTCATTTCAGTGTGGTCTCGCTCGGATACTGGGCTTTGGCCCTGACGATCATTCTGTACTGCAGCGAAGCCTTGTACTTCAGGTCGACAACTCTCAACTTCTACGTCATTTTCCCCTGCGTGTTAAACGGTGAGTGGTCATAAACAATTCCTTCATTAACACTTTATCCACTTTGTCCTATGTTGAATAAGTGTTGAGTTAGAATGCAAGCCCACATTTATTTTTCACTTGTATATATTACAACGGCTTATTAGAAGTTTTTGAAATATAATAATATACAAAAACAATTACCAGGTATTTAGGCACATCCCAAGCATTAATAACTCAATCGCACCGAGAGACGTGGAATCCGCATCCTTACATGCCTTCGAACAGAAATCCATAAATAGAGTGAAAAATCTGTCAGTACTAAAATTTCAACCCGACATGCATAATACGTTTTAAAATTGTCAATTTTGACTTATTATTTGATCCGTTGTTCCAGCTTTTACCTTTTGTGGCCTCCTGTACCTGCCCGGGAAGGTGAACCTGTGGGGCAATAATGGCGCCGGCATGATCAGTTCCGGCGGTAACGATCCCGACGATGAGAACTCGCTCCTGCTCCGGCAGCTGGGGCACCATGCCCGCCACAGACGCCAGCACCACAACCGGAATAAGATGTGAAAATAGAGTCGCCAAAGACTCATCAGTGATGCCGAGTGAACTCTGAATCCTACGTGTGTATGTGCTGCAGAATATACCGCTGCACCGATTCAGAGAATCAAACACCCAGCTGAATATTTGCATATGTTAATTTGTATCCAAAAGCACGGTGTCGGCGACTAATGTTTTCGTGCACTTGAAAACATTGAAGCTAAGCCGTATGCTCACAATCGGTGTTTGTTAAATATCTACTGTTGAAATTGCACGAAAACTCCGGTGGATATACGCATGTATCATTTTACATAATAATCTGTATTCAAGGGCTGTTTGTGATCGAAGCATTGCAGTTGACCTGTTTGCTCACAATCAGTTATTGTTAAATATGTACTGCTGAAATTGTTCAAATACTTCTTAACGGATGTATCGCGCCTATAGAACAACACCGCCACAATCCCAAATGTCATGTTCTGGGTAAATTACTTATTACTTTGTCTCAACATTAATTGAAGCGTAACTGTACCGAACCATTCGTCATATTGTGCTTATATTTGATATTTGAATTGTTGCATTCTGGGTTCCAACCAGCCCCTGTAACTGTGCACTACGTGGCTTGAACAATACGTGGTATACACGTGTTTCTTAAAAGCAACAGTGCCACATTGTAAAATATAACTGTGTGGCATTTTGCTTAAGACATTAATATATATATAACTTTCAAATTTAATAATTCTTACTAGAGATATATCAGTCTTACTTTATAATTCATACAGACGCTGGCGGTTGACTTGGCATTTATACTTAAAAACTGTACTTTTTCGGTCTGTGACGGTGTTGCCCTAGGAGTGCGATACGTATGTAAAAAATTACATATTATTTTGTATTGATTGACAGCTTGTCTACGATGCTTTCAACAGTTCTTGATGAACGTTGACGTTAAGCATAACGCTCACAATCAGTGTCTGTTAAATATACGCTATTGAAATTGCTCGTACTTTTTGGTATCTGCGTTTACCAATTAATTATATGTATATCGAAAGGCGTCTTTTTAATATCTAATGATGTCAGTGATTTTAACAACCAGTCCTATGTTTACCATTCGTTTAAATGTTGAGAAACTAAGCAATAGAATAGGAACGCCATTTTAACAAAACGGCTATTGTTTCTTAGTGAATATTTGTTTTTATATACCCAATAGTATAAATTAGTGAATAATAAAAATTTTAATTACCTCTAGCAACACAAAAAAACCAATAATTTTTATAAAAAATATTCGAATATGACATTATTGATGTTTGCTAAAATGTTAATGTTGCACTGTGGGGTTTGTTCATTTGTTTTTCCGCCCCGGGAAACTTTCATCTTGGAGTGAACATTCATCGGCTGCGCCCTCATATTAGACTTAAGTTTTCTCATTACCGTGTACTTAACAATGATGATGATATTCAGAAAAAGACAAGTGAGTGTGTGATATTTTTTTGTACTTAAATATACGTTTTTAAATAGTTCTTAAACACTTCCCTCCCTAAACACCACAACCTTACTTGCTCACAAATTCCCTCGGTATATATTTAGGTTCGAATTTACGTGTTTTATATGTTTGAATTATGACATTCTATAGAATGGTAGGGAAAAAGTACTTGTCTGTTTAACTGTATGATTTTATGCACTTGTTATTCTCTATGGGGTTTTAGGAACTTTTTCATGTGTGTTCGAATTAAGTACTGTCTAGGAGAGACTATATAAACACTTTGATTAGTAACTCTGTACATGTAAGTCCAAGTATTTTGTCATCTATTATCTGTCGCCATTGAATTTTTTTTTATTATTTATTCACATATAGATACTGCGCACATATATCAGTTATCTTATATCAGTGGCACTATTTTTATTATTTGTAATTAAATTGGTAGCCATATAATATTGAATGGTATCAAAAACGAAACAGTATAACAGGCAAGTACCTAAAAGAAAAAGTTTTAAAATTTTAATCCTCGTAACGAAATTATTATAATGGAAAATAATCATCTAAATTATATGCACCCTTATCAAGGTAGTACTAGAAATCTACAACAAAAACACACTAACTCTACTATTACTATATCAACGGCTTTTGGCAGGGTGAAGTGGCTAACTGTAAATCCAGTGTTTAAAAGACAAACGTTTGGTGTAAGACGAGCTGTTGACTGTTTTTCACCGAATTTGTTCAAAGTTCATTGTCAATTATAAGAGAATTTGGCGCAAAACAATCAAAAGCTTGACTTACACCGAGGTTTTGTCTCGTAAACCACTCTCCTGTAATGTTCCGGTTTCGTAGATACAATACTTTCCGTAGGATGTGTTGATAAATAGACAATATGATCATTGAATTAATTAGATAAGTTCAGTGATCTCCATTTTCCTAACATGTTCATGTATCTTTCCTCAAAACTGCTCTGTGCCAAGTAATCTCTATTTCTAGATAAAAAAAAAACCCTTTTTTAACTTATTACTCTACATATAAGTACTTTCTGTTTTTTTTTCAGTTAGCCACTTTCCTCGTTAATAAAATAATATATTTTTAAATATACAATTATAAAAATGCTTCCACAAAATGCGTAGCTTGTAGTATTTAACAATTAATAATAAAATTTAAAAATAGCGGTAAACTGTCAATTTACTAGTAGCCATCTATATATTTTTAAAAACTCCAGTGGCATCACCATTGGCAGGTTGGTTAGACAACTTACAGAAGTAACTTTTGAAATGCTCTCTTTCCCGATTGGTTGACGATATTATTAAATTGACATTTAACTACTGTATAGAACTGATTTGTAAGAATAGTAGAAAGTAAGTTAAGATATAAACAATGAAATATTTAATTTGATAGTTTCGCCACTGTCGAAATTCGTTTGAATTAATGATTGGTGTATTCAAGTCCACCGCTGGTCTCGTTTGAGTTTTTCGTGGACTTGCAGCACCGACAGATTCATAAATTGACCAATGAATGTTTGTCCCCATCCGTTCCTTACGACAGGCTTAGCGAGTGGAATTAGCTAATCACTAGTCCAGTCTTAGCCGTATCATTCTATTCACACTCCCCAAATTTATTGATAGGACTTTGCCCTAGTAGCTATCAAGTCGACGTGGCCTGTGGGTCTGACAGCTGGTCGGACCAACTTGGTTAATCACTCTCGTTCATTATTCATGAGATGACAATCACAGAGGATGTGATCAGCATCCTGCATCCTGGCTTTTAATCGGCGTGCTGACAGTGGCCGACTTTCAACGTGAATATTTTGTCCTTGTAGTTGTAGCAAATAAATACTTTTATTCTTGCAATTTTGCTGTACGGAAATCTGTGTATATTTTTAAAATGACCAAAAATTAGACGTCTAAGATGGGTGTTGTGTTGAATCTCCGGTAGACATTTACATTTTTACTCAATCCATGTCCTGTAGGCACTTTTATCAATAATAATACATAATAGAAGTTGTGAAAATTCGCATAATAGAGAAACAAAACTAGGTTTGTTATTCTATGCATTTCTGATACGCTCTTAAACGGTTCGTGAAAATAATGCTATGATCACAGCACTTGGGTTTCGTTCAGTTTTGATCGATTTTTGATCAAAACGTCATTGAGTCTGTATAAAAATAAAACACTTGCAGTAGTAATTCCGCATTGTTTATTTTCGATAAGGACCGGTTTAGTAAACAAGTACATTTTATAGATAACCTAAAAAAGAATTCCAGGAAATCAACGTTTTCTTCCAGTCTCGGTTACCGATAAATTTTGATAAATTTTGAGTAAAATTTGTTTAAACTGATTACATTCATTCAACTTTCAAAATCTTCTTTTTAATATGAAATAAAATTTGACCATTTTACATAATTTTGACAGATTGTATTATTTTTCCGAGGGAAATGATTGTATTACCAAAAACAAACGAATTTCTCGAATGATGTGTAATAAAAATCAATATAAATATTTAAATTACAATATTGTAATTTAAATAGTGTGATTTCTATAAAGAAATTCTGAAAAGAAATCCCTAATAGCGAACGTTGTTAATTGAAATAGTGTGAAATTAGTACATAAGTGTTTTATTTTTTAATATATTACAATACCCTGAACCCGCCAAGAATTGACAGTGAATACCTGTAAAGTGATCAATTAATTTAAGTGACTAATTGCTGTTTGATAGCCAAGTTGACGATAATAACTTTTATTTCGAAAATGTTGCTATACTGCTGAAAATGTCCAACTGCAAAATAGCTAGTTGTCTATGCCTAATTTCAACGTACTACTTTTATATTAACATTTGTACCTATGAAATTTATTCCTGCACCAAATTATTACTCCCTTCTTATCTATAGTCAATCGAGTGACCTTTTTAAAGTTATTCGTAATGTAAGTTTTTAAACTTATTTAAGTAGACTTTTATTATATTGATTTGAAAACTAGGCGTGGTTTTTTTTGTTTCTGTTTATCGAATTCTTTTAGACATGTGTAATATAATTCTTTCTGTATCTGATGGAGTGCAAGAATTTATACAAAACTGAATATTTATCTTGAATTTCAACTTCTCGAAGCTTAACCCTTTGAGGAGTATGGCCGCATATGTTGTATTGTCTAATATGTATTGCCATTCTCATGTTTTTTATTGAATTGTCATTATTTCTTCACATATGGATAAAAAAACATATACATCAGTGATTTTTGACTGTCAAATTATTTTAAGAAAAACACAATGTTCTTTTGTACTTATTTTCACTTTTATTTACCAAGATCCTGAGCGAAATAATACCAGGTCCATAGACTTACTCTGTGACCAGAACCAGGGGTGTAGTGCTTGATATTAGGGCTTCCAATCCCGGGATTCTGATAGTACTAATTCCATGATTTCAGGATTGAAAATTTGAGAAAGTTGCACGAGTGCTATAAAAAAGGTCTAAAATTTCTTCATTTTGGTAATTTCGCAATTTTTTGGTTTTTGAAATTGGAATTCTTGGAAGAGCTAAAAAAAAGGTATCGCATCTTTTCATTTTGGCAATTTTGCAAATTTCTGGGATTATGGATTCGAAAATTCGGTGAAGAGGTAAAAAAAAGGGTCTCGCATTTTTCATTTTGGGAATTCCGTAAATTCCTCGCTTTTTTCCTCGCTGAAATAGACAAAAAAAAATTTGAAAAATCCCAGGATTTCAAAATCGCCAAGCAAAAATTTTTCAATCCCGAAATCCCTAGATCACAAAAAGGGTACGGGATTGGATGCACTACTTGATATATTGTTTTTAAAAAAGAGCTTGAGCAACTGAGTAACAAGCAGTTATCGTAAAGAAAAGGCTAATCACTGCAATATACATGTGTGCGTGAGTTAAACAGAAATTGTTGAAAAAATCAAATCGAGTCGGATTTGAATTTAAGACCGGACCTGCACAACCCTGTTTTTTAGCACAATATCAGCAGACATATAGTCCAGCCCTCTAATGGTAAAAAGCTCCAACTGGTTTTGTACTCAAGTGACAATTAGTACAACCCTGAATTCTTTTAAACATTAGTTATTATGTGTTATGAATTGAAAACAATGTGGCAAAGATGTTTAAAAGAGTAGTGATGTTTTTACCTTTACAGATAGCTAGATATTAGTTGAAACCGTGAACCAACATGGAGGTACGTTGTTAACGCCCCTTTCCGTGACATAACCGTGAGTGTTGTTTTTCAGAGGCCAAATCTTTACTACTAGTTATCAACCCAGTACCACATTATATTAAACAATATTGTAACAATACTCCCAGTTAATATAATATTTTACCTAATCTTGGTATACTAGTCTTCTATTCTTTAAGAAAATGCACCAATTGTACTTATATTAACATTAAAAAACCTTACCTATATCTTACACACAAAGCTGAATTTTTTATATGATCTGTTTTCATTCAAAGCTGTTTAAAGCTTTGATTAATATTTTGTAATCTATTAACCGTTTGAATACCGCGCAAATAAATCATTAATATGTCCCAGAGATACTGCGTGTTTTTGAGAAAAATAATTTTGCCTAATATACACTCGGAATTCGATATTTTAAAAACCTATATTGACTCAGTATAGATGATGGCACAACACATATTCATCAAAATATTGCGTTAAGTATTTGATTCTTTAAATGTCTTTGACATCCGTGTTCTCTTGCATATGTTCCGGACACCTGTGTTCGCTTGGTATTCAAGTGGTTAATAATCTATTGCAATTCTCATATTTTTATTATTTCTTAAGATATGGATACTACACACATCTATCGATGGTTTTTGGAAGTCAAATTGTTATTATTATTTGTTTGTAAACAAACAAAACATTTTTTTAAAAAGGTTAATACAGTCGAACTTTGTTATTAAGGGGAGGATGGGACCGACTGAATTTGCTTGTTATTGGATATGCTCATAAACATATCCATCACATGAAGACATGAAGTATTTGGGGCGGTCACCTAACACAAAAAGTCGCAATTTAAACAAAAATACAGAAATAAAATTTATTTACACACATTACATTTTTCTATCAATCTACTTTTCTTATAAAATTTAAAATTGATGCTTGTTTCATTGTTTTCACTCTCATTGACGATATTTTTGCTCGGTACGCCCGAAAATTAGCTCGTTATAAAAGTGAATAAATGTATGGAGAAAACCATAAACTAAAATGTCAAAGAATGTTTTCTCATTACATCCGAGATCTCGCTATTTCCGTGATCGTCATAACCGAGTTCGACTGTATTTCTAAATTTGTCTGGAGTCACTCCTCGATCCTATGTTCAATAGTTTCGGTAAAGTTCAAGTAACCGTTGCAATTTTTGATTATTTGACGTTCATTCTTGAGATAATATTTTGCACTGTTTGCACCAATCTGAGATTTATTTTGACTTTTTGGTATTTGAAATGTAATTGAAAATTGTCTTTTAACACGGTTTATGCGATGAGTGAATATACTCTTAAAAAAGTCCTCTACACTGAAGTTTCTGTGATAGTGACATCTATTAACCCTTTCCGGTCCACAAAAAAATAAAAAAATATTCCACATGGTCCACAATAGATTTACAGTATCACGAGGGAAACTAATATTTGCAATTATATTTTTTTTACTAGATTTATAGCAACAGTATAATTTTTTTCTGAATATCAAAATAATGACCTTATTATTTATATTTAAAAAAAATTAAAGTATGATAACGGCAAAAGCATTTTGCCTTACATGTTATACAATATATGTATCAAGTTGCTTTTTTGCGTTTTTTTTTTGTAATTTTGGGCATTTTTGCAAGGTAAGAATTATTAGAACAATAGTAAATATCGGTATTCATTTTCAAGTGCACGTGGCAATTGTTACTGTTGGAAAGAAGAATGTTGAACTTAGCGCCCGAGCTGCGCGAGCCGACCCAGCCCCTAAAACGACCCTTTTGTATCCATTGCAGGCATACGGTTTCACATTACAATGTTCATAAAAACCATTTGATTCTTTGTTCAGAATACCACTGTAATAGATACGAGTGGAAAAAAAAATATGTTCAATACATTTGAACTTATTTTAACTCAATACCAATAAAGAAAAAAAATGTCGAATGACATTCGACATAGGACCCACGGAAATAAAATCGATGTCGAATGAGATTCGACATAGGACCGGAAAGGGTTAATAAGAAACACTATTAGGCAAAAAAAAACATATTACTGTAATTGATAAAAAATTTTGAATAAAAAACAAACCGTGTTTTACCAAAAATTTACAAGAAACAATAAAAAATACAATGTTGATAAATATTTTGGAATTTATTGAAATTATAACTAAATTTAAATTGCTACCAGTTTTCTCAATAACGAGCTAGGTTTCGTCTTTCGGCGTCTTCAGACTTTCTAATGCACAGATGTACTTGAACTGAATACGTTAGTGACTTGTGTGAATGTAGAGATTAAACGATTCAAATTTAATATCAAAATTCCTCCAAGCACCTTCAGTCGAAATTTCAAATAATAACTGTTTTAAGTTGTTTGTGGTGAGAACGTTTCTTGAGAACACAATGTTTTTCACTTTTAGGGTGTTCACTGTCAATACTTGGTGGAAAGGCATTATATTAGAAAAAACACAATAATCCTTTGTACTTCATTCCACTTTATTTAATATGTCAGGACCGGTTTCGCTCATTACGAGCTCATCAGTTGACGATGCTCGTAATGAGCGAAACCGGTCCTGACATATTAAATAAAGTGGAATGAAGTACAAAGGATTATTGTGTTTTTTCTAACACAATGTTTTATTGAGAAGTATTGACAGTGAACTCCATAAAAGTAATCATTTTATTAATTACGCTAACGTTTATGTAAATTTTATTTCTCACTAATAGATGTCACTTTTGTTAAATCTTCAGTATTGCCGTATCCCTTAACACTAATTTATTGTTTTAACTGTTGTTTTTTTTTTAAATTTTAAATTAGCTTAGGTAATTTATTTATAAGCGTAGAAATGTACTAAATAAAAAAATTGAATTGACAAGTACATTAAATAGTGTTTATTTTAAAACCAATAATTCAAAAAAAAATGTAAATATATGTAAAAGTTTGTAATCGATTTTTAGGTTTTTTTGAAAAATAAAATGCACTGTTGAATTTTTATTGACTTTTTTATTTCTGCTGGCAACTGCAAAATTGCAGTCGTTATTTTTATTTTTTACCGTGTCCCCTTCCAATATAGAGTATAATGAAATCTTAATAAAGTTCATCTCAATGGAAGCTCTTCTCTGATAACTGCTTGCTTTTCTGATCCCAAACCCTCTTTTCGGAGGATTTTTTTTTCATTTTTCAATCCACAATACTATCAAAAAATAAATGGCGTCCATGAATAAACGATGCATGAAATCATCTCAATCTTATACAGTGGAACCTCGATCTACTGTTCTCGCATTGTTCGTTTTCCCACATGGATCGTTTATTTTTCATAGTCCCGGCCAAACACCCATAAGAACAATGTAAAACAATTCCGCATTAATTGTTCCCCGATCTATCGTTTAAATATTTTGGTCCCGTCACAAATATTGTCTCGATTGATAGTTTTATCCAAACGCTTGCGTATAATTTTTTGATCATGTCAAAGGCCGCAGGTTCCCCTCCACTGATCTAATCATTAGCTAATTTTGTCCTTATCCTATTTTTCTATCCTTACTTGCTTCACAAAAAAAAACTACAGCAATGAAGTAACAAGTAGTTTAAGTAAAAAAACATCTTATAAGAGCAATGGTCCATGGAAATAACACCACGAAAAATATTGTCGCTTGAATAACAAAAAAATCAACGCTTTAAACCAAGGTTTCTGAACGGGGGGGCACAGCGTGTTCCACGTGGGGCCACAGAGATTAATTTCTGTGTAAGGTAGCCACAGTTCAGTTAAGGAGGGTCACAGACAAATTTTCCGAAACCCGTAAATTTCTGTGATTTTGAATTCAAAATTCTAAAGTTAGTGCTTTACTTACTAACACTTTGGAAGTGCTAGAAAAAATTGTCTCATGGTGCTCATTTTGGGTTCGCAAATTATACGAAAACCCCGGTATGGGGTACACAGAAAAATAAAGACAATCAAAAGGGGTCACGAGCCCAAAAAGATAAGGAAACACTGCTTTAAACAAAAGATTGTAAAGAAAACAAGTTTTTTTATGACAAATGTATACAATGTTAAAAAAATTGTTTTTATCCTATAATGGATTATTTTATGGATTTTTTCAAATAAAGCTTATGCTTTATTACATTTAGATAACACTATGGCAGATCACAATTGAAATATGGACAGTATTTTGATTGCAAGTATCCCCATGGTAAGATAATATTTTATACTACTAGTACATACATAGACCTGTTGCTAATATCACACATACCAACCATAGACAATATAAAAAAGCCTACCGACATTTCAAACCCGCGTTCGTAAAGTTGTCACCTTGATAGTCCCTAGGAAATAAATACCAAATTCTCGGTGGGGGACGCGTGGTTGCTTGAAAAAGCGTACAGTTTATAAGTGAAATATCCCCAATTCCGAAGTAAACAAAACTTCAATCATTAAACGAATCGCATAGCAAAATAAAAATCATCGATGTGAGTACTAAATAACATTGTATTACATACAATTTATCGTAATTATACTCGTTGTTTATTGTCGTGCATCGAAATTTACGCATTTTTTGTTCTGTTTTTATATCCAAAACAATTGACAGGTTACGATGTAACTAACAAACAACATTAAATTTTTCTCTTGTAATTTTATTTACTTCTCCCGATTAATAAAATTTAATATTGCGTTGTTATTTAGATAATTGTGTGTTGAGCTAGCTTTTAATATCATGCTAACGTTTCATAGTGTCTCGTAATAAACGTCACATTCTGACTAATCTAGTGTATTTGTGTGTTTGTAATCATTATCAAATTTCAACAATGTAATCAAACAATGGAATCTTAAAAATATAGCATTGTTTTATTATATAACTAATGTTTTTATATTTTAACTGTCAGGTTACTTGTAATCCAACATATTTGATGTCGAAATTCATAAATTTAACTATTTCACAACGGTTATGTCCATCAGTTTTGTTTTCATTTTCTTTTTGATTATGTTGCAATAATTAATGGAAATAGTAAACAGTATATTAAACACTATTTCCATAACAAACACACACGCAATCAAGTGTGCTTTAAAACGAGAAAGATCACTTTATTTATCTTATTTACTCAGTTTTTTTGCTTTAATGTATAATTTCGCTAAAACCTAATAAGTATGTGCTGACATATGATTATTGTAATTGCAGGTGCTGTGCAGGAATAGGGCACACTGCATGAGACAGGAGTTGCAGCACTAAAATACGGTGAAGAATAACCGTTTTCATCAGGATCCTCAGCTTCAAAGATGTTCGGGAATCAGAAGCCCGCCTTCGGGCAGGCCTCCAATACTTTCGGTGAGTTTTATCATGATTATTATACCTTGAGGTTATAGGTGCCTCTAGCGGGGTGGTCAACAATTGTATTTTGATTTGCAGTGAATAATATTTCGTGTCAATCGTCTTGTTCATTAGTCAGACGCCTCCAAATAACATATTTTGAGAAAACGAGAAAAGCAATACACATTAAATCAAATATTGATTTATCGCTTTTTTTACATTTTATCAACAGGTATTTAATAATTAAGACATTTAAAATTATCCTTCTACTGACCCAGACGATTTGCAAACATTTCGCTTCATTCTTTACTAGATTATAAGTATTCACATTTTTTTAGTGACGTTTTTGAGTTGTTTTTTTTTTACATGAATCTTGCAAAAGATCGTCAAATTATAAATTTAAAATTTTTACAATGAAGAAAAACAATATAATTAAATATCGTAAGCAGTAGAATTTGTTTTTTAATTGGCAAGAAAGTCAACTGAGTAAGTTCCGACAAACTCTACTTTAATACATACAAAATAGCATTCGTCGGAACACTCCCAACTCTCCACGTGCAATATGTTTACATCCGAAGAAATATTGTTACAAACCGTTAAAGCTCTCCCCAGTGGCATCCCCATTGGCAGGCTGGTTCTACGCCTTGGGAGAACAAACAATTTCTGTCTGCGATTTCTCAAAAAACATTTAGTCTCACATTCTCAAGAATGGTGTAATTCTCATTTTGGCCTCGTATAAGCCGAGAGAAATATATGGCCAGGTACATTACATACAAAGTTATCCGAGCACTGAATATGATAAGAGCACAAAATATTACATATAACTGCATATTTAACTCCGATTTTACTTTTTGGAGTAGTCTGTTAAGCTGGACGAGCGATGCGCGCATTACATATATTTTTTTTTGTCAGGCGCTTTCAACACATCAACGGCAGTCTCACCCTTTGGACAGACGTCTGCGTTCGGTAAACCGGCCACCACGTCGGCATTCGGCGGCACTCCTGCCTTCGGGGCCACCGCGACGCAACCACAGAACAACCTAGGTCTCTTTGGCCAACAGCAGGCAGCGCAGCCCAATCAGCCTGGTCTGTTCGGTCAGCAGCAGCAGGGGAACTTTGGGAACCCACAGACTGGATTCGGTTTGTGATATATCAGTATAATACCATTATGGAGAGGTAACACTCTAAGGCTTATGAACCATTTAGTTGCACTGTTCAGGGCTTGAATTCGAGAAAGGATTCTTTCATATACAGTGAAAGTAAACATTGTTATCCCGGATGATTATGTTTTTATTGCTGCAGGTAAATACCCTTAACCCTCCAAGGATGAGCGTGACCATATGGTCACTGTAAACACCGTTGTCTATTGATCCCACTATTCATCCTTTTTCTACCTGAATACCGTTGCTTTCACGCAAATTTTGGTTGTTTCCATCCCCGCGGCTTATGACTAGCTGAAGTCTATCCTTTTTAACCAACATTGAGTGAAACCATCGATATTCATGTAGAAATTGGATAAATAGTCGGATCATTAGGCAAGTCTTTAATGTTACCATAAAGTCACGCTCGTCCTCGGAGGGTTAGATAGTCGATTGATCGTAAGCAATAATTTCAATTGTCTATCGATCCCACTATTCATCCGTTTTCTACCTGAATATCGTTGCTTTCACTCAATTTCGGTTTAGAAGCATACAGACTTCGGTTAGTCATCAGCTGCTGGGACGGAAATGACTACTAAAAGCGCATGCGATTTTTTGAATTTCCGTTTATTTTCAATGGAACAATAGTTGAACTGCCAGTAACATATTGACAGATTTTTTCTCTTTCTTTTGTGCTAAAAATGACTAAATTTGATTACAAACTAGCTTTTATTTAGCGTTCATGAATTAAATTCTATGTAACATTGACTTGACGTTTCAATTGCTACTTTTTGAATATGTCATCCTAAGCAGGGGTGGGGAACCTTTTCATTTCTAAAGGCCGCATTCATTTATCTGATTCAACATTGACAACCCCCTCCCCCTTTTTTTCGACTGTCGAACATAAAATGGCTTGATTAGGCTCTTTTTTCCGCTCAAAAGCCCGCGTCAGAGTGACCAAGAGGCCGCAGTTTCCCCTCTGCTGTCCTCTAAGCAAACATGTACAGTCAATTCTCGACTTAAAACAGGTCCTATTACGCCGCCTCGGACGCAAGTCGAAACGATCATAAGTAGAATTTCATACAAATAAAAAAATATTTCAAACCTTAAAAAATAAATATTATACATATAGTGATAGATAGGCCCAATTATGACATTTATATGGTGTTGAAACTTGAGAAAAATATATTTTTTACATATTTATACTCCATTGTTAGTCCGCATAGTCGTAAATCAAGGACTAGCTGTGTGTAAATATGTGTATCTGATTGATGCCGGTCCGCGGATGTAAAAAGGTTGAAGAACACTGCTGTATATCATTGCGAGAGCTTAAAGTTGAACAATGTTATCTTTTAATTTAATTTTCATTTTCTAGTTTCTTCATCATCAGTGAATTTTAACCCCCCCCCCCCCGCCAATAAGCTTACGTTTGACTTCAATGTAAAAAAGAATAATTATCGAGCGAATGCAGAAGGGCATATTTTACGGCAACGAAAATGACAAATCCATGTCTCAAAGGCGAAGAATACAATTCATGAACAACAGGTTTATCTGAATGACGTTTCATAAGTATTGTGTTATTGTTGTAGGCTTCGGGGGAAACACGTCCGGTGGTTTGTTCGGCGGGGCCCCCGCAGCGGGTACCGGCGGCACCCTGTTTGGACAAGCGGCGCCGGCAGCTCAAGGATTCGGCGCCAAGCCCGCAGGTAATTGCTGCAGGCTTCAATATCAGATTGAGCAATATGCCACCCACTTTTTAACCCCATTAGAAGTGAGCTATTTTGCTTTAAAAATAGGATTATCATACGTAAGATCGACTATAATAACAGTGAACGTAGTTGCAATTATTGCATTTATGTTGTACCAACTTGAAAAAATCATCTTGAGTACTATGGACCTTCCTAAATAAGTGTCGAGATCAGGCATGACAGCGGGCCACATGTGGCCCTTTTGAGGTTTTCAACTTTCTATACATTTTCTATACTGTCGCCTGCTGTGGCCCAGTTGGTTAGAGCTTGCTCTGCCGATCACGTGGGTCTGGGCTTGATTCTCGGTCAGATTGCAGTGTATTTGAGAATTATTCAATTCAAAGTTGTGATCCAAGACTGGGTATCATCATTTCCTCTCCTCCCATCCTTCTGATCCTTTAATAACTGGGTGTAGCAATAGTGATTAGTCAACCACCAGTCCTGTTCTAGCCTTATCCATCTTTCCTTACTACATACTTACTTTGAAAAAAAGTGAGATTGAGCGACTGAGTAACAATCAGTTCTCGTAGAAAAACTTCTGTTGAGATACCTCCATTAGGAGTCCATATGCTCCACATTGGGAGCGGACATGGATGGGAATGTTTGGCGCAGTGGTCAGCGTTGTATCCATGCCGGATCTCATGGGTTCGAGTCCCAGAAAGAAAAGCCTGTTTTCGATTTCTTGAACTTTCGATAAACTTGAGATACCTCCATTAGGAGTCCATATGCTCCACATTGGGAGCGGACATGGATGGGAATGTTTGGCGCAGTGGTCAGCGTTGTATCCATGCCGGATCTCATGGGTTCGAGTCCCAGAAAGAAAAGCCTGTTTTCGATTTCTGTTCGAAGGCATGGGTGTTTGTGATGTCTGAAAATTCCCTCCCACCTTTCTGATGCTTCAACAACTGGGCGTAGTGAGAGCTATTAGTTAACCACTAGTCCTGTCCTAGCCCTATCCCTCTGTCCTGGGGTCTTTAGTGACAAAACCTACGCTTCACAAAATTTGATTGATACATAAAATATGAACACTTCTGTTGGTTTTTTCATTCAGGATTTGGATTCGGTAATGCGACAGTCGGCGGAGGCTTGTTTAACACGCCAGCGGCCTCTGGTTCAGGCCTGTTTGCCCAGCAGCCTAATCCGGCAGCGGCAACCAACAGCATGCCCGGGTTGTTTGGTTCAGCGGGAGGTGAGAGAACATTTCAACGACGGAATCGATATTTTCTTAAGACCAATATTACTATTGATGTTGATCTAGACAAGGATTGACCAAACTTGCATTGATTAAATTTTTTATTTTTATTTATTACACTATTAACGTTGTCATTGATTGTTGTGAGCGAGCCACTATAAATTTAGTCTAAGTTTCAAGCTCGTTGCGACAGGTCATCCGCAGCCTAACCTACATAACTGTTAGTGAATATTTTGTTTATTAAAATTATATTTAATACGTGTAGAATGTTTCGCACACATTGTGAAAATTCAGTTTTGTATTGTAAAATTTCCTTCAACCCTCCAAGGATGAGCTTGACCATATGGTAATGGTAAACACCGTTGTCTATTGATCCCACTGAATATCGTTACCGTATGGTTATGCTCATCCTCAGAGGGTTAGATAGTCGATTGATTGTTAGCAATAATTTTGATCCCGATTCAAGCATACAAAGTATAAAAAGGTTTTGTTTTTATTGTTGATTTTTTCCAGGATTTGGTGGACAGACTGGAACATACATCAAATACACGCCAGTCACCAGCACGGACGTCATGGTGAAGAACGGACACACTCAGACAATCAACACGCTGCATCATTGCATCACGTGCATGAAGGTACGAAAACTTCGTCACATGTCATTTTGACAACAATTGAATTGACTATATTTTTGCTCGGTTTGCCCGAGAAGTATCTCTTTATAAAAGTGAATAAATGTATGGAGAAAACCATTAACTAAAATGCCAAGGAACGTTTCCTCGTTAGATCCGAGATCTCGCTATTTCTGTGTTGGTAATAACCGAGTTCGACTGTATTTCGATGTGGCACTGGTTGTCAAATAAGTACACTAGAATTCCGTCCAGGTTGTTAGTTTCAGTGCTACATAAACCGATTTTACTATTGATTTGTTTGTCTCTGATCCTAAAAATGGGGCGCAGTGAGAGCAATTTGCTTGCCGCTGTCCTTTTAACCTTACTCTCTTCGAAGAAGAGAGGTAGAGCAACCGACAAAAACGTGATCAAGTTGTTGGTGACACTTTTTAAATTACAGGATTACGAGAGCAAATCTCTCGAAGAGCTCAGGATGGAAGACTATGCGGCGAATAGAAGAGGAGGGGCTACGTCGGCGGTGGGCGTAGTCGGCACGAACTCGTTCGGGCAGCCGAATACGAGCGCCGTCGGCCAGAACGCCTTTGGACAACCCCAGCAGCAGCAAAACACCGGAGGGCTCTTTGGGCAGGACAACAAAGCGGGCGTCTTTGGACAGCCAGGTATTTGGAACTGTTTTTTTTTTTACCGTTTCTGCTCCCTATTCGAAACATGGCCACCACCTAATGCGTCCAAGATTCCCCTTCCCCAGCAGTCCTTTCCTCCTAAGGAATCTCAGCATTCTGTAGTTTCAACGAGCCAGTCTTAAGTACACCGGACCGCTCTAGGCTTCTTATATACAATCAAAACTCAGAATGGAGGTTTTAAATTTTATTCTTACGTACATTAACGTCAGGTTATGGCGCAGCGGTTAGCGTTGTTGGATTCCGTGCCAGATTTCGCGGATTGAGTCCTAGTACGAACAGCAATTTTTCGATTTTGGCACGGGTGTTTGTGATGTCTAAAAATTTCCTCCCACGCTTCTGATCCTTCAATAACTAGGCGTAGCGAGAGCGATTAGTTAACCACTAGTCCTGTCCTAGCGTTATCCTTCTATCCCTACTACTGTCATTGAAAAAGAAAAGTTGAGCGACTGAGTAACGCACAGTTCTCGTATTTGTCAATTGTCTGCTCAAGTTCATCCGGACACTTGATTGCCTAAAAATGCTGAAAGGCAAAACCCGAGTCGTTAAGTGTACGATTCAAATTTAAGGAATATATTATTTAAAAAATAAAAAAAGATAAAATCCATACAGTAGCTCGAGTATATACAATTTCTTTCCGGTATGTTGCTGTTGGTTTTTTTAGTTTGGTAATAAGCGACAAATCTCGATTAATTAAGTTAACTGGTAGTCCAATTCAGCGGAATCGCCCGACGTGATGGGACACGGTTTGTGACTGACAAACGCTTGATTGTTATTGTTGCAGGTTTTGGTCAGCCGTCGACGTCGGCCGCGGGTGGGCTCTTTGGTAAACCGGCTACCACGGGATTCGGTGGACAGCCGGCCGCCGGTAAGACACAACAGATACATAATCAGGGACTTGTAGTAGTTGAAAAAAAATTGCACCATCGTTATTACTTTACAATCTTTGTGCGTGTTGAAATACAAATTCTCACAAACTCACGAGTACAAATTTTCACCGTCATGTGTTGCAGGCGGCGGGTTTTCCTTCGGCGGAGGAACAGCCGGTCAGCAAGCTCCGCTGTTTGGCGCCGTCAAGCCATTCGGTGCCCAACCCGTCGGTCTGTTTGGAGCTGGGGCGCAGCCTCAGACGTCGGCCTTCGCATCGGCAGCGCAGCCTGCTCAGGGAGGCTTCGGGGGCTTTGGGACACCCCAGCAGGTTAGTTATTTACATTGTAGTATATAGATGATAGCTGTCGAGTCCCGTGGTTTCCACATTATGGATTGTTGGCTTCCGTGTCGGATCTTACAGGTTCGAGTCTCATTATGAACAGCATTTCGTTTGATTTATTGATTTCTTTTCGAAGACACGGGTGTTTGTGATCAACCGCTAGTCCTGTCCTAGCCTTATCCTTCTTTCTCTACATTGAGCCACTGAGTAACAAACAGTAGATGAATTGGCTTTGAGTAATCAGTTGCTTTTTTTTGTATATTTTTTTTTTTTTTACCAATTAAATATAAAAATAGTTTATAAATAGTTTAAAATAAATCAGTTATGGGTCACCTGCGAAGATTTTTTTTTCTTCTTTTTCAACCATATCTACTCCCTAGCCGGAGCATGTGGTCACCGCATTGGCTTTCTAAGATTCCTCGTCCCCCGCCAGTCTTCTTGCTCCCTACCGTGTCACTCCAGTGTCCCGTAGTTCCGCCGAGTTCATCCTATGGATAGTCATCAGTGGCCTTCCACGACGGCGGGATCCATCCGGCTGGTAAAAGAGACAGGCAGAGTTCAGGCTTTCCATCGTCGTTTCTTCACTTTGGACGTGACAGAGGACTGCTTAGTCTGTTCCCTTATCTCCGCGTTCCTGATCGCCACACTCCTAGTGTTCGGCGCAGGCGTCTGTTTTCAAAGCACAGTATACGGTTACTCTGAGCTTTTGTAAGGTGCCATGACCTAATGCAACCGTAAAGCAGCACTGTCAAAATGCATGCGTTGAATCTACGAAGAATATTACTTATTATTTCAAATAGTTTTTGTTAGATTTGTTAAAAATGTTGAAACTTTTAACTTTGCATTCTAAAAAGAAAGTTTTAGTTTGCATAGTTAAAAGTCAAAATAATAAATTTATCAATATTTTTGAATAATTATTCAGAAGCTGCATTCTTAAACTGTAGATATGTGACAAATCTTTCCTCTTTCAGACAAACAATCTGTTTGGCGCGAAGCCCGCTACCACGACAGCATTCGGCATGCCCCAGACCACGGCTGCCACGGGTTTCGGATTCGGGGCACAAAACACGGCGCAGAACACCGGCGGTCTCTTCGGAGCCCCGAAACAGAACGCGCCTTTCGGAGCACCGCCACCCGGTACCGTCACCGCTAACAACTGCTATTTGTGAAATTAGATCATATCTTTATAGGGCATTCACCGAGATCACCCAGTGTTTACTTTGATAGTGGTTAATAGTGGTGATTTTTTAGTAGCGGTATTCACCGGCTTGAATCCTCCTGGTACGGACAGTTCAAATTGGTATGTGTTTGTGTTGGACGGTATTCTACAAACAATGTGAAGCGAAAGTGATTAGCTAACCGCTAGCATAGTATTAGCTCTATCCTTATATATTATACAGTCGAACTCGGTTATTACGAGGAAGATGGGACCGACTGAATTTGCTCGTTCTAAGCATTACTCGTCATATCAGAGAATAGGCATTTTTAAATGCTTACAGACATACCCATCACACGAAGACATGAAGTATCTGGAGCGGTCACATAACACAAAGAGTCATATTACATATTTCTGTCAATCAACTTTTCTTAAAATTGATGCTTGTGTCATTGTTTTCACTCTATTTTTGACGATATTTTTGCTCGGTATGCTCGGGAAGTAGCTCGTTATAAAAGTGAATAATTGTATGGAGAAAACCATAAACTAAAATGCTTACAAATGTTTTCTCATCACATCCGAGATCTCGCTATTTCCGTGATCGTAAAAACCGAGTTCGGCTGTATTTACCAAGACTGGAACCGTGAAAAAAAACAATTCTTGTGTATTTTTTTCATATATACTAAAATGCATAACATATTATTTTACGCCCCTGACTTCACAATGAATCGCAAGTTCTCTTTTATTCGTACATATTTTCCACCACTAGGAGGGGATACGATTTCTCTGTGTATTTATATATATTTTTTTTTTTTTTATCTATCCTTCAGCTTTCGGTGCCGCGAATACGGGTTTTGGTGCGCCGAACGCCACAGCAGCGGGGGCAGGAAGCCTCTTCGGGAACACCTCGTTCGGTCAGAAACCTGCGACGGCAGTGCAGCCGGCGTTTGGGTTCAATAGCGCCGCAGCACCCAATACTGGGTTAGGTAAGTAAAACATCATTTCAAGTGAAGATGTTTCTCAATCACAGCCCGTGCAGTAATAAAGTTATTTATTAAAATTTAAGTCTAACTACCCTAGAACAACATCACCATAAAACCAAATTTCATATTTCAAAAATTCTTGATCTTCTCTCCGAAAATCGAACCGCAGAGAGCAGAGTTTTCCGATTTTTAGGCTCAACGACAGTGTTCTGTTTCTAGGCGGCGGCTTGAATCTGAGTGGGGGTAGTCTCTTTGGAGGCAAGCCGGCAGGCGGTGGTCTTTTCGGCGGTCAGCAGCAGCAGCCCGGGAGCCTCTTCGGCGGAGGCGTCGGAGGCGCAGGGACTCTCGGGCTGGGCACAGGGATCGGCGGTACTCTAGGTGAGGATACATTTGTCACTAGTGTAGCTGTTAATAATTTTCAGTGTGAACTCTGGATATTTATTCTATCCTGTTTTCAGGTAACACAGGTTTCGGCGGTCAATCAGGAGGGCTCGGATCATTCGGCACCGGCACGTTGGGAATGGGAGGCAACGCCCTGGGCGGCTCGGTCCTCGGGGGAGGGCTCAATATGAGCGGAAGTCTGCTCGGCAATAACACATCCCTAGGAGCACTCGGGTAATAATTAAATTCATTATTTGCTGCTCGACTTGCGTTATAGCCACTCACGGTACAGGTGAACACTTATACTGTGTTTGGAAACTTTCGGCGAAAATTAAGGGTACAGTTGATTGGCTTTATTAGTAATTCAGAGGTAAGAAAGTGTCGGTTCCTTTCTTGGGCTTGAGCAGAACAGCATTTGTCGGTTGATTTATCGATTTCTGTTTGAAGGCATGATTGTTTGTGATGTTTAAAAGTTCCCTCCCACCCTTTCCGATCCTCTAATAACTGATTAGTCAACCAATAGTCCTGTTATGGCGTTATCCTTCTATCCCTACCACTCTCTTTCAAAAAGAAAGGTTGAGCGACTGTGTAACGAGCAGTTCTCGTAGAAAAACTTCTGTTGAAATACCTCCATATGCTTCACATTGAGAGCGGACATGGATTAATAAAAGAAAAGTGTACCAACCAACCATTCTTTACCGGACACAATAAAAAAAGCAATGATGGACTTGACTTCTGGACATGCTGTGTGGGTACCCCCGGAAAGCCTTAATCCTTCCTGTCTCTTCTCCTTATTGTACGAATGTCTTCGCTCTGGAAATCTGTTGACCAAAGTGATAGTAGCTGCAAGTACCACAGCGAAAGAGTTTGCTATTTGCTTTGGAAAAACGTGGCATTCTGGTGTCCTGGACAACCGTCGGGTACTATCTGTAGTATGTACTCCGTAGGACTGAAGGTTGCCGATATGACATAAGCAGGTGACGGTAAATCACGAGGGTGCTGCGTGGCGGTGCAGATATGCTTCACTTACGGACCGAATTATAGTTGCAAACTTCTTGCATACGAATAAAATGTTGATGTTCCTTTTCAGTCTTTCATATTTGAAACGTTTTAATTTAACTTGGTTGAACTGATGGATGATTTTACTTCTGCAGAGGAACAGCAACGTCCACAGGTCTTACGGTGCATGAGCACATGATAGCGCTGGTGTCGCAGCCTTTCGGAGATTCACCGCTGTTCAAGAACCTTGTACCCGCTCCTGGTAAGCAGCTGAAAACTTCTCTTTTTGTCTTGTCAGATATTGGGGTAGTGTAGTATATATTATATTGAAATCCCCTCGAAATTGGTGCCTAAATAATAATATTTTTTGAATAATCTTAGCTTCACTCGTTCATGATCAGGATTACCAGGGGCTAAAATAGGAAAGCCGGTCACAGGTGATTTAAAGTCTTATTTTTTTTTAAATAAAGTCCGTCTCTGGTTGAAAATAATTTTAATTAAGTTGAATAAACACTTATATTTTTGGCCACTTGCAACTGCTTTCAGTTAGGTGCTCTGGTGGGGGTCAATCACCTATTTGTATTCTCCCGTATTCATTTGATAATGTGCGGTGCCTATGATTTTGAGCGAATTTTAATATTTTATTGTGCGGCACGACAAAAATCTGGCCACAAGTAAAATACAGGCGAACCTCTTAAAATCTGTTTAGATGGTAACCGTATCGCTTCCAATGGTGATTTTGTGTGTTTGTTTTCAGGAAAAATTGACGATTTACTGCGTCCGACAAATCCTCTCGCTCAGAAAGCCGTAATGGAGAGCGACAAGTTCAAAGTGTCGCCGGGAATTACTCGGCTCAGGGTGAAACCGATCAGCGCCATGACTCCGTTGTCCAAGGTATGATAATTACTTACTGCAGAGAGCTCGCCAGATGGCCTGCATCGTCCAGTGTTGGAAGAAAATTAGTAGAATAGTTACTAGCTGCTCGTGAGGACGTCATAATTTAATTGAGAATGTTCTTTGGTTGTTTTGTATGAAAATGAAACACTAGATTGTATTGTCGGTATATTTAATTTAACCGTTACATGAGAGAATCGATCTATACTTCTTGGTTGTTACGAGGGAGATGGGACCGACTGAATTTGCTCATTATAAGCATTACTCGTTATATCAGAGAATAGGTATTTTTAAATGCTTACAGACATTCCCATCACATGAAGACTTTAAGTATCTGGACCGGTCACATAACACAAAAAGTTGCAATTCAAACAAAAATACACAATTAGAATTTGTTTACACACATATTACATTTTTCTGTCAATCCACTTTTCTTATAAAATTTTAAATTTATTCTTATTTCATTGTTTACTAAATTGTCGACGAACGACGTTTTTCACATTACATTCGAAATCTCGCTATTTCCGTGATCGTAATATCCGAGTTTGACTATATATGCTCACAGACACTCCTGGGTTGAGTCAAATGTATGTATGTCCATACTCCTCCATATGGTTACAGTTTTTTTGAGACTATTCATTTGAAGATTGCTGAAATATTTTTATTTCAGAAATCTCTATTCGACGGCTTGGAAGAAAACGATCCGACGATAGAGGCAACGCTCACCTTGAAACCGAGCGTCAAGCGGCTCAACCTTCGCCCGAAACAGTCACCTTCTATAGCCTCCGCCGAAGACCAGGTCAACAACAGAAGAACGTCGAACAACAACAGCCAAACCCTCAATAACAGCAACAGCATAACGATGAACAATAGCAACAGTCAAATGTTTAGTACGAGAGAGGATACCGGCATCAACGAAGTCACCGCAGATTCGTTACCGTTGTCGGATAAGGATACTCCCCGGCGATCGTCGAGACACTCTCCGAATTTATATCCACCCGACGAAGAGTTCTACGGTCAAGAGAATGTCAGCTTCTCTCCAACGTCCGGTAACATTCATCGGAGAGTCGGATTGACGGATCCCAGAGGGTCCACTTTGAAGAGCCCTCTCAACGTCAGCTCTGGTAAGTTTGCCTGTGAATAATTTAAATCAATCTGTGACCCCTCACCTGTAAAGATACAGTGACAGACGGTGGATTTTGTCTCATCTATTTTATTATTAAAAACCTGTACTTAGCGCATACTAATTCTTGCAGTCGGCAACACTGACAGCGACACATCGGAACGGAGATCGAGCTGGCTCGCCTCCAAGCCCCTCTCGAAGTGGCCCGCCGACGACTCCTCCGCTCAGCAGAGGACCCTGGACAATACGCTGGAACAGCTGATGCCCGGCTCGACTCACAATCATTATCAGAGTACCACCGTTTCCGAGTCAAGGGTGTTCAGTTCTCAGTCGCCGTCGTTAGGGTAAGTTTTATAGATTTGCTTCTTGTATTACCCCAGTCTAATTGCTAGTAATGTGAAATTTAAAAAATCTTTTTATATTCGTATAAATCAGACAACGAAAATTCACTACTTGCTTAACCTTTCCTTGCCTGAATAATGTGAATATCTATGTACAATATGATAGATACAGGGTTCAGAATTTATGTATTCCTCCGTAATATAATTTCGAATTACATGAAATTTTTATTACGTATAACTATTGATTGAATTGGCATTTACTTAGTAGAACTCCATTATAATAGGGTAAAAAAAACAACATATTTGTTCGACAGTTTTTATAATATTAGTTGATAGCTATTTCAGCTTTCGCCATCGTCAGAACTATGTTTAAACTTACATTTTGCTCAGCTAAGACATTTGTTGCGGAATTTAAAGAAAACGTCATGGTGGACACTGCATATTCTGGGCATCGGATAAATGTTAAAATCGCAAGACATGGTCTTTTTTAAATTCCGAACATTGTTATTTTCAAAATTTAAAATTGTCATATACCTTGCCTGCGCTCACCGTGATTTATGTGTCTCGTTCCATTTCAGCGGACTGAGCTCGAAACGACTCTACCCGGATTTGGCCAGTCGCGGTCTCTTCACTAACGAAGAACTCAACGAGGAGCTGGAGAGAGACAGGGATAGCGCCGAAGAGACCGAAAAGAAAAATCATATACAGCACCCCACCGGCATCAAGATGACCAGACCCGGTTACTATACCATACCATCCCTGGAGGAACTTATCGGTGAGGAGTTGGCTTAATCATTTGCACTTATCATGCTGGAATACAACATTACTATTCACCGTTCCAAAGCTTTACTGATGTTTTTTTATTTCGATCTTTTAGGTTATCTCCGCCCGGACGGATCCTGCATAGTCCCTCAGTTCACCATCGGCAGGCGCGGCTACGGCAACGTCTTCTACGACTGCGAAATGAATGTCGCGAACCTCAACATTGATCAGGTCGTCCACATCATGAATAAGGAGATAACGGTCTATCCGGATGACGATAACAAACCCCCGGTAGGCTCGGGTCTCAACCGACGCGCCCAAGTCACCCTAGACCAGGTCTGGCCCACGGATAAAACGCTGAGAGCCCCGATCACGGAACCGGAGCGGCTGGACAAGATGGACTATCAAGGGAAGCTCCGGAGAGTCAGCGACAAGTACGGCACGAAGTTCATCGAATATCGGCCACAGACCGGCAGCTGGGTGTTCAAGGTTCAGCATTTTTCCAAGTACGGAATCCGAGACTCGGACGAAGAGGACGACGGCGCCGCCGATAACAGTAATAAACCGGGAGTTGTAGTGCAGCCCGGAACGTCTGTTGTTTTTTTAGACGGAACTCGAGGATTGGGCGGTCTCGCTAGAATGCAAGACAACATGGCCGATCTGGGTAGAATGCGTGCCGGGTTAATGTTGGACGACAACGCTACCGATGCCGGGATCAGCGCCAGTTTTACAAATCGACTGACAGCCGTCACGAAGAGCCTCGCGATGGACACTTCGGAAGAAAACAGTATAGAGTCCACGGCACTATACCCGGAAGGTTCTATGTTCGGTGGTTACAAAGATGCCACGAGTCCGAACTTGCGTGCCGAAACCGCCAATCCTCATACTCTGCAATTAATGAAGGCTTCATTTTATAATACGACAGAAGTCAACGACGATTTCGGTTCCGTCACTGATCAAATGGTACCTCAAGGTATATCTGTCGCCGGAAGTTCCATACACACAGCGAGGACTGTTTCACCGAGCTTGATGAATGAAGACGTGCAAGACGTTTCTGTGCATCGACTAGATGCATTCAGTATGGCTCAGCAATGTAAATCTGCCGTTATAGTTAAGCCCAGAACTGCCACGCTACGCTATTACAAAAAGATCCTTCCATTCAAGGAGACCATCGCCGGTAAAATGGACGCGGCGTGCTTTAGTGATCTTGCGATCGCAAACGCGAGGCTGTTCCGCATCGGTTGGGGTGTCGGCAGTCAAATCACAGCTTTGAATACGCTGGACGCCGTGAACGACGCTCCATTGACTGGAGATTTAATAGATTTGGGTGCGTTTGTAAAAGGCCGCGGCGTCAGGGACACGTCTGGGCAGGTAGTGCAGCGCATACGCGTGGCAGGAGGCGGTATCGCCACGGAAATCGGCACGAATTTCAAAGAGAGCATCGAAAAATACTTGAATATATCGTTTGAAAATTCGGAGTTCGTTCAAAGCGATGTCGGCAACGGAGAGTTTTGTCCGAGGATTGAACCGAGTAAAGAGCTCACGATAGAGTGCGCGGAACGGTACTTAACCGAGTCGAATCGATGGTCGACTTCGAAGAAATCCCCCAATTTGTTCGGTATCGATCAGAAATACTGCAAAGACGTGTGGTCGTTGTGCTTAGCACTGTGGGGCGGCCATTTTAAGACCGCTACTGACATGCAGGTCGACGGGGTGTGCGGCGGAGACCTACTGGCTACACACGCAGCGTTGTCCGACTGGTTGATGGACGCAGTTGTTTCTAGCGAGAGTTCTAACAAGGATAGGGCGTCAGACGGGTATCCTTCGGAGATTGTCGCGTTGTTGGCTGCGAAGAAGGTGCGGGAGGCTTGCGTCGCGGCGCAGAAGCAAGGTGACTACCTGATGGCTATCATGATATCCCAGATCGGAGGTGAGACTTTTAACTACTCGGAATACTTTTTTTTTTCCATGTCCGCTCTCAACAGAATTATTTTCAAAGTGAGTTGTAGGGAAAGAAGGATAATGCTAGAACAGGACTAGTGGTTAACTAATTGCTATTGCTACACCCAGTTGTTAGAGTATCAGAAGGATGGGAGGAGAGGAAAATAATGTGGATTGACATCACAATTACCCAGTCTTCGAACACAACTTTGAATCAAATAATTCTCAAATTTACTTTGATCATAACGGGAATCGAACCCAGACCTGCGTGATCGGTAGAGCAAGCTCTAACCGAGTGGGCCACAGCAGGCGGAATACTGTTGAGCGGCATCAAATCTCCATTGATAATAATGAACAGGATCCTATTGTAATTCTTTCTCTCTCTCGTTGGCGCAGGTGACAGCAGGGTGCGGGCTTTGGCCGCAAAGCAACTCGGCGCGTTCCGCGAGTCCAACTCGGACAGGCACATCTCCGAATCGAACCTCGCCGTGCTCAGCCTGCTCGCCGGCAAATGCAAGATGGCCCTCACTAAGGGCGGATCGCTTAACGTCTGCCAGGGACTCTCGTGGCAGGGATCTTTGGCCCTGCACTACTGGTATGTGCATGTATTGCCGATATTGTCGTCTATTATCCGATGCCGTTCTTGTATTTTGTTGCATATTATTATCGCATATATCTATTGTTGTTATTTGTTAGTCGAATTATTTTTATTATTATTGGTATCACATGGGCCTATTAGGTGTAAAGTGAGCCAAGTGGTATTTTAGAAAAAAATAAGTTAGATGCGTTGTAATGTTCTACACGTCTTAAAGTATCTTAGAAGTGAAGTAACCTCAGTCAATACACATTGCAATAGTGTTATATCTGCGTAAAATCAAAATATGCAATATACCAAAACACCAAGTACTTGATTGTACTTAATAGTCCAAGAAAAAGTTTTACCATTTTACTAGTTGGCTCACTTCACCTCTCAAGGGCTCAAATGATCAAAAAAAAAATTTGGATTTTGTCTCGTCAAAGTTTTTTCTATGAAAACTGTTTTGTCCGACCCCATTTTTTTTCAAAGACAGTAGTAGGAAAAAGTTATTACGAGACTAGTGGCTAACTAATTGCTCTCGGACCGGTGAGAGGTAATTTGACAAAACTCCATTATTTAAACCGAGGGTCGGCAACCTTTTGTTGTGCAAGTGCCAAATATTTTTCATATGGTAAGTGCGGGCCGCACTTGGGTCATATGTCATTACACTGTAATGACATGTGTAGACAAATGTTTTAATCTAGAGAACCTTGCGGGCCGCATCACGACGCATCGCGGGCCGAAGGTTGCCGACCCCTGATTTAAAACACAGCTGCAGTGCATTACAATCACTCTATTATGTCTAGCAAGTGGACATAAAAAAAATCGATAGAATAAAACAAAATTCAGTTTATAAGTAGCTTCAAGTTAGTGTATATTTCATAATTTGCCTTTGGCCCAATATCATCATTTTTGCCTGCTGTAAAATTTGTTATGTATGGGTTACGTCCTTTTTCCCATTCACAGTCGATATATTTTTCTCTTCAGGTACATCTGCGAATCGGTATCGACTGTCGCCGATGCCATCAAATCCTTCGAGAAGTCTTTCGCCGAAGAATCGCACGTGTGGAAGACTCAGTCGCCGTCCACGGAAGGCGACGCTACAACCAAGCGACTTTCCACGAATGCGGACGGTTCGGAAGACGAAGGTATCTCCGAAGGTATGATGGAGGACTTTGATATAAGCACGGCGAGCGGAGACGACATCCTGAGGAGCCGTGTGGCTTTTCCGCTGCCCCCGTACACAACCGTCGATGACGAATGCATGAAGGATGAGGATACAGAGAAGGTTCGTCAGTTTTGATCGCTCTTAAGGCTTTGTCGTTCATCATGTTCCAGATACGAGTAAAATAATCCACTGTATTTTGTTTTGCAGTCCCGGTGTATTTTAGTTCTTTTAAAGAATTGGGTGTATTCCTAAAAAATCCATGTAGAGAATTAATTAAGCTTAAATTTTCTACCTTATTCAATAAATAGGTTTGCAATTTATTTTTCATGCCAGTAAATTTTCTGACTATTTAAAAATGCATCAAAAATCACCCCCGTTGAGGGCAACGGGCTTACAGCTAGTCTGTTTTTAAAATCGCACCGTCTGTTTAAATGTTAAAGTAATTAATTTATGTTTTTCTAGAAACCGAAAAAGCGGGTGCTGGATCTCTGCTACCAGCTGATGGCTCTGAAGGCGTCCCGCTGGCGATCCCTCGACACCATCCTCAACCCCGCCTCGCATACTCAGGACCCTCTCGACTATAGACTAAGGTAAGATTGGTCCGAAGAAAAAACACACTTCACTATGCCCCATGATAATATTGAATAGGCAGGAAGGCATTTGTCGTTAAAAAATAGACATTGAAACTAGAACCGTTGTTTCTTTCCTTTCCAGTTGGCTGTTGCAGCAATTCTTGGAAGGCGTCGGCTACTCTCACTGGTCCGCGAGAGGCGTAGCCATCTTAACCACCGGTTTCGCGACGCAGCTGGAAGCCCACGGACTCTGGCACTGGGCGGTTTATGTTCTGCAGCACATCAAAGACGACACCAGGTATGAGAGCGTCATGTCTGAGCGTATTATGGGGGGCAATCGGAGACAGAGTCGTATCGGTCTTATAGGGCCCATACACCTAGGAACAAATGTCCCGGGACATGATCCTGAACGTCTACGTAATGTCTCAGGAACGTCACCTGTTGAGGTTATGTTGGTCAGTGTTGCGTCCGAATGTTATTTGATTTTATTGGATGCAAACAATGCGAGTAACGTTATTTACTAATGATTATAAGCTTTCTACGATGAAAATACAATTATTTTATCATCCACGATGACAGCTTATGTTCATACCATAGATAATTCCAATACATATAACTTATAATCACCATAGGGAGACATTTCAAAGTCGAAAATAGATCTCTATAATGACGCCCGATGATTTGATCTCGATGGGAGCTGCCTACGTATTTATTCTCGCAAGTTGTATTCGGTTTTTATGATTATAATTAGATGTATGCCACAATATGTCATAGCTTGGGTATGAAGTCATGATGAAATATAAATCCCCGTTTGCTCTCAATCCCAGAGTGTGAACACGAGAACCTATCTCGGGTCACGTTAAATGTTAAACGATACTGCGTGAACATGTGAACTTTGTGTTCCAGGACATGTTCTGGAACCATTTGTTCCTAGTTGTATGGGCACCACTGTAAGGTGGATCAGTTGTTCTTTGTTTCGGAGGAATGTCTAATAATGTCATTGCATATTGATGACGATGTATCTTCCTGATTATTATTTGTTCCTAAATCTTTTTGACAGACGAAACCACGCCGTTAAGGAGGTGATAATGAGGAATGCTGGCGGGAGCGAAAATTCCGCACGCCGTGCTCTTCTGACTCGGTTCAATGTGCCGAAGAAGTGGATACACCGAGCGGAAGCTCTCTACGCAAAGTATAAGGTAATCTTTAACCATTTACATGATCGCTCCACCGTTGTATGTTCTTTCAATCCCAATTAATTGTGAACACCTATTTTTATATAAAAAAAAAATTATTCATGTCTGCTCCCAATGTCGAGCATACGGCCTCGGAATGAAGGTTTCTCAACAGAAGTTTTTCTACGAGAACTGTTTTGTTACTCAGTCGCTGAACCTCTCATTTTTCAACGAGAGTAGCAGAGATAGAGGAATAAGGCTAGGACAAGACTAGGGGTTAACTGATCGCTCAGTTATTTAAGGATCGGAAAGGGTGGGGGGAAGTTTTCAAGGATTAATCAATTTTTCTTCCGATTTTACAGAATGACGCAGAAGGTGAAGCGCGCCATCTTTCTTTGGCCGGTGAATGGGCTGATGCTCACACTGTAATCCTGGAGAAGCTCTTGCCCACGGCCATTTTAAACGGTAAGATTATTTATTTATATGGTAACGGCGGAATTTCACAAGAAATTGTAAATATGGCTTAAAAAGTTTGAAAAGCACTGCCCCAGAGAAGCAAAAGTATTGTCAACATATTTGTAACCATGTATGCCAATGGAGCTAGAAAGATAGGGTTAGGACAGGACTAGTGCTAATCACTAGGTTTTTTGGATTGGGAATAGTTGTGGGGGAATTTTTAGACATGATGAAATCCTTGCCTTCAAACAGAAATCGATCGAAAAAAAAAAAGTCAGGTCGATTGCACAGTACAGTGGCCGACGTCTTCGGCTTCCATGCCGGACCTCGCGGGTTCGAATCCCAGTATTTTTACATATATATAATTTATTATCGTGAAAAAAGAATTTCAACATAAATATAATTTTTGCGAATTCTCTATAACCAACAATTTAACGGGACAATCGGGTTTTTTACAGATCTATGGTAACATTGTCCGTGTGAGATTGAAATATTTTTTTTCCTGTTTAATGTCGCAGAGAATACGGAAGGAATCCGCGAGATGCTGCATCTCCTCATCGAACCCGGTAACGCAGGTTTGATTCCCAACTGGGCCACTGGCGGTCATCTCTTCCTCGAGTTCTTGGACATATGGGACGGGGTGAGCGGATTATATACATTCTATTACCTGTCATATTTGACCAAAATTAATATGATGTAACAAACAATCGGTATTGAAAGGAATTTACAAAAAAAAAGTTCAAAATATGAATAAGTGACACTAAATTGACCAAAAATAAAATGTTTATTATCTCTTGTTACATGTTTGATACTGATTTATTTCTGCACCATCAGGTGAAGTCTCTCATCGGCCTGGACATGGAAGACTACTCTCACCGATGCGAGGGTCTCCGACCTCGAATAGCCGCCGTCTGCAACGCCATCGCCACCCTGCAGACGCCCACCTTCAAACACATAGTTGCCAGGTATGCGTACATGTCGGCGTCATGCTCTCAATGCGTGGAAGTATTTAAGTGGTCTCTATTTCTACGCTATATGAGGATTGATTGTGTTATAAAATTCAACCAAAAGAAAGAAAAACAGTGCCCAATTCACTATTATCCTGAAAATTTAGCAAAAAAGGATAAACTTCAAATAAAATGTCAAATTAATCATATTCAGGTTTGTAGATTTCGAAATCTTCCTCATTATAATCGAAATGTTCTGACTGTCAGATGTGGCTTTGTGTGGCACCGTCCGAACCACTGCACGGGCCTAAATGACAGTCACGAGTCACCATTATTTTGAAGGGTTTCAAAATTTGCGATCCGGTCAAAACCAGTTTTGTCATCCATGAAATATAGAAATCTGTTTTTTTTAATATGAAATTTGGATTTGACCCATTATGATATAATCTTTAGATTCAACAAGCGGCTCTCAGTTTAATGTTTGAATTGTTGATTTTGTCCTGTCAACGCAGATGCGAGGTGGCGTCCCGATTAGGACAGGTCGCGTGCGCAGTTGTCGGAGACGCAGATGGCCGCATCCCTCGGAGTGCGCAAGGCACCCTCTTATCCATCATACAGAGGCTCGATCTGCCGGGCGATTACGCCATACAACTCTTGGACAAGGTAAAAATCAGCATAAAAATCAAAACGTTTTTGCAAATATTGATCAATGTTGACTGGGAAGCTCCTAGTCCCACAGATAACGCACAGACGAGTAAAAACGGAATATTCCAGTGCCTTGATAACAACAAATCTATAAAAACACTGAATTTTCCGTGATCTGCCGATCAAGTGTTAATAACTTTTATCTTTTTTTCAGGTTGCGAAGAGCTTCATGGAGTCGGAAGTGACGATGATGTCTTAGTTATATTATTCTTAAGAATCGTCAACGGGTTGGGAAACCCTGGTCTATTGCATCCATTCGAATTCCACACAATTTTTCTCATAGCTGCCGCCAATATTTTGATTTCAATAAAAATAGGGCGAAGTTTTCTCGAAACTCAAGTAGTAAATCCCAAAGATTCCGGTTGACTCGGCTATTTTTTGCACCATTACCTTGATTGAGGAACCACTGCACGTAGGTCCTGCTGAAAATAATATTCCATTGTTTTGGCATGTTAAATAATCTGTCGTCTTTTGACTAAAAACCCTGTTAAATTAAATTTAAAAATAAATCACTGACATCTGTGTAATATTTAAAAAATATTTTAGTCTTCTGTATGTTAAAAAAATATTATTTGGAAGACTGTTATAATACATCCATTTACTGAACAATATAAAATATCATATATTTATGAAAAGACTGCCATCTGTTGGGCTTTTTACAGAGTGTATATTTTAACACATTACGCGAGGCAAAGTTATTTTATTAATTTGAATCAAATTCCAAATGTTCGAGAGCTTTGGTTTAATCGCCCGGCATGTGTGCTCTATTTTTTATCGATAACAGCTTACCATTGTGGTTTGTTCTGTTATCATTCACGGTTGGAAAGGGTAATAAAATATCGCCATAGTTAAAAGGCTTTAGTTCATTGACGTCGACATTTCCAAGGATAAAAACAGCTGAAACTCGATTATCCTGACCATCGGGGATGAAGGTAGTCCAGATATTCCAAAAAATAAAATGAAAAAAAATATTAATCTCAGGCACAGATGAATAATATTTGATGTGATTATCACAAAAACAGGCTATTTGGAACTGTCTTGCTAATGAACTGGACAATAATTTTACATAAATAGGTTTTAGCTTTAAATTATTTAAATGGACATATACAATTGGATAAACTTAATAGAATAAAACGAAATTCTGTGAATTGCTGTTGAGCTGCAATTATTAATTACATTTAAATTATACCAACTGTAAAAATGAAATTCATAAATCATGTTGTGTATTAGAAACCTCCTTAATGTCCTGTAATTTAAAAAAAATGTATGTTAACCACTGCAAGTTCATGTTTAAGCTATTACCTATTGCCTCGCCTAATGTGTTGATCCAGATCGTTTTGATGTTAATGCTATTTTTGTATACTAAAGAATGTATTTGTTTTGTTTATGGTATGTTTTTCCTACAGTGAGGTCGACGCGCGGTAAAAGAATTCGTTGATAAGATAAAAAAAATTGAATATAATATTCATTGTGATACTTATCTAGTTATTTTGCTCATTTTAGATATCTTTTGCGGCAGGATATATTTTTTTCGACCACACCCTGACGTCTGTTGAAAATAATAATAACAATAATCGGATCAAAACCTTGCTAATTATTTTTTGATATATTTTTTTTACATTCAATCTAAAATGAGCACAATACTTTGTAAAAATTAGAAATATTACCTCCTTCCTATAAAAAAATAGTTTTAGGTTGTAAAGTTTAGTTTTTTTTATATATAAATAATATAATGACTCACTATAGGAAAAAAAATGTTTTTTCCAAAATGTAATTAAATAAATTACGGTGTATTTTTTTATGATTAATGATTACGTAATATTTAAAAGAAAGATAGTTAATTAAAAAATATGAAAATGTTCTTTTGTTAAAAGTTAATAAACGCATTTTAAATGATATCAAATGTTTTTATTTATTATTTCCTTGTACATTTTTATTTCATTCACAGATTAAATTTGAATTGTTCAAATTTTGTACATTTTCATAAATTTCACTAAAATGCGCTCTGTTGTGGGGCCAGCACAGATTCCTGCATGACGCCGTCAGATTTAAAACGTTGATAAATTCTTGCCTTACTAGTTGAATTAACTGTGAAAATGTTAGAATGAATTCTGATGTCTGAAGTAATTACTCGCCATCTTCAGCACCGACCAATGTCTGGACCGAATCTCCGAACTCCTGGTCACCCTTGAACAAAACAATCAGACCAATAAATGGTAATATTAACTGAGGGTTGCTTGAATTCAACATTTGAAATGTTTGACACATGTTGATTGGGTACATCTGAAAATTGGAAATTTACAAAATAAATTAAATCTTATATAAAGTGGAACCCCAATCTGGTTCTTGGTAAATTCCTCGAATGACCAAATTCTTGAATACAAAACTGATGTTATTTCTTGAATCGCCTCACCAATTTTATTCTAAAAAATGGGCGTAGAGATAGTGATAAGTTAACCACTTGTCCTGTATTAGCCCTATTCTTCTATACCTTCTTGGAGTTGAGTAATTAATTAACGAGCAGTTCTCGTAGAAACACTTCTGTTGAGGTAAACTCCATTAAGAAGACATAAGCTCTGCATTTGGAGCGGACATGGTTAGTATAAATACGTGAGTAAATTATTTTTATATTTGATTCTATAAAGTAGTGTCGCACAAGATAAAAATTAAACTTGATAGAACAAAAATAAAGTTTATCTTTCTCACTTAGCTTTACAGCAATGAATTTGATAAATATCTCGGGTTATAATCTAAGAGCAGATAAGGTGTGATAGAATGTCGAGTGATTAACTGTATTAAAATCGTTTAAATCAGGGTTTCTCAACGGGGGGAGGGGCAAAGAGAATTTTGCTTTTAGGGGAGCTACAGTATAGTTTTGGGGGGCCATGGGAAAATTTTCAGAAATCTGTAAATTTTTGAGTTTTAAAAATTGGCATGTCTGAGAAGAGCCAAAAAAACGGTCTAGCAGTGTTCATTTCAGTTCCTGGGATTTTAAAATTCGAAATTATGGGATTAAATGCTATAAAAATAAGTCTACCGTCTTTTCGTTTTGGGTCCCAAAATTCCTTTAATACTTATAAAGCAATAGTACAAAACTGGTATGGGGCCACGCAAAAATTGAAAAACACAGGTTTAAATAACCGAATTGGAGAAATTGAAATTCGAGCAATTGAAAACTTGCATTTCGAAGAATTCTACACTGGACAAATTGCATTCGTGGAATTTACGTTTCGTTTTTGAGGGAACTTTCAAAATCCCCATCAATAATTGAAAAATACGCATATGTAGGAATATTTATTTTTAGCAAAAAAGTCCTTCAGGGTAAGTTACCATTGGCATTTGACTTCAAACTTCTTCTTTGACCATATTCGCTCCCTATGTGGAGCATATGGCCGCCATGCGGCACCTCCATGTTTCCCTGTCTCCCGCCAATTGCTTTGCTTCCTCCCATGACATGCCAGCATCCCTCCTAGAGTACATCCTATGGATAGTACCTGACACGTCTGGGACGCCGGAATTCCACCGGTTGAAAGAAACGGCAGGCAGGATTGATGCTTTCTGGAGGCATCTGCAGCACGTAACCCAGCCAGTTTCAACGTCTCTCCATAACCACTGACGTGACAGGGCGCCGTCTTGCACGTTCTCTTATCTCCGGATTCCTCACAAAATCAAACCACCTCACCCCCATTAACCGACGCAAGTATTTGTTCTCGAATCTAAGTATACGGTTTTTCTAAAAAAAAAATATTCTGCTGGTACTACCTTACGGTAGCAAATCATGGCACCTGACGAAGCTTTGAATTCAAACAATGAACTATAATTTGCTTATTTTACTCACAACAGATTTGTCAATCTCATATTATGAGTAGAAGAAACGATTTTACTTTTTCGAAAGCTATCAATGCTTCTGCCAATGCTGGAACAGGTTCATCATCACGCTCTTTAGCATCTTCCTCTTCTCTGCGGTAATTGGTAGCATCACGTAGATATTTGTAACAATATAGCGATAGCAGTTGAATGAAGTGATGTGGAAATTCTGAGCAGGATGACAAATATCCAACAAGAACAGGGAACGATGAATCGTTTTTATTTAAAATTGTTCTTTCAGATGCTTGCAATGAAATGAACATTACATGCAATAAAGCTATTGGAGTTCCACTGTACTTAAATTACAATTGTTAACGTCAACTGGTCA
Source organism: Himalopsyche anomala (assembly GCA_031772345.1). Taxonomy (NCBI): domain Eukaryota; kingdom Metazoa; phylum Arthropoda; class Insecta; order Trichoptera; family Rhyacophilidae; genus Himalopsyche; species Himalopsyche anomala. The sequence goes on from CM062843.1 coordinate 8,333,989, forward strand.
TGTCATAAAAATTCAATGTCTACTATAAAGACTTTGATTTTAACCTGATTTGGTGCTTGCCCCATCTGAACCTGGCCATCGTCCCTGATCACAGTCTCTCCGTCGAGTTTCTTCAAGTTTGGCAGTCGCTTAGCGGCTTCCATCCTCCATATTTCCAATTCGCAGTTATCATAGAGCGGGTTTCCAACGAACAGCAGATCTTCTAATGAAGGCATTTCCTAAAAAAGGATATTTTTATAGTGTGTTGTTTTGATAATCATTTCTGGGACACGCAGCTGTCCACTGTCCAAAACTGAATGCCATTGCATTTGAAAACTGGAGATGTAGTGTCTCTGTTGTTGACTAAGCCCCGAATATGAGTCTCATAAATCCACTACTCGGCGTCTCCAAGATTCCCTGTCAATCGCTTTGCTACCTCACATGACATACCGGCATCTTTCTGTTTTGTCACTGAATGTCCCGGGTGGTGAAATATCACTGGTCAGAAGAAGAGGCAAGATGTGCTGAGGCTTCTCGAAGGGTTTTGCAGCTGTGACCCGTCCAATTCAAAAGCCTCTCAGATAAACAAAAGTCTTACCTGTAACTTATTGAATTCCGCCCATTCCTTAACTAAATTGTTACTCATATGCAAAACTCGTAAGCATTTCATTGTATTGAGTCCTTTGATTTTTTCAATCAGATTATATGAGATCCATAATTCTTCAAGAGTATCGGAAAGAGCTTCCTGAAACAGAAAACAGATGCATTGAATTCATCAAATCTAAGTAATCTTAACCCTCAAGAGAGTTTTTTTTCAACAAAAAAATATTTTTTACGCCATATTGAAGTCATGGATAACTTTTATTTCTAACGAAAATTAAAAAATAAAATACAAAGTCGTTGTATAGAAACCCCGCTTGACTATATGATCATGCTCATCCTTATAATACTGTGTAATATTGTGTATGGACAGTAGTAAGGACGAGCGTGACTGTACGGTAGAGATCTGCACGGGCCCGGGCCTGGCCCGCGGGCTCTTACCCGTGGGGCGGGCTCGGGCGGGTAAGCGCAATTGAGAGTCGGGCTCGGGCCGGGCCGGGCTTTGGAATTTGGGATATAATCTGGGGAGAAATATAGCAAATCGATGATTTCAAATTACTCGGTGAGCTAACAAAAAAAAAGGATTTTCGGAGATAATCTGAGGAAAAGTGTAGCAAATCGAGGATTTTAAATTCCTCGGTGAGCTAAAATAAGGAGTTTCGGGCTTCGGGTCGGGTCCGGGTAACAAGTGCGGTATTAGACTCGGGCCCGGGCCGGGTCGGGCGTGAGTTTTTCTGGCTCGGACTGGGTAGTTTTATAAAATTTTGGCCCACACAAACATTTTGGGTTGAAATATAGCTAAACGTAAATTTTTAAAAAATACTAACAATTTGACCTCTTTAGAACAACATTATTTCAACACAAATATATTAGTAACAGTAGTGTAATAAATTTTATTTTTTGATAAAAAAATTATTAACCGTTTCAAAAAGTCCATTGAAAATAAACAGAAATTCAAAAAATCTCATGCGCTTTTGGTAGTTGTTTCCGTCCTCGCGGCTGATGACTAGCTGAAGTCTGTATTCTTTTTAACCAAAATTGAGTGAAAGCAACGACATTCAGGTAGAAAAATAATGAATAGTGGAATCAATAAACAATGGCGTTTACTGTGACCATATGGTCACGCTCATCCTTAAAGGGTTAATAAAAAACCACATGTTCTTTATCGGAGGTATCTTACGAGAACTGCCTGTTACTCAGTTAGGATATAAAGATAAGGCTAGAAAAGGACAAGTAGTTACGTTTCGCTATCGAATAGCAAAGGTGTGGCTAGTCATTTTTAGTGTTTAGTGTGAAAAGTCATTTGTTAAAAACATCATATGATTCAATAAAAGTTATAGTGGTTTTCAAAGTGTCAAATGCTGATCACATCTATTGGGAATGTCCAGACTTTAATAACGAACAGGAAAAATTGCTCATGATGATAGACTGTCTGTCAGATCATGCCGACTTGGTTGCTTCTAAGGCAAATTATAAAGCCTTCAAAGAATTCACCGCGTCTTATGGAAATAGAATTGAATCCAATAGATAAAAGCTTTGATTTTAACCTTCACTTAATTTTTTTACTTATCATTCTGCACACTGTAGTGCATGCAACCAAGTCTTGAGGAATTTCTTCTCGGGACATCCCTGGCAAAACTTTGAACAAGACTTATGTTGTTACGCTACGGAATACACCATGTAAGAAAAGTGTGCCACAGCAGTCGGTGGTGGGTACAACGTTGAGTACTTGTGGGAATTTAAAAAAATCAATTAGATTCTTTTTCTCGGTGTTAATGTAAGGTCAAAAAGTGACAACGGTGGTCCGATTAGTTTGATGTTGGTCTTCAATGAAGATCTCATTTGGGGTAATAATTAAATTCATTGGCGAAAACCCTCATTCAAATTCACTTGAAGAAATGGAAATAAAATAAGGTTTTTCCGGATATGTGTTTTTGAAAATGTGTTTCGTGTATCCACAAATCATTTCTTGTTCGTCTTATTGTAGTCACCATTTCGACAAATGTCAACCAATCGTCAATCCAATATTTTTGGATCACCAATCCAGGCCAATATTTTTGGTAAGGTACGCCAGCCCAAGCCGTATGTGAGCTCCACTTCTTTTCTATCCAGCATCCTTTTTTTAATAAACTCTTTTAACTATAAATAAAATAATTTCTGAACAAAAGAAGGACTCTACGATAATGTAGGTAACCTTTTGAAAAAGAACATTTGAAATAGGGCCCAAAATCACGCTTCCTCTCTTCAAAAACTTGAATTAGAGTGTTTAGTTTTTAATTTATAATATAAAGTCTGATCTTAGTTCTGACAATTCTTGGAAAGCATTACAGTCATCAATTAGAATTATTAATTCCTTTGATTTCCTTCACAGCAATACCTACTGATAATTATTCTTATCTGTTTATAATTATAGATTACTAGATATCGTTACAAAATTGTTTATTCATGTATCGGCATCTCAAATATGAATGTTTTAACCATTGATAACATTTTGAGTAGCTAATAATGAACTGATGAACACATCATTATATTAAATAAATACTTTTTATTTAAATTTTGGATTTTTTTATCAATCATAACTGATAGGATCCTGAGTAGAGCAGGACATATCATCGAGAGGGTCGACAGCTTCAGATACCTCGGTGTCAATATCCCAAAAGATGGTAGCACAAAAGAGGAGCTCGCTATTTGTCTAAGAATGGCTGGAGACACATTTAACTCAATGCGGACTGTCTGTGACACGCAGCTGTACACGATTAAAACCAAATGCCATTTGTTCAACGCTTGCATTCTAACAGTACTTATTTATGGTGGCGAATCATGACACCTGATGAAGACTCAGAAAAACCATATACTGTGTTTCAAGAACAGATGCTTGCGTCGAATAATGAGGGTGAGGTAGTTTGCATGAAGAAGCGTGTTTGGTGAGAATATATGTTACACATCAGTTGACTGTTAGCTGTATACCACGTTTTTTACGTAAGACACTAATGGATTTCAATTTGAAGGCATGGATGTCTGTGATCTACCGAGAACAGGGCTTATCAAGAGCAATAGACTACCACTAGTCGTGTTCTATTCTTATTCTCTTCAAAAAGAAAGGTTGAGTAACTGAATAACAAGCAGCTCTTGTAGATAAAAACATTACATTGGGAGCGGACATTGCTTAAAAACAAACAAAAATCAAATGTCATCATACCAATCCGGTGAATGTTTTAATATAGTTTCTTCCCAAGGATAGTATTTTTAGGTTTCGCAATGTTGCTATTCCTGTAATTTTTTCTATCATGTTGGTAGACAGGCTTAGCTTTCTGAAACAAAAAAACTTTCATTCAGTAGAGAGTATGAATCCAACTTAACACGCTGACTGCTAAGTTTGTAAATGGATTTAGTGTCTCTGGAGATGCTCTCACTGTGTACAGTATACCAAAATATTATAATTAAATACAAAATACACTAATGCATCGTATTGGTTTAAAACTATAGGTTGATTCTGGTGGTTACCGTATATCATTGCACATAAAAATGTACAATATGATCACAAAATTTCTTAGCGAGCCAATTTTAATATGCAGTGTACATCTCTGTACTTAGGTATATCCACAGGGTTTGTTGGAGAAGTTACAATGGCTTACAATGTTCCAGCTTCAAAATCAAAAAGTAATGGAATTAAAGTACAGTCGAACTCGGTTATTACGATCACAGAAATAGAGAGATCTCGGATGTAATGAGGAAACATTCGTTGAAAAGGTAATTCAACACCAGAAACATTTACTTTGGGTTATTTGTTCAGTTATTCAAAACATTGAACAATATATATGCATTTATATACATAATATTACATGATAACTTACTCGCAAGCTGTCAGTGACGCTAGAGTAGCATCCATTTTCTCAATGGGCGGATACTGGAATTCCAACGCCACATCTTTGGCTGTGGTCGCCTGGTTTCCGGTCTTGTCTTCGTACCTCTTGATGGCCTCTTTTATCGTCGTGGCCTTTCCAGCCATTTTTTACTTGCAGTAGTCTGCGATGAGACAGAAATGACATTTGTTGTGCCAAGACTTAAGAAATGGAGATCACACAAAATAACTTACAGTATGTATTTTCATTGTTTTGTTGGGACAACATTCAGTTCAATTGGTATATTTTTATTTTATCCATGTCCTTTCCTGATGCGAAGAATATGGGCTTTTAATGGAGCTTTTTTCTACAAGAACTACTTGTTACTCAGTTGACCAACCTCTCTTTTAGGAGAAGAGTAAGAATGAGGGCAGGACTTATTTATATAAGATGTAGAACCAGCCAGCCGATGTGGATGCCACTGGAGAGAGCTTTAATGGTGTTTAACAGTATTGCTTCGGATGTCCATGTGGACATAAAAAATAGTCACTTGAAATTTTACAGACCTAAACATAAATTGTGACATAACACCTTAACACATGTTTAACATAAACAATTACCGATGATTATCGTTATTAAAAAACAATATTTTGTGAGAAATTTACAATTATTTGCACTGGAAAATTGGACGAATGTTAAATCAATACAACATAATGTAAAATAAACAAATACAGTTTCTTAGCAACTGTTCATCAAATAATAATTATAACACGTGCATATACCAACTGCCTGGAATCGATATTCCTGTCTGAGATAGATACAGGAAAAAGGATAAGACATGGGGAGAAACAATAATGACCTTATCACAATTAGGGTGTTCAATGTCAATATTTGGTGGGAAGGCATTATATTAAGAAAACCAAAAAAATAGTACTTTGTACTTTATTAATAAAGATCTTCTTATGTTCAGTTCTGTTCATTATTCTTTTTTACGTGCATCTTCCTCCTCGTGGTAAATAATTTAATTATGGAAAAGATGCTATTATGTACCTATTCATTATTTTTTTACACTTTACACCTAAAACATTTTTACTGTGTTCAAAGGTTAAAATAGTCTTAGTATACGTAAAAAAAATCATTTATTATGTTAAAAACTCTAATTAATTTGGGAAATACCTCGATTCCCACTCTTGTAGAACTTGTAGATATATTTTTGTATAAATAAGAAAATGCGATGTTGAATTGAATATTTATTGATCACAAAATAGACAGTGTAATGTCGTTATCACAAAAAAAACAGTATAGACAAAATCCTTTTGAATAGATAGTTAAGGCAAGGAGAAGGAACACATTTTTGTAATTCAGATATATTAAAAAAAAATCCATTCGTGTTTCAATTGTATGGATTTTGCCGTAAGTGTTGGCCTCTGTCACATCTACCGCTCGACTTCTAAAAAATCCGTTTTCCAATAAGATTACCTGATGAGAGATAGTATAATTTGAAAAAAAGGTTAGATATACAAAAAAAAAGCCTGAGCATTCCTATTGGAAGAATATCAATACTCGTTTTCACCGGCGGCTTTACTCAAACTCTGTCATTAATCGATTATAACCAGCAATGCTCAGCGGCGTAACCAACTCATAACAGAGTCATTCAATGCGTACAAAAGGTATGCCCAAATTTCTACATAATCTATAAAATAAATTGAATATGTTTGCGTAATGTTTGCATGAAGGGTCAAATTTTTTAGCCATGCCAATGGCCCTGCTGATAGATAAATTTCGAAAATGAATAATATAAAAACCGCCGAGATACTCTTGATATCTAACAGGACATGGATAACAAAGATATCAATGATGATTCATGAAACAAAGTACATACTGGCTAACTTCTTTCAAATGACTCATTTCTTGTGACTCGATTAAAAAAAATGCAGAACAATACTTATTCACCAATAAAAAAAGATTATGGAGGGATTGGGTAGATAAAAATAAATAGCTATTAGATTTGCAGCTGCGATATATTTTCCACTTGTTTTGTTACAATGTTTACAGATATAATTAAATTAAACACAATTAATATAGACAGCTTCTAGTAGAAGTCCAATCAATACCCTGGAAAAGAAATGCGAAAATTAGAAGGCGATAGACACTCAGATCTACTATTTTATTTTTCTCACTGCCTAATTAGGTATAGCTTATCAGTTTTCTTTTAAAAACGATATTTCCAGCACAGATAAATTAAATTGTATCATATCATGCTATTAATATTGGTTTCAAGATAGCAGGAAAGTGTAATTTAAATTATTAGAGAGTTTCATTTGAATTAATTAATTAATTCATTGTTTGTATCAGAAATGAAGTTAATGGTCTGTTTCATATATGACGGCTGCAGCGTTGAACTAAGGCCGGTGCCACCATACAGGCGAAATAGGCAACCGCCTAAGGCGGATACCATTAGGGGGCGCACAAATGGAGTATTCAATTTATATTTATATATTGATTGCATTGGCATTTAATTGTAAGAACTCCATTGTAAAAAGGTAAAAAAAATATCAACATATTTAGTTCTACAAATTTTTATAAAATGGGTAAATAGCTATTTCAACGTGCGCCATCGTCAGCATTTGCTCAGCTATGTATACTGGCTTAGAAGACATACACAATACATTTTGTTATTCACTCCAACATCCTGATTTATAATACAATTAATGTATTATATTTACTAAATATGACTTGAGCGTTTTCAAGAACGATAGGCAATATGGGATTTTTTAAGGAAAATTATATAGGATAAATTAAACTGATATTTATTAGAGGTATGAGTAATGGTGATGGATTGATAACTGTTTGTTCATTTAAGATGTTTTGTTTATGCCTGTTCGTTTCTAATTGCTTGAGTGCATTAAGTTTTGGACCTTTATTACAAAGATGTAAACAAATTAGCATTGAATTCAAATTTATGTCATGAGATTCTGTAATGAAGTGCTTTGCAAATTGTGAGTCTGATTTCTTATTGTTAAAAGATGTTGGTATACAAACCTGTCTGTGCTTAGAATATTGAGTTACAGGAGCCAAAGGACATTTTATCAATGCTAAAAGCATTTTCAATCTTGTTTCTTCTACCTTTACTATTTTTAAGGCGCGTTCCTAAATTATTATTAACTTTAAATGCCACATTAGTCGAATGCTTAATTTCTTGGTGGATTTTTTTACCAATTCTCCCCAGATAGTTAATTGATCTAAAGAAGCGGTTCTCTTGGATAACGTTAAGATAAATAAGTTGCCTAGAGCAGGGTTTCTCAACCGGAAGCCATGCGGACCCCGGAGGACCACAGAGTTTTTTTTTAAGATTTGGGGAGCCACAGCAAAGTTAAGGGTGGCCACGGGCAAATTTCTAGGATTCGAAATCCTCGGAAGAGCTTATTTCCAATGCTGGTTTTTTGGGCAAATCTGCAAATTCCTGGGACTTAAAATTTGAAATCCTTGGAAGAGCTAAAAAAAAAAGGTCCTACGCAGATTATTTCAGGATTCATTCCTGGGAAGAGAAAAATTCATAAAAAAAATCCTGTCAAAGAAGACAAAACAATGGTAAGGGGGCCATAGACAAATTAAAACATTCAAAAGGGCCCACGGGCCCAAAAAGGTTGAGAAAACTGGCCTGCAGAGGTTTTTATTGTTTTTAATATAGTAATTTTTGTATCACCGTTAAATTATAGCCGTTATTAATTGCAATATGTTTGGATAGTTTTAAGTTCATTTAAGTAATCTAAATCAGGGTTTCCCAACGGGGGGCCACAGCGTGTTCCAAGGGGGGCACAGAGATTTATTTTTGTTTAAAGGCCTGTGTGGCCGAGTGGTCAACATTGTTGGCTTCGGTTACGGAGGTCACGGGTTCAAATCCCGGTACGGACAGTTTTATAAATTGATTTTTCAATCGATTTATGAATTTCTGTTCGAAGGCATGGATGTATGTGACGTCTTGAATTCCCCCCTCCCACCCATCCCATCCTATGAACGGGGCGTATCGAGAGCGATTAGCTTACCACTAGTCCTGTCCTAGCTCTCTATCCTTCTATCCCTACTCTCTTTGGAAAAAGAGAGGTTGAGCATTTGAGTAACAAGCAGTTCTCGTAGAAACACTTCTGTTGAGATAAACTCCATTAGGAGTCCATATGCTCCACATTGGGAGCGGACATGGTTAAAAAAAAAAAAACTGCACAATTTAGGTGGCCACGGACAAATTTTCCGAAATTTCAAAATTTCTGTGATTTCGGATTTTAAATTCTTCTCTGGCCCCCATACCAATGTTTTGTTTTCCCATAAAAATTCGAATTTTAAAAACCCAGGAATTTGCAAAATTCCCAAATGAACAGCGATGGACCTTTTTTGAGCTCTTTCAAGACTTTCGAATCCAAAATCCCAGGAATTTAAGGATTTCCCAAAATTAACTCTGTGAGAGACTTCTAGAGGGGCACAGGGCCCCCCGTTGAGAAACCCTGGTCTAATATAACGTAAGATAATTTTAATGGTGACTAGACAAAGTTTTAGTAGCTGTAACAAGTAGTGTCAAATTACATGAAGCACGCCACGTCAAAATTTTAGATTACATTATCAAAATAAAAACGCACGTAGGCACTTTGATATTTATATCTTATCACAATAAGCTTTAAATGCAATCAATTAATGTCACATGAAGAGAAAAAATACAAGATAACATTTTTGAAATTGAAGGTTTCTTCAAATTTCTGGTTTTCTCATTTCGTTTATATAGAGCTCTGCCATTTGATCTCCACAGTCTGCAACGAATTGAAACATGTTTCTCATTTTGGAGCTGGTGAATGCTGGACTCGAAGTAGCTCTCATGTCTCGCCATTTTTAACCAGCGGATCAAATATTATATTTAGAATAAGCCAAGTAAAATTGTTAACCATGTCTGAATGAACCTTTACAACTGAAGGTACTCAGTGAGAGCTGTTTGTAGGTCGGTCACTTAAACATCCTTAGAGAAGATAAGGAAGAGGTCAGGGAAGAATTATTGACCACCGTCGAAACCAATATTGAAAAAAAGGCGTAAGTACACTATGAGGTTTTTGAATATCAATTTTTGTCTGTTTGTACCAAAAAGCAATTTATTTCATCAGTGATTATTATTTATGGGAAGTTTTTGTATATAAGGGTAAATATAATTAAATTTAGTTAAAAATAAAATGACATGTACTATATAGTTTATTAATAATCATTAGAGGTACCACATTTATAACACTGCCATACTAGGTGGAAAGGCATTATATCAAAAAAGAAAAAATATTCGTTTGTACTAACTCCACTTTTATAAAAGTATACATCAATGACAGTGGCGGTTCTAGGTACTGGGCTAGGTGGGCTAAGCCCGACCTGCATTTTTCACCCAAAACATTAGATGGCTGAATAAAAATGAACAGCAATTCGGCCGCTGAACAAAATAAATACATTTATAAGCATAACTTACCTTTCCCAAATGAATATAATATCTTTGTTTTAATTTTCCTCTGTCAATATAAGACAATGTTACGTCTACCTACAATCATATTCTCGATTGTGTTTTGTATTACAATTTTAAACTGAGCCGGCATAAAAAAACAATAACCCTATAAATACTTCACTGGGAACAGGAACGTTACGTCACTGGCAACACCACTCAAGGGCTAGCGATATTTAGCTCGTAACCACAGACAATATCATGCAATATTTCTTTACACTGGGGCGCAATCAAGCACGATTAGATTTTTTTTGTATTTGTATGTACGGAAACGTCATCAAACACAAAGGATAGTGTTTCAATCTGTCAAGCTTCTGTTGATCGCTGGGGGCTAAAAACAATCTGCCCATTACGCATACTTATGCATTGAAACACAAAACCAATATCGTTGTATTGTATGAAAGTGACAGGTATTGACTTTCAGTTTCAGCAAGTGACAGTTCTATACTGCTTTTAGTAGGTAATTGTTATTTCACTTTGAAAGAGACGAATTTAAGGATTTCGTGTTATTATTCTATTATTTCTTAGTTACATTAGCATTGATTTTATTTTACAAAAATTTATGCATTGCAGTAGTGTCATAATATTTGTTAATTTGCTTGTAGATTAATGTATAAGGTGAAGTGGAAATATGCTTTTCTCTAGCCCACCCAAGATTTCAGGTCAGGAACCGCCACTGATCAATGAATGCATTGAAAATATTTTTGTTGGAATGGTTTTTGTCGGCAGATTTTGTAAAAAAGTTAGGTTTTATTGAATTCATATAAAGAAAAAATACTGTTTTCAAATATTTATTATAATCTTTATATCAGTCATAAATTAATCTACAGTGGCATGGTGTCAAACCTATTCGTTATCTTATTAAATTTTCTATCTTGATCGGTGTTATGATAATATATTTAAATATGTTTATCATCAAACATAGACGTATGAGTCATCGATAAATCAACAACATTTAATCTTTTGGTTCCCGGTAAATTGCTTGAATAACAAGATAATCAATTTGTTTCCGTTTGTTCTGTCTTAGCCCTAGTCTTCTATGTGTTTTGGAAATATATAGAAACAGTTTGAGTAACTAATTAATAAGCAGTTCTCGTAGAAACACTTCTGTTGAGATAAACTCCATTAAAAGATTATATGTTCCGCATTTGGAGCGAACACGGTTAAAATAAATACTTACGAAAATTATTTTTTTATTTCACTCTCTAAACAAGTGTCGCACAAGATAAAAATGAAATTCGTAGAAAAAGTCGTGAAAAATCTTTTAAATAACCGAGCTATTTACCGGCTACCTAATCTTTTATATGAAAATCTTATTGTATAGATCAGTGCTTTCCAAAATTTTACATGCCACGGCCCCTAAATATGAAAAAAAAGTCCGCGGCCCCTCTGTCACAAATCATCAAATTACACAAGATTCTCACTCTCCTTTGAGGTGTAACTGCTTAAGATTTCGACTGAAGGTGCTTGGTGGAATTTCAATATTAAATTTGAATCATTCAAATTATGTACACTCCCACAAATTTTGTCACTAATGACCCGGGTTTCGCCTTTCGGCATCTTCAGGCGTTTAAGCGCACGGATGAACTTGAACTGACGCTTAGTAAATGGATGTTTCGTGTTTATATATTAAATAAATGTATAACTGAGTCTAAAGCCATCGCTGGCGAAAAGGGTAAGCTCATGGGAATTCCCAAAGATTTGAGTAGTGAGTGGTTTTAAGAATTATATTTATTTGTTTGTCGGCAAAGGTTTTATGATATTATTTATGATATAATTTATATAGGGTATAGAAGTGGAATGCCTGGAAGGTTTAATATTTCGTTTAAAATCGGAAAACTATGTAACTGTGCTCTATTAATTTCTAAAATTTCCTGGAAAAAGAGCTTATGACTGTCCGTATTTGGGTGTAACATTTTTATCCCTTGTTCCTGATTGAACACGTGTCCTTCCGAAATTAAGTGATTAGCAAAAGTAGACGTGTCCTTTTTCAGTCTAAAGGCTGCCATATGTTCTAATACCCTGATGTTTAAAGACCTCTCTGTTTTGCCGATATAAAATTTATTACAACAAGAGCATTGTAATCTATAAATTCCAGATTTATTTAGATAATGTATTTTATCTTTATTGTTAACTAATAATTTGCCTAAAGAGTTTTTACAGTAAAGGGCTGGTCTAACACTATCAGCTAGTTGTTTTTTTAATTTTAAGACTTGTATTTCCTAAATAAATGATTCTACGCCAATACCTAGTATGATCTATGTCCTTTGACAATGTACCTTGAAATAACATTTTTTCTGCAAGTTTAGTTTGTTTTTTTGATAAAAGATTTTCTATAAGAGACATAGCGTATCCATTGTTGATGGCGATTTGTTTGATGATTTTTAATTCGATATTAACCCGTTAACAGCTACGAAAAAATATGTTTTTTTTGTCCTGTACGCTAGCAATTTTCTAAAAACTAAAAAAGGGCAACACATTGGAACTATTCACGTGATTTATGGCTTTAGATGTTCTCCGTCCCGAATAAAAGTAATCCCATGTAATTAACCATACCACAAGGCTTGTAGCGCGTATAAACGATTCCTCAATTAGGGTTGTCACACACAATTTATAATAAATACCGTTTTAGAATTAATTTTAGAACAATAAAGTTTAATGCAAAAAATAAGATATTATATCCCACAAGTCTCGAATAGTTCACACAATTAGAAATTAAATGATGCTAGGGTTGTCACAAAAAAGAATTTTATAAAATTATTGACATGATAAATAAAAATATGTTCACAAAAGTGTTTTATGGTGTTCATATAACGTACGAGATATATTAAAAAATAATTTTTGTGTGGTATGTTTCAAAACACGGCACTGCACATAAGGACACATCACATTGTTTACAAAAGAATTTAGTAGATGTTCTTTTTTTGAAGCAGCACATACCACACAACGCTTTTTATTTATATTTCTAGCAAAAGTAGATAGCTCAGAGGTGGAAGTGGGAAAAAAAACCATAAAGTGTGTGTTTGCTCCAATACGGGAATGTAATGCGACAGACTTACGCTTACGAGTGATTGTTTTCTTATGACTGAGGGTAAATGTTATAAAAATGCATTTAGAATATTGGGATAAATATCGGAACATGTTGAAAGCATTAACTACATGTAAATAACATTTCTCATAATATAACATCAAAAAAACATATGTGTGCCCTGACCCGATTTAACCTTTACAGAAAACGGCAAAAAAGTATCATGTTACTTACCATTTTTTTTTTGCGATGCTTGCATCTCAGACTACCGCCCCTGCAGGGGGCGGAGATTGTAGGATTAGTCATATAAATCAATGTTGTCAATGTATGTTCAAAACGCCGCATAGCTAGATGATTTTCTACCGTCGACTGTTTTACCATGAAAAAATATTAACGTATTTGCACAAAGACATCAGCAATTCGACAACCCCTGCCACCTGTACAATTTTTGTCGATTTTTTCTTAAGAATTTAAGAATAATTTATATTTATTCAATTGTTTTGAAACCTATACATATGCAAAATAATATTCACGCATATGTTATGATTATTTATCAAAAGTTGTGACAGCCCCTACAACCTCTATTCACTTTTGTTGAATTTCTCTTACGAAAACTGTCAAAACGAAAACTTTATATTCATTTTGTGAGTGGTTAAGAGATGTCGGACCCTTATTCAATGACACGAGCTGAAAACAATATTTATTGACGCCGTAATAATGAGAACACATCGGTGGGACTATAGCGTGTGGGGTTAGTAGGTATGCGACACACCGGTGGGTCGTTAGCGTTTAACTGGTTAAAGTTCTTTTCATTCAAAGGAACACTCACAAGTCTATGAATTTCTGAATGAAAAGCGGCTAGTTTATAAGAAAATGGGTGCATTGAATCCTTATGTATCACGGTATCCGAAAATGTAGGCTTCCGAAATATTTTAAATTCGTGAGAACCGTTTTCAATATTAATATTTAGGTCAAGAAAGTTAATATTCTTGCCTCCGACTTCTAAAGTGAATTTAATATTTTTATCTAATGAATTTATAAAGTTATGAAAGTTAGTTATTTGTCTATCCGTTCCATTAAACAAGCAAATAATATCGTCTACATATCGGAACCAAAAGACTATAGGTTTGGCTTCTGTTTTGTTTCTAAAAATTTTATCTTCTAAATAGTTCATATAATGCACCCATTTTCTTATAAACTAGCCGCTTTTCATTCAGAAATTCATAGACTGGTGAGTGTTCCTTTGAATGAAAAGAACTTTAATATCGAATTAAAAATCATCAAACAAATCGCCATCAACAATGGATACGATATGTCTCTTATAGACAATCTTTTATCAAAAAAACAAACTAAACTTGCAGAAAAAATGTTATTTCAAGGTACATTGTCAAAGGACATAGATCATACTAGGTATTGGCGTAGAATCATTTATTTAAGAAATACAAGTCTTAAAATTAAAAAACAACTAGCTGATAGTGTTAGACCAGCCCTTTACTGTAACAACTCTTTAGGCAAATAACAATAAAGATAAAATACATTATCTAAATAAATCTGGAATTTATAGATTACAATGCTCTTGTTGTAATAAATTTTATATCGGCAAAACAGAGAGGTCTTTAAACATCAGGGTATGGCAGGGTATGGCATCAACATATGGCAGCCTTTATACTGTTATGTTTATTGTTTTTACTAAAACACTTTTATGTGTTGGTTCAATTTTATTTAGATAACAATATATTACACTTTATAAATCAATAAATCAATCTTATAATTAATACGAAAATCGTGAGAATGTGACAGGTTGCAATTGTTTTTTTATTCTGCTGAAGTTTCATACTTCAATTGTTTTATTCTAATGCACGAAGGACATTTGAAAATAGAACGTCATACAGAATAAAACATAGTATGGTATGGTATTGAGTATACATAACATCTCCCCCCTAAAGAATAAACTTATTGGTAACTTAAATGAGTTTATACAATAAAAATATGATTATAAGAAATATTGAGATGATGTACATAAGTTATTGTGATTGTAATGGAAGAGATGGATTTTATTTATTTATTTGTTACTTCCAACAATCATCATTTAAGATATTTACATCTGGAATTAATATATAATAATTTTATGGTTGTACATTTTCACTTATTAGGATTACATTTTAGAGTAACTTTTACATTCAGGTTTTACAAATAAAATCTTGGTTACATAGTTGATAACAATTTTATATAGTATGTAAGAGTGTATATTGTGATTTTAAGGTTGAATAAACATGGTATTTTTGAGATAATGTAATGATTGTCGTAATCTGTTAAATCCACTTACTGTAAGGGATCTAAAATAGCAAGTTTCACTCTGTTAGTGTGAACTTTGATTAATTTATTTTTTACTTTAATAGTAATATTAAGAGGACTGTTGACTTTTATGATTTCGTACGGACCTTGGAAGTTAGGAGATAATTTTTTAGATTTATTTAGTTTAGTAGCATTATTTGTTAAATATATTTTATCACTGATTTTAAATTTTCGTAAGGTTTTATTTTTGTTATGCCTTAATTGTGTGTCTTCTTTTCTTTCAACTAGATTCTTTCTAACTATTTCGTGTGATTTGGTTGATTTGAGCTTAAAATTGTCTAAAAACGAATCGTATGTATATTTAAATTCGGGTATTATTATAGCTGTTGGTAGCTTAGGTGAGTTTCCGTAAACTAATTCGAAAGGTGTAAATTTTGTAGCAGTGTGTGGAGTAGTGTTATAGCTTAACATAGCAAAAGGTAACCATTCGTCCCAATCGGTTTGACTTGGAGATATGTAATGTTTTAGATAGTCGGCTAGAGTAGCATGGCTACGCTCTAGCGCACCATTGCTAGTAGGAGAATACGCACTGGTTTGGATTTGTTCGATTTTAAAAAGTTTGGCTACTTCTTTAAGTATGTTTGAAGTAAAATCTTTTCCTTGATCGGTAAGAATTTTTTCAGGGATGCCAAATTGACAAATGAAATTTTTAGTTAATTGAGATGCAATTGTCATTGCTTCATGATTAGGAATAGGGTAACATTGAGAATATTTTGTAAGATCGTCTTGAAGAGTTAAAATATATTTATTTCCACTTTCTGTTAAAGGTATTGGACCTACTATTTCTAAGGTAATACGTTCAAACGGTTTTCCGCTAGTCGTAGTTATTTCTATGGGTTGTTTTAAATTTTGAAGATATATTTTGTTTTTCTGGCAAGATTCACATTGCCTGATATATGTTTTAACGTCTTTTTGCATATTGGTCCATTTATATTTGAGTCGTAAACGATTTAGAGTACTATGATATCCCGAATGTCCGCTTATAGGAGAGTCATGATATTCCTTAAGTATTTGTGGTATTTCGTCGTGATGAGGATTAATTATTTTGTTATGACATATCGTTATATTTATATTTGAGTTGTGAAAAACATATTGGATAATTTTCTTTATCTTTTCCCAATTTAAGTTGTCTAAACCACTACCGAGGCATGGAAAAGAGATATTTGTTTCCTTATCATTATGTAGAATATTTTTTAAGTTACATAATGCTTGAAAGATAGAAAAGTAATTTGATTTTTCCCAAAAGTTTTGTTTTGTTATTAAATGGTAAACATTATTTTTATTTTCTGTTGATTTTAATACGTCTCCTACTTTAGAGTGTGTATTTAATAATTCGTCATAATTAGAGATCATTGAACTTATTTTTAAAGCCATTTCTTTAGACATCGATTTGTCGTTAGAAATACAATGTGCTATAGATTGCTTTTGATTAAGAAGAGATTCATCTATTTCATAAAATTTAACGTTAAATGTTTCATTTTGTTTTTCTAGGAAGTTGTCATACGAAAAAGTTTGAGAGGTCATGGTATTTAAAATTTGATTTTCGATTCGAGACAATGCATCAGCATTAGTATTAGAGTAAGATAATTGCAATTCATTTTGCAATCGTTGATGAGATTGATCATTATTTGTTGAATTTAAATATTCTGCCTGAATGATTTTTACATTCCGAGTTATTTGATAATTTTCTGAATTATTAGGAGGTTGGAAGTTTTTAGAATTACTGAGAGTTTGATTAGTTTGTGAGTTATTATTTGAAGGATTTTGATAATATTGATTTTTTACGTTGTTGTTGAATTGTTGAGATTGATCATTATTTGTTGAATTTAAATATTCTGCCTGAATGGTTTGCACATTCCGAGTTATTTGACGATTTTCTGAAGTATTAGGAGGTTGGAAGTTTTGAGAATTACTGAGAGTTTGATAAGTTTGGAATTTGTTGTTTGAAGAATTTTGTTGATATTGCTTTTTTACGTTGTTAAATTGTCTTTTTCGACATTCTTCTAAGATATGTCCTGATTTTTTACAGTATCTACAAAATTTTGAATTGTATTGAGATTTAAGATTTCCGACAAATTGTTTATGTTCTGAATTTAGAGAGTGTGGCTTTGATTGTTTGGTGAAATGATTATGATTGCTCTTATTTGGGTTAGAGTTCATTTCCCTAACTGCATTATAAAACTTTTCTTCTTCGATTGCAATATTCGTTGCTTCAATAAGATTTTTGGGTTTCGAAAGCCTGACTACTGTTGACAGTTGACTGGTCATACCTAAAATTAATGTATTAAGAGCGCTGTCTTCAATTTGCTTTACTCTCCCTATCAATTCTGCATCGTCCTTGTTCGAAAATCGAACAGCTCCGATAAGATTATTAGTGCAATTTTCAACTCTTTGAATGAATTTTATTACTGGTTCGTTAAAGTTTTGTTTACAATTTCTTAATTCCAGTTCTAACTGAGACGTGTGTTTGTTTTCACCGTAGGTACTTATTAGAAATGATTTGAATTCGGCATAGTTTTTAAAATCATAATTGGCAATTGTGTATTTGGCATTTCCTATAACGCAATGAATCATATATTTTATAAGTATGTTCTTCTGTTGCTCTGAGCATAGTTCGTATGCAGTATCGCAATCTTTAATAAAAGGGTAAAGATTTCGTTTTTCTCCGTCAAATGTCGAAACAAACTTCATCAATGTATCGATAGTGAGTGCAGTCATTTTGGTGTGAAAGTGTATAGATTGAGTAAGAAAAATTGTTACAAAAGTTACTCACAGAATATGATGAATAATAGATTGCATAAAGTTTAAACAAACGTTGACTTGAAGATGAATTTGGTTCTAGTAGTCGTTGAAATAGGTTGTTGGCAGCTTGCAGATTTTTCTTGTAGTTGGATGTAGAATCGGCAAAGAAGATGTTATTGAAATCGGCAAGAAAATGTAGTTGAAATCGGCAAGATGATGTAGTTTGAATAGTCGATGATGAATTTCGCAGAATTTATTTTCACCATGTAGAAGTTGAAGATTCAATAGTAGATTTTGTAGATATATCGACGTAGAAGGTTTTCGATGATAGATTTCGTAGAATTGGAGATTTAGTCTTATTCTAGTTTCGTATTATTATTATATTTGATTTATTATAATTTCCGTTCGATTTAATCGATGTACTTTTATTTTATTAGATTTATTTTGTTCGTGTATTTGATTCGTGCTAATTTTTAAAGAATTTTATTCACCGTTAATTTATTATCACCATAAATTTTTTAACGTTATTTTAGCACATATCCTCACTTCTGACACCAATTTTTATGTTATGTTTATTGTTTTTACTAAAACACTTTTATGTGTTGGTTCAATTTTATTTAGATAACAATATATTACACTTTATAAATCAATAAATCAATCTTATAATTAATACGAAAATCGTGAGAATATGACAGGTTGCAATTGTTTTCTTATTCTGCTGAAGTTTCATACTTCAATTGTTTTATTCTAATGCACGAAGGACATTTGAAAATAGAACGTCATACAGAATAAAACATAGTATGGTATGGTATTGAGTATACATAACAAGACTGAAAAAGGACACGTCTACTTTTGCTAATCACTTAATTTCGGAAGGACACGTGTTCAATCAGGAACAAGGGATAAAAATGTTACACCCAAATACGGACAGTCATAAGCTCTTTTTCCAGGAAATTTTAGAAATTAATAGGGCACAGTTACATAGTTTTCCGATTTTAAACGAAATATTAAACCTTCCGGGCTCTCCACTTCTATACCCTATATAAATAATATCATAAATAATATCATAAAAACTTTGCCGACAAACAAATAAATATAATTCTTAAAACCACTCACTACTCAAATCTTTGGGAATTCCCATGAGCTTACCCTTTTCGCCAGCGATGGCTTTAGACTCAGTGATACATTTATTTAATATATAAACACGAAACATCCATTTACTAAGCGTCAGTTCAAGTTCATCCGTGCGCTTGAACGCCTGAAGATGCCGAAAGGCGAAACCTGGGTCGTTAGTGACAAAATCTGTGGGAGTGTACATAATTTGAAAGATTCAAAAAAAAAAAAAAAGTCTAACTGCTTGTTAAAAGGAACAATTGGATACTTTTAAGCGAGAGCAAATTGCTTCCAAAGAGTGTATCTACCGAATCAAGTGACGAAAGTACCGAAGTGATCGAAATCCTTTACAGTCACCTGCTTGATCACCTCCAAGTCAGTCATCATCGCAAGATGTTGGAAGAAATTGTTGACTCCAACATACCTGTAGAATTTAAAAAGAACGTTTCAATTATCATCAGGCTCTTGTTGTCTCTTTACGCGACAACCAAAGTTGACATATCTGTCTACTAGAGGTCTGCACAGGCCAAAATTTTACAAAACTACCCGGTCCAAGCCCGAAAAACTCACGCCCGACCCGGCCCGGGCCCGAGTCTAATACCGCACTTGTTACCCGAACCCGACCCGAAACTCTTTATTTTAGCTCACCGAGAAATTTGAAATACTCGATTTGCTATACTTTTTCCCAGATTATCTCCAAAAGTCCTTTTTTTTTTTTAGCTCACCGAGAAATTTGAAATCCTTGATTTGCTATATTTTTCCCCAGATTATATCCCAAATTCCAAAGCCCGGCCCGGCCCGAGCCCGACTCTCAATTGCGCTTACCCGCCCGAGCCCGTGGGCCAGGCCTGGGCCCGTGCAGACCTCTACTGTCTACCGTGTCAAATATTTTCATACTCATGTTTAGTTGTCTATAAAATGTTACAAAAAAAATAAAAAGCATGAACTCAGTCTAGTAGAATAAAATTATTACTTTTTGATCAGGAAATGCCCGATATAAGTTATTGATAAGATCATTGAAATTTTCTTTCTGTAGCACGACATTCTTCATGTTCCCCAGATACGGCCATGATGGTAAAGTCTTAACTCCGTGACGGGAGAAATGTCCAGCAAGGTAAGCGCCTACGCCCCAAAAGATTCCGAAGATAATTACTGCACCCAAAAGAACGGTGACAGGATTCATTTTCTGCAATGTGAATTAGATATTTTCAACAGTGATCGATGAGTTCAAAAATTTTCAGTTTGAAAGAGCAATTAAGTTAATGCACTCTTTTAATTGCATGTTAAATGACCTTTACTTATACGTCAATGGAAAAATCAATTTATTAAGATCCCTTCATGTCTTTCCATTTTAAAGTCATTTCCTAGTTTCTAAGCAAGACAATTGCTTTTCCTTTAACTTATTGTTGCCTAAAAATATAATTTTTGCAATGAACTATTTATTAATGATAAATAATAAGCACGAGCATTTGAAAATCAGGAAATACAACACTCCCTAAAATTTATTTCGGGGATACTAGGACATCTATTCAAAAATCAGAATGACTGGTCACCCCACACATGCTGTATGTTCCATAAGTGATATGCAAGGTTATAAATTTCAGAACTGCTTTGATGATATTCAATACTAAAGGTAAAGTTTTTTAATATAATAAATAATTGTATTATGTATAAATAATAGCATCTTTTAACATTCAGTGTCTTTATCATAATTATTATTGAATTTTATTATCTCTTCAGATAGTGATTATTGGTGATTACTGGCAGTTATATTTTTTTCATTATTCCTCGTCTAGTCCTCTTCAGTTGCTGTGTCTACTACTGAGTACTCTACTCATGTTCAATAATTTGAAACCTAAACTGTTAGAAGTTGTCGATAAGATGCTAGCCGATGATTTTCCCACTCAATGGAATTGATTCCCCAAGAAGACAATTACACAGTTGTAGAGCCTACAATCAAAGGTATTGCCATCTTTTATTTTTATTATACATTTGTTTACTTCGTTATGTAATTTAACCAGTAATTTTTCTAAAATTTTATCGAAAGCTTTATTTTCCATTTTATTAATTGCAAAATACTATGGAATACCCCCAAAATATAGTATTTGTTCAAATAAATTATCTTTTTTTGTTAATTTATTTGGTGGCTTGATAAAATATCATCGTTATAGACATGTTTATTCATTAAAAAAATGGCAGCATTGTCTATTAACGGTAAGTATGCACTATAACCAATTCACCTAAAATGATCCTTCACGACATCTAGTAGGAAATGATGGAAGATTTCATACAAAAGCTTTTACCTTTTGACGCGAACTAGCGCCATAGAATTCTATATTTTTTGCGATCGTTGCCTACAGTATCTGTCAAAATGACATTTGATGAGTTATCTCTGATTTGATGTTGGCCATTACCGTATCCATGTAAATATAGGGGGCTATGTGTCAGCTCATATAAATGTAGCTTTGCAAGCTTAGACAGTCATGAATTAGCCAGTATCACATGAAAGTACATTTGCATCGTAAATATTCATTACAACATGCTTATCTTTTTCTATCGAAAATGTATTATGACGCAATTATCAATGCTGTTATGTAGGAACTGTATTTACGGATAAAAGAATAAACAATATAATACACAAAAATAAACGGCGTTAACTGAATTTTTGGTAAGAAAATGAAGCTTGTTGTAAAACATATTTACCGAAGATATAAATCCTTCGGAGATAAATCCTTCACAATACAAAATTGAACCAAGCGTTGCTATAACCCCGAGTGCAGAGCGATTCTTAGGTTATTCGATCATGTTTATCTAGAAGAATTACCAAAGAAACTAGAAAACACTAACTAGACAAAAAGAGTTACCAATGAATAAAGAATTCATTAAACAACTTTATAGTATAGAAAATGTTTTAATGTAATGGGCAGTGTTTATTAATCATAAAAGTAAACCCTACTAAGGGGCAAATTTTATGTTTCGGGGACACTATTTGTTACATTTTTCAAAATGGATAACGGATTACAACACAGACATGTTGCTTGTAACAAGGTGAAAAAAAAACTTGTATAATAATCTAATAATAAGTATTTTAATTCTACAAATCAATCCATTATCTCTAACTAAACCATCTGGACTCGCGGCTAAAAATGAGAAATCTCTCATGATTTATTTGCTCATACAAATCGATAGCAGTCTGTTCATTTTGTCTACCATATATAATCTATTTTGGGTAAAAGTATAGTATAGCGTGTCATGGATTATTTCGGTGAAAAACCTCACAAACTAAGCTAAAAACAACGCCACGATTTAGAAATACTTTTTGACGGCTTGATAATCGCGTTAAAATCACACATTAATGCGAAGAACACTGATAAATTATGCGAAATACGAAATATTGTTCAGTACTTCGGGCTCTATTATCCATAATGGCGGCCGCGCGCGCGGATTTAACGCGATTATCAAGCCCTCAAAAAATATTTTTAAATCGTGGCGTTGTTTTTAGCTTAGTTTGTGAAGTTTTTCGCCGTAATAATCCATGACACGCTATACTATACTTTTACTATAAATGATTCCAAACATTGATGCCGTCAGTCTTTTCTGCCGTGCTTGTATCAGCTTGTATCAACTGAGGATTATCAGCTTGTTCGACTATTGCCAGTTGTAATTGCATGCAAAGTGCTAAAATTACTTCGGAATAATGTCGGATACGCGTATATCATATGAAATAAGCTGTCGGAATGAAATAGATTATAAAATCGATACAAACAATGATCACGGAGGTGATCAATGAAATCTTAAATTGACAATAAATAATTTGAAGTAGGTATGTTGTATTTTAAATGTTAGACACATTAGTTATTATTTTGCATATGTGAAAATAAGGTATATAAATCAATATTATGTTATTAGAAATAAGCTATCAAAAAGAAGTAGGTTATATTATAGTCGAGACCAACCATGACGCGTTTGAATGCGTTTCAGATAGATATCGTAGTATGCGTGAATCGCGTACGAGACCATACAACCAAACATAAGTTATTTCTACCTACTTGCAAACAATCCACGGGTGACATAATGTACAATTCTTCGTTTCAAAATTATGTCGTCAAAAAATCCAAGCAGCGACACCTATTATGCCACCGATTAAAACTATCAATTATGTATTTATTTTAAGTCTCTCTAGAAAATTAACGAAAACTCGTAAAATTATAATAAATGTACCAAAGATTAAAAAAATAAATAATATTTAAAACCCCGATACATTTGTCTTTTTTTGGTTTAATTGCTAAAAAAATCATAATATATAGCTTTGATATTGACCGTTTTTTTAAATCCAAATAAAGTACTAATTACATATTAAACCAAATATTTAGCAAGTCACATAAATAAGATGAATCCTTGAACTATCTTTGAGTTTTTAAATCAGTGACAAAAAACAAACCGTTAATATTCTGGAAGGCAATAACGAAAGCCTGTTTTTTGCTTTTTTTTTTAAATAATGAAGTTAATAATCGACTTAAAAATTAAAAAATATTTTTCTGACTACCTTTAGATTTATTACGACAAATATAAATACTTTTTACATCGTAATTCGACAATGACTTTAGCGTGACTCTTACCCTTAACACCCAAATTTCATGTTTCATAAAGATCGCGACATTCTCCATTTCTCTACAAATTTATATGAATGCTTTTTCTTACTCCCAAACAATAATTGAATCCTCCTTTTTGATTTTCATATTGTTCACAGTTTTTCATTGTGGTACAGAGATTTTTTTTACTTTTCTGTAATAATAAGTATTCTGTATCAAAGTCAATCCTATGGACCAGGTGGAATATTTTTTTGTGGACCGGAAAGGGTTAAGTTAAAATTAACACGCAAAAAGTGAAGTGCACATGTTACATTAATTATTTTTTAACTTATATAGATATTCTTGGAGCAGCGATTAGTCTTACCTATGCATTTTAATTAGATACAGATTAAGTAGCATGAGATTCATACCAAATAGGATGGGTTCCAGAATATCCAAAATAACATAATATGAGTATTATGCTACATAAAAAAATATAAGTTATAATCCTGAAAAATCTCATTGAAATTATAAATCAAAATAAAATATGTAAAAAATTTGAACAAATACGTATTCATTGTTTTTACACATTTGAAAAAAATATATTTGTCATTCCAATCCACCGTGTAAATCTGGGCTTGGCCGTATTCTATAATGTATTATAAATATTGGACAGCTGGTGTTAGTTTGATTTTGACCAATTTTGTATTTTATTTGATAATTTGTTTTCGTATCTAATCTCATAAGTGCTTTAGATAAAAATGTCTCATAAAAATATTTGAACCATAGTCAGTTGATGCTCACTATCCTAGTAGACACTCGCCCTCGCCGAGGCTTCTTTAAAAAATATTTCTCACACGTCTGCTAGTTTTGATAAATCACTTTTTACTATTCTCGGATTGTTTAACGTCAATTTGAATTAAGTGTTTTCACATTCATACAAATTTTAGATATTTAAATTGTATCAAAAACCTTTAACTATTGTATGTCTAGATTATTAGGCGTGACACCAGCTCGATCTTGATTTCTAATGTTATCTACTTGGTAGAACTAAATTATTACAAGAAATCTGCGAATTTATTGATAGCAGTTATTTGAAAATAGTCAAAAGATTCCTAGAAACTAACAAACACTTTACCAGAGATTTTCAGTATAAATAACGGCTGTTAAATATGTGAATACATATAAATAGTCATCGCATTGTGAAATTTTAAGTTTACCCTCACATTTTAGGTTTCACTATACACTGGTTATTTTGTACGTCACTTCGGAAATAAATATTTTATTTTAGGTTATTTTTAACATCGGTTATTATAGCATTTAGTTCCTGGGCTGTTCTATTTCACAAAATTACCGTTCTAAAATTTTGTCTGGCAAGAAATTAAGTATTTTGAACTATAGCAAAGCCTCCTATAGTGAAAGCCATGCTATAGAGTTGAAAACAGGTACTTTTTTCAGATGAGCGGGCCGGCGTCATAATTTTCAAAGTAATATCACATCATTATGAAACCATTTATTACTGTTATTTTGAAGCAAATACATATATATATTGTAATTATATATCTTTTCAATTAAATCATTTTTTAAATAAGAAAAAATCACATTTTCTAAGGTTTTTTAATAAAAATCTCTGAGAACAAAAGCAAACAAAGATGCCAAATCATTTTATTTAAAAAAAAAATTTTACAATGTTTCAATACAGAATATGAGGTTGGATAGTTCATTAAAAAAACCAACGTCATTATTGGGATTATAATCAATTAATATTAATCTCGAAATTTATTTGTGCACACTGGTTCGTCACTCAATCTTTCCATAAGATTTCTCAAGTCATATCAGTAATCAAAAATCAGTAAGTCAACCTAGGGTAGCACAATTCACTTCATTGTTTTTTTTATATTGTTATTGATTAAATCATCATTTACTTGGTATGTTGTCATTATTATATGATAAAAGACGCAGCATGTATTTCATAATATCACAATAGGCGTCAAAATCTTATATAATATTATATGAATTCCGCTTGTTACCGTCGTTTATGTAATTTATATTCTATATAACTGTGATACTTAATAGAGGGAAGTTAAATTTTATTGGTTTTTACCACACATCGCATTTCTTGCCAGTCGCTATATTTCTTACAATCATTACTTAATTTGCATATATGGCCCTTCCGATGTATTGTAAATTGTAAATTAATAACATCAACGAATCACAGAATATCCACACGAGAAATCTTTCAAACATACATGTTACATTTAACGAAAAATAAGCTCATGAATTGGAATTTAGAGTTGATTTACGTATAACCGCCATACAATTTGTTAGTAAAGGCAGGGATTCAACGGCCCGCTCAGAATTTGCTGATTTTCTACAGCACTGCTTGGAACTTAAGACTGCTATGACTATAGTCAATGACTCACAAACAGCGAGTGATACATTTAATGTCAGATACTTTCTTCATAGTTATAAAATAATAAATATCATTTTTTGACTCTTTTGTAGATAGTGTTGTTTAAATTTAATCCTTCGATATGTACAATCTCGTATATAAATATATAACAAAAAGTGGTGGTGTGGGGTAAAAATATCATTTATTATTACTTTGCAATAGCAATTATTTTTTATAAATGATATTAGATTATGCAATAATTATCTATATATTAATAGTCCATAATGTCGGTCTGTATGATTGTCCTTCCATATGATTGTCCTTGATTTACCCTTCCCCTGCCCCTCACCCTCCCCAGCCTCGCTGTCGCCAATTTTTTATTCATACTAGATATATTTTTTCATTATACTGAAGAAGTACATTTTGTAATGTTAAAAATCGCTGATCACTGAAAATTTGAATTCTCATACTAAAAAGCGCCGCGGTCGTGGATCGATCCCATAATTTTGGATTATGAGCAAAACACGCTACCTCTGGGGCAAAGCCTATACTGTCAGAGGCGATAAAATTAAATTATATATATTAAACACTCATTTGAATTATTCTAAAAATTCCAAAATAATTAATACTGCAAATATTTTTTGTGCAGTGAATTTTTTTAGGAGAAAGAGTTTTTGAAGAAAGAAGTGTTTATTTCTTCTTCTACGAAAAATGATTGTTAGCAAACTTAAACATTATTCAAAAATTAAGTAATTTACGAGGTCTATTTCTGCTACTACGAAAAATAATTGTTAGCAAACTTAAACATTATTCCAAAAATTAAATAATTAATGAGGTATATTTCTGCTACTACGAAAAATAGTTGTTAGCAAACTTAAACATTATTCCATAAATTAAATAATTAACGAGGTCTATTCTGCTAATACGAAAGATTTTTCAAAATTTTACGTAAGTGTTACGGCAATTTTTGTAACGCAGTTACAAAGCTGGTCCTACGGAACAAATCGAAACTCAAAACTTTAAACGCGTTTTTCTCGAAACTACGCCAGGACACCACCTTTTTTTGGACCCCTCCCATTACCAGCCGACAACTTCTTCATTGAGTTTTTAATTTTTTTTTTTTAAATTTTCATGTATTTTTAAAATCTATATATATAAAACAAAGTGGGGTTATTTACACCACGTATATCTCGAGAATTGCTGCACGGATTTCAATGATCTTTGATTTATTAAATTTGTGTCCACCTAGAATAGCAGGATAAGCATTAAAACATCGGAAAAATATCACTGGAAAGAAATTATAAAGAAAATGAATATTCTCATAGAGTTTTCAATTGACGAACAGCTTCAAATGATAAAATGTCGTATGCTGGTTTCAGAAAAATCCACCAGATCGGCTCATTCAGTGCTGAAATATCCGTTAAACCTTTAAACGACTGAAAAAATGACATGCAAGATTGCGAAACACTCAGCAATGACCAAAGTTTTGGTAGCAAGTAAAATCATCACCTGGGATTAATGCACAATGACGCACTGACGCGCATTGGAAGCACTTAATCGAATATCTGTGCAATAACTTGAGATCTTTTGAAGGCGCAATGATTTAATTATCTGGCGATTTCCGCCAAACACTACCAGTCATTCCAAGATCGACCGCTACCGATGAAAAAAACGCTTGCCTCAAAACATCGACTCTGTAGCGCTATGTGAAGAAACTTCAGCTAACGATAAACATGCGAGTTGCATTTTTAAACGATACATCTGTCGAAGATTTCTCCAAGCAATTGTTGACTATCGTCGGTAACGGCCGTGTTCCTGTTGACGAATCGAATGATTGATTTCGATTCCGCCGAATTTTTGCAATTTCGTCTCAACGAAGGACGGCTTCATCAACAAAATGTTCCCAAACATTTAATCACAAAAATCACAATTGGTTGATTGAACGAGTAATTCTTGCGGCTAAGAAAAAAGATGTGGATCATTTAAACTTCACAATTCAAAATCAAATCGTTCATCTACTGTATTCTTTTAAATCTATCGACTGTGCCACGTGAATTACATCATTTCAATGTAATTTAAATACTTTTCATTTTGAATTTTGCACATTTATTGAACTTAATTCATCCAATAAATTAACATAACATTTATTGATTCTGAGGCGGTACGAAGTTCGTCGGGCCAGCTAGTCTATCTATATATATGAAAATCTCGTGTCACATGTTTGTCTCCGAACTCCTCCGTAACGGCTTGACCGATTTTTATGAATTTTTTAAATATATATTTGTCAGATATGAGAATAGGTTGTAAAGTATATTTCATCCCGCTAGGTGAAGGGTGTCCCTATCCAGATTTTTTTTTTCAATATTCCGTCGTTCGAATTTCAAACAATTGAAATGGACGTCTTTTTATGTTCAAAATTCAAATTTCCTAGCTTAGAACTGAAGCATCGTAATAATATTGAGAGAACTTTATTTGAAAGTTTGCATCGCTACGAAGTTTTTTAAATAATCAAATATACTGATTCGATTTTTTGAAGATAAAATTATAGGGCTGGGAGCTGATTTGACAGATTTTGTTCAGTGTCATTGATTCGATTATTGGAAGGTATGGTTATATTTTGCATCCGGCCTTGAAAATCTTTTTAATTTCTTACATGCATAAGGAATATTCTAATGACAGTATGGATATTTTATAGAACTATACTTCGATTTTTATTTTAAAATCTTCTACTACGAAAAATAATTGTTGGCAAACTTAAACATTATTCCAAAAATTAAATAATTTACAATTTAAATACTGCAGGGCTGTCGATATACGCCACGTGGTCTATTTCTGCTACTACGAAAAATGATTGTTAGCAAACTTAAACATTATTCCAAAAATTAAATAATTTACAATTTAAATACTGCAGGGTTGTCGGTATATGCCTCGACTTATATTTCTGCTACTACAAAAAATGATTGTTAGCAAACTGAAATATTATTCCAAAAATTAAATAATTTACAATTTAAATACTGCAAGGCTGTCGATATACGCCACGTGGTGAGATCTTTTTCTTTTTCTTCGAAATATATTTGTTAGCAAACTTAAACATTTCAATTATTCTAAAAATTATCTCTATCTCTATATAGGCTTAACCGATTTTTATGATTTTTTTAAATTTATATTTGTTAGCAAACTTAAAACATTTCAAATTTTATAAAAATTATATTATTTACAACTTAAATACTGCAGGACTGGTGATATATATTCCGAGATCTTTTTCTTTTTCTTTGAAATATATTTGTTAGAAAACTTAAACATTTCAATTATTCTAAAAATTATCTCTATCTCTATATAGGCTTAACCGATTTTTATGATTTTTTTAATGTATATTTGTTAGATAGTAGAATAGGTTTTTAAGTATATTTCATCCAGCTGGGTGAAGGATGTCCCTATCCAGAATTTGTTTTCAATATTTTTGACGTCCGTCGTTCGTATTTCAAATAGAACGAAATTATTTAGGTTGTTGTCCAAAATAAGCAAGTTGTTTATGACTCCTTAGTTACGTTTGATACGAGCCATGGTTACGTCAAACAATCAAAGGGTATTGTAAACAATTATCAAGTGAATTTGTAATAGTCGTCACAAAGCATTTCTTTCGCTGTCAAACAATTATGCCACCTAAACGACTAGCTATCGCTTCATCTGCAATTGCAGCAAATCTTTTGGATGGTGGTCAAACAGCGCATTCACCAAACAAATTGCCTTTGAACACCAACATGCAATATCAAAAAAGTGTCCTGAATGGGTGAAGTACTTTAATCATATTAACTCATTTAATGGGACGAATTTACTATGGCGCACAAAAAGGCATTAGAAAATTTTCACTATATGTACACTAAAAGATTTGAGAGGAAATGAACAGGTCTTTGGTGGTGCACCTTTTTTATTGTCTGGTGATTTTCGACAAACTCTACCAGTTATACCACGTCCAACAGCTGCTGATGAATCAAGTGCATGTCTCAAATCATCAGTTTTATGGTGACATGTACAGAAACTTTCAAAGCTAATATGCATGTATAATTACAATATGACGCATCCGCTGAACGTTTCAAAAAACAATTGTTGGATATTGGTAATGAAAAATGGAAATCGATGAATCCACACATTGCCACCAAGCTTCTGTAAAATTACAGGAACCATAAGCGAATTGATGCATAAAGTTTTCCCAAATATCGCACAGAATTACAAAAATCATCAGTGGCTCAGTGAACGTGTTATATTAGCAGCCAAAAACAACGATGATAATGCCATCAACTTCAGGATTCCAAACAAAATACCAGGCAAAAAACAACGTATAAGTCCATCGATACTATAAATTGATAAATACGAAGTTGTCTCACTTGATTTGCCAGGCATATGCTTCCGCACGTTTTAACACTGAAAATTGGCGTATTATCATTCTTCTCCGAAATATAAATCCACCACGACTTTGCAATGGTACCAGGCTTTCAGTGAAAAATTAATGAACAATATCATCTAAGCTACAATTTTAAATGGAAAATTTAAAGCATACGATGTACTGTTTCCAAGCATCCCAATAATTCCGGCAGATAGGCCATTAGAATTAAATTGTTTGCAGTTTCCGGTGTGACTCGCATTTGGACAATCGCTACAAGTGTGTGGACTTAATTTTAAAAACCATGCTTCTCACATGGACAGCTGTATCTGGCCTGCTCACGCGCATGCCGGGTCAGCTAGTACTTATATATGTTGTATATTATAATATGTTAGGTGCTGCCAGACTGACGTCACGTTGCCTGTTCTCTATAAAGTATGTATAGGGTTATTGTTTTTTTTATGCTGGCTCAGTTTAAAATTGTAATACAAAACACAATCGAGAGTATTATCGTAGGTAGACATAGCATTGACTTATATTGACAGAGGAAAATAAAAAAAAAGATATTGCATTAATTTGCGGCCGAATTGCTGTTCATTTTTATTCAGCCATCTAAAGTTTTGGGAGAAAAATGCAGGTCAGGCTTAGCCCTCCTAGCCCAGTACCTAGAACTGCCACTGATGGAACGTGTCTACATAATATGTAATAAAATAACATTGTTTTCTTACAGAATTAATTTTGACCAATCATTGTTTTATTTAATTCTATAAAATTATAAAAATAGTTTGAAACTTCTCTTTTTATTTTATTTTTCTAATTAAGTAAAATACCAAAATGTCTAATCTATAATATAAAAATAAGTCGCTGAATGTGTTGCTAAGCGCAAATCTCGAGAACAGCTGAACCGATTTCGCTAATTTTTTTTTTACAATATTCCTTGAAGTACGAGGATGGTTTGTATGGAGAGATTTTTTTAAAAAATGCCTGAAAAAGTCTAAAAACAACACTTTTCTATACTCCCATACAAACGATTCGTAATAATATCACTTCACTCAATAAGTCCCGGGCCTGACATATATATGACGCCACCTTCAAACTTTTCTAAGTCTAACTTAGTAGTAATAACATTCAAACGACACGTGTCAAAATTTCATGACAATCTGACGTTTAGTTTAAAAGTTACAGTGGTTTTAGTGAAGCAACTTTTTTTTGTTTAAAAACAATGGATGAAAAACAATTTCGTGTCTTGATTAAAAATTACTTTTTAATGGGAAAAAATATTGTTCAAGGAAAGCAATGGCTGGATAAGTATTACTTGGACTCGGATGGTTAAGAGGTGGTATTTATTTATTATTTATTTTTTTATCCATGTCCGCTCCCAATGTGGAGCAGGTCACGCGAATTCGGCAGTTGTTTCAAAAAATATCAAAAAAGTTCATAAAATCGTTTTGGCCGATCGTAAATTAAAGTTGCGTGAGATAGCAGAGAAGTTAAAGATATTAGAAGGCAGTATATCTACAATTTTGCATGAACATTTGTCAATGAGAAAGCTGTGTTCAAAATGGGTGCCGCGTTTGCTCACAGTCGATCAAAAACAACAACGCATCGACGGTTCAAAGCGCTGTTTGGAGCTGTTTAAGCAAAAGTAACAGATTTTTTTACGTCAATATATAACAATGGATAAAATATGGATCCATTACTACACATCTGAGTCAAAAAGATTGTCAGCTGACTGGACAGCAGCCGGTGAAAGACGTCCAAAGCAACCAAAATCTCAAAGATCAGCTGGCAAGGTTATGGCCTTCATATTTTGGGATGCGCATGAAATTTTGTTCATTGACTACCTTGACAAAGTCAAAAACATTTAAGTGAATATTAAATGGCGTTATTGGATCGACTGAGTGAAGAAATAAAGAAAAACCGTCCTCAAATGCAAATGAAAAAAGTGCTGTTTCATCATGACAATTCACTGGTGTCACAAGCTGATGAAAACGATAGTCGAATTGAACGAATTGCGCTTCGAATTGCTTTGCCACTTATCGTAAAGTCCAAATCTGTCTCCCAGTGACTACTGGCTGTTTGCAGACCTCAAAAAAATGCTCCAGGAAAAGAGGTTTGGCACAAATGAAGAAGTCATTGCCGAAGTTGAAGCCTATTTTGAAAGCAAAGACAAATCGTTCTACAGAAAATTTATAAAAAAAGTTGGAGGAGCACTGGACAGAATGTATCACTCTTGAAGAAGAGTATCTTGATGAAGAAAGTTGAATTTTGCCTAAAAGTTGTTGTTTTATTAGTTAGGCCCGGGACTTATTGAGTGACCTATGTACTTAAAAGTCAATTTTAACTTTAATACCATACCATAAAGTTCAAGTGTTAGTGGAGAGGTGCCGGGAAGGCAAAACAATTGAGTGAAGTTAGTATCGTATAAATATTGATGTCAATGCTGACTGGCTGCATCACTTTTCCTGAGAGTTTTTGTCAGTTAACTCAATCAAAAGCTGAACTCATTCAAAAAGTGTTTCTAAATGTTGCTCAAAATTACTTATTCCATGATTGGTTGAGCGAAAGAGCTATACTGGCTGCCAAAAACACTGATGTAAATGAATTAAATTTCAAAATTCAAGATGACATTCCTGGCGAAATGAGGACAATAAATCAGTTGATACGGCAACTAATGAAGATGATGTCGTGAACTATCCACTGGAATTTTTAAACTCACTAGATTTGCCAGGATGGCCGCCTCACAATCTTCAATTAAAGGTTGGATCTGTAGTTATAATGTTCTGAAATATTAACCAACCGCGACTTTTAACGGCACACGATTAGCGATAAAAAAAACGAAGCAATCATATTGAAAGGAAAGTATAAAGGAGAAGACGTTTTGAAACCCCGAATCCCAATGATTCCGACTGACGTACCATTCGAGTTTAAGTGACTGCAGTTTCCAGTACGGCTTGCTTTCGCTATGACTATAAACAAATCCCAGGAGCAGTCATTAAGTGTCTGTGGTATTAATCTAGAAAACCCATGTTTCTCGCATGGTCAATTGTATGTTGCCTGTTCCCGTGTTGGAAAACCATCTGCTCTGTTTGTTTACACGCCAGGTAATCAAACAAAAAATATCGTGTACCATAAAGTACTACAATAAAAATAAAACTTAATTTAGAATAAGTAAAAATAAAATGAAATATAATAAGTAGGTATCATAATAAGAAATCTGAAATTGTAATTTTCATTGTGATTTTTTATTGACTATTAAAAGAATTTTGGGTGTTTTATAATTTTTATTTTTTGATATTATGTAATTGTTGACTTCCTTATTAACTTCCTTTTTTCTTTTTTTATCTTACTAGCTGACCCGGCGTCCCGAATAGCAGAATAAGTATTAAAAAAAACTAAAAAGTTAAAGAATCGACTGTTAGGCGGTACGAAGTTCGCCGGGTCAGCTAGTAGAGTATAAAAATAAATGTATATACAGTCTACATCAGGGATGGCGAACAAGTGACCCGCGTGAGAAATTATCTAACCCGCTGGAACTTTTAGAAATGATTGTTTTTATTTAAAGCCTTAATTATTCAATGTGCGACTCACGACATGATTTTTAAAATTATTTTAATAAAATTTGACCCACTTGCGAAAAAGGTTCGCCATCCGTGGTCTACATGATACTTTTCAAAAAACGAGTACTGTACTGCACTTTAAAATTGATTGAAAATCTGTGTAAAAAACTCGTGTGCATAACAATTATTTTTAACAGTTTGAAATACTCATCACAATCACGTGTTGAGTATTTCAGACCATCCAAAATAAGTGTATGCGCGAGTGACTAGCACCTCAAGAATCAAACCGGTTAGCTACCGGCAGTTGGAGATGTGTTTCGCCTTGTTATACAAATGTTGTGAACCACCGATTTAAATTATCAAACTCCGCATAGTTGTATCTATGTCCATTCATTTGACCAATTAATCCAAAATAGAGATTACTCATGATCCACGGTGTAGAGGTTTGGTTTCGCATGACCATTTCAGATTGGGACTATAACAAATTTCGATGCATTTTGCCCTTGAGCCTCATTCAAATAAATATTCAACTAGAATCATTGATGACTTCGTTTTTAGTACATTGTGAATATCATTATTGTACAAATAGATATCTCTTTGGTTAAAATATTGTTGGAAAATGAAATTTTAAGCTTGGCTCTAAAACACATTAAATTATTTCATTGTATCCAATATTTAATTTCTTATCTTTTGATGTATACATCGCAATTAATCTCTAAAATCAGAAAAAAAATATTTATCACAGAGCTAGTGTAATATAAGCCAGTTTTCAATGGATTTAAATCATGAGTGTATATAAAGTCCGTCTCGAAATTAAAGTAATGTTTCCCATTTTTTTTCAGGCGACGCCTTTGAAGGCGCAGAAGACACAATATCACCCTTCGGCTACAAACGAGAAGAGGGCGTTGACGCTGGACACGGAGAACCCGACTGGATCGTCAGCTGAGAGAAGCACAGATACGACGATATGGTCAACTCATTAGAACCTTCCGATGGGAAAATCACCGGAGCTGGTAATTTCATTTTTATTTTTCATTTATAAATATAGTTTTTTTCCTACAATTGCTAAATCGATCATCCATTTCATTAGCCTGTTTGTATAAGACTGTTTTGAGATAATGAGAAAAAAATATTCAAATGGTCACCATAAATAAATGCATTAAATATTATTGACTTGAGTTATACTTAAGTATTCTTAATTATTTTTTTTGCATGCCCGTTTGCCGCCAAAAAATTCTCCGATTAAAAAAAAAGTTCACTGATTTCATTCACATAACTTTATTTCTTATAATGATGAGATTGAAGTTTAAGTCACAAAGATTTTCAATATGGCACCAATAAAACGCTGATCTGTGAGTAATAACTTTAAATAAAAACTCGACAACCACTGGTTTGAAAATATTTCCCCCCGGAATGTCACCAGAAATATTTTTCAAGACAAAAAATCTATTTATTTTTTTTTGCTGATCTGCGGTTCATTGTGGTATTCATTGGCTATGAATGTGCTGCTATTCAAAATCGGTTTTAGGCTAACATGCGTGAAGGGTTAAATTGTAATTGAATATTGTTTAAAAAGTTCCTCTTCAGATAGTAGTTGTGGCTTGACCAAATTTGATAATAGTTTTTTTAAATTGAGTAAAAGTGCAAATCGGTATAATATAACATCTATATTCGTGCATGCGCATTATGAATTTTATGATTGTTTATCCACTAGGTGAAGAGCAGTCACGTTTGTCACAGCGAGGTGTTGAGTCATTTCAACAAGGACAGTACCACGAAGTAATTGCCATTTGGCATGAAGGTCTTAAGATAGCTGATGCTGATAATACAATTATCAATACTGCTGATTACGCTTCGATTCTTTTTAACAAAGCCCGTTCTTATGAAAAGCTAGGATGTTTGTATTTAGCTCAAAAAAGTTATGACGAGGTTTTAAAAAAAGAGCCTCTTCATACTAATGCTAAACAACCTTTAAAAACTGACGAGAAACTGTTAGAGAATTTAAAATTAGAAACAGTAAGAAAAAGTGTACAGCAATTTATAACGTTAGAAGGTCAAAAAACTAATGAGATAAAGATTAGCATTTTAAAAGAGATAGAAAAAATTGAATATGGAGCTTTAGTAAAGCAATTCGCATACAAAAAAACTGCAGAGGAGGTGAAGAGCCTAGTAATAATCCTGAAAGATCTTGGCTATTTAACCACCAAGTTGGGAGAGTTAAGCGACGAGCTAAAATATTATACCGAGGCGGCAGTATTTTATCAATATGTCATTACTATAGTAGATAAGAGGTTAAGTGCTAAGAGTGAGAACGAGTTTACAGAAAAAATGCTAACAGATGCATATCAGCAGTTAACTTATATACAACAACTGATATATTCAGCTGTTGACGGAGTCCCAAAGCACGCACCAATTGTACAAGCGGAGTCAAATGGTAATAATCAGCTACTTTCAAGTTTGCGAAGCAAAGTTGACCTAGAACTTTTTCAAAACAATGTAGATGCTGATAATCAAGCTAAAGTACAAATGTCATTAGAAGAACAGGCACGTAATATTCTATTTAAATTAAGAAAAGAAGTAGAAGAGAAACTCGTAACGATAGAATCTAATCGTATTCAAAGTGTAGAAGCAGATAACACTGGTGCAAGAGAGCAACAACAAGTAGCCCAACAGGAACAAGAAACCCTCTACGTAATAAAGACAAGAAAATTATTCGAAAAAATAGCAAATAAAATGGGAAATTTCCTAAAGAAACTATATGAAGAAAGTGAAGCAGAATTAGGCGAGCGACCTTGTGAATATGCAGTAATAGGACTTGGTTCAATGGCATTAAAGCAAATTACACCCTATTCAGATTTAGAGTTTGCCATTCTCACGGAGAATGAGGATTATAAGCAAAGTATCGATCCAAAGATAAAAGGATATTTTAAAAACTTAAGCCACTTGGTAAATTTTAAGATGATCAATCTAGGGGAGAGCATCATTCCCACCAGTAAATATGGTTTAGATATGAGTCATCTAGTACACGTAGCAGTTAACTTTGATCTAGGAGGGAAAACACCACTTGGAAGAATAGAAGGTGACAAACCATATGAGTTGATAAAAACTGTAGACTGGATGCTCAATTATGTGCGTAATGAGGGAGAAAAAGCTAGTCATATAGATAAGAACCTGCCATATATACTAGAAAATGTTTGTTATGTGCATGGAGATGAGAAGCTTGTGGAAACTTATAAAGGTAAAGTTACAGAGTTTCTGCACAATAAAAACAAAGATACAGACACACAAGGTAGATTAAACTGTGAAATAAGAGCCATTAAGATACTTAAAGAAGGAGCGGTGGAAATTGACTATCTTCAGCCAACTCTAGGTCTCAAACCTAAAGAAACTGCGTGTAAAGGTGATGTTGAAAAATTGCATCCTAAATTATCTGAATCTAGAGGTCGGTTATTTGATGTTAAGCAAGAGATCTACCGATTACCTGATCGTATGGTGTATAATCTTGGTCTATATTATGGTATTGAAGGAGAAAGTGGCTGGGATACAGTTGATAAATTAGTGAGTCAAGGAATAATCACTTCACAGGCAGCAATTAATCTAAAAAATGCTATAACTTTTTCTACTACCCTCAGATTAAAAACCTATGCTCACCATAAAGCACAGAAGGATGATATGTCTATATTTCCTGGACAAACTGAATTTGAGCTTAAAGAACAAGCTCAACAGATATTCCACTTATCTGACGAAGATTTAGGAGAACACGGTGGATTGTTTCAATATTTTTATACTGCATTACCTTTACATGAAAGATTAGGAGATTTCTGTAACCAATATCAAACACTATGTGATGAAAGTAGAAAAACTTTTTTTAAAAACACTAAATTTTATGTAGATGATTCTATTAATAAAGGGCTAATTCATTTTAGATTAGCACAATATAAGGAAGCACAAAGTAATTTAGAGGAATCGTTAGATAATCCACAGAATCAAGATAATTTTCTAGTAAAACTTACTTTAGCAAGAATATATGGAAGTTTTGGTAAAAACAATCAAGCTATAGAGCAATATGAGTGTTTTTTAAATGTTTTTAAATGTAACTCCCAAGATGAATCAAATAATGCGAGTGTGGCTGGTATATTATGTAATCTAGGTACAGTTTATTCTGATAAAGGACAATATGACCAGGCGATTGAGTACCATAAAGAGAGTTTAAAAATGAAAAAACTCATTTACAAGGAAGAACCTCATCCGGATGTGGCTGATTCTTTCAATAATCTAGGGATTGCTTATAATTCTAAAGGACAATATGACCTGGCGATTATGTACTATGAAAAGAATCAGAAAATGAATAAACTTATTTACAAGGAAAAACCTCATCCGAATGTGGCTGATTCTTTAAATAATCTAGGTACAGCTTATTACTATAAAGGACAATATGACCAGGCGATTGAGTACCATGAAGAGAGTATAAAAATGAAAAAACTCATTTACAAGGAAGAACCTCATCCGAATGTGGCTGATTCATTCAATAATCTAGGAATTGCTTATAATTCTAAAGGACAATATGACCAGGCGATTAAGTACCATGAAGAGAGTCTAAAAATGAATAAACTTATTTACAAAGAAGAACCTCATCCGAATGTGGCTGATTCTTTAAATAATCTAGGTACATCTTATCACAATAAAGGACAGTATGACCAGGCGATTGAGTACCATGAAGAGAGTCTAAAAATGAAAAAAATCATTTACAAGGAAGAACCTCATCCGGATGTGGCTAATTCTTTAAATAATCTAGGTACAGCTTATTACAATAAAGGACAATATGACCAGGCGATTGAGTACCATGAAGAGAGTATAAAAATGAAAAAAATCATTTACAAGGAAGAACCTCATCCGGATGTGGCAAATTCTTTAAATAATCTAGGGATTGCTTATGATTCTAAAGGACAATATGAACAGGCGATTGAGTACCATGAAGAGAGTCTAAAAATGAACAAACTCATTTACAAGGGTGAACCTCATCCGAATGTTGCTGATTCTTTTAATAATCTAGGTACAGCTTATGATTCTAAAGGACAATATGACCAGGCGATTGAGTACCACGAAGAGAGTCTAAAAATGAAAAAACTCATTTACAAGGAAGAACCTCATCCGGATGTGGCTGATTCTTTCAATAATCTAGGGATTGCTTATAATTCTAAAGGACAATATGACCAGGCGATTAAGTACCATGAAGAGAATCTAAAAATAAAAAAAATCATTTACAAGGAAGAACCTCATCCGAATGTGGCTAATTCTTTAAATAATCTAGGGTCAGCTTATGATTCTAAAGGACAATATGACCAGGCGATTAAGTACCATGAAGAGAGTCTAAAAATGAACAAACTCATTTACAAGGAAGAACCTCATCCGAATGTGGCTAATTCTTTAAATAATCTAGGTAGAGCTTATTACTATAAAGGACAATATGACCTGGCGATTGAGTACCATGAAAAGAGTCTAAAAATGAAAAAACTCATTTACAAGGAAGAACCTCATCCAGATGTGGCTGATTCTTTTAATAATCTAAGGATTGCTTATAATTCTAAAGGACAATATGACCTGGCGATTAAGTACCATGAAGAGAATCTAAAAATGAATAAACTTATTTACAAAGAAGAACCTCATCCGAATGTGGCTGATTCTTTAAATAATCTAGGTACATCTTATGACAATAAAGGACAGTATGACCAGGCGATTGAGTACCATGAAGAGAGTCTAAAAATGAAAAAAATCATTTACAAGGAAGAACCTCATCCGGATGTGGCTAATTCTTTAAATAATCTAGGTACAGCTTATTACAATAAAGGACAATATGACCAGGCGATTGAGTACCATGAAGAGAGTATAAAAATGAAAAAAATCATTTACAAGGAAGAACCTCATCCGGATGTGGCAAATTCTTTAAATAATCTAGGGATTGCTTATGATTCTAAAGGACAATATGAACAGGCGATTGAGTACCATGAAGAGAGTCTAAAAATGAACAAACTCATTTACAAGGGTGAACCTCATCCGAATGTTGCTGATTCTTTTAATAATCTAGGTACAGCTTATGATTCTAAAGGACAATATGACCAGGCGATTGAGTACCACGAAGAGAGTCTAAAAATGAAAAAACTCATTTACAAGGAAGAACCTCATCCGGATGTGGCTGATTCTTTCAATAATCTAGGGATTGCTTATAATTCTAAAGGACAATATGACCAGGCGATTAAGTACCATGAAGAGAATCTAAAAATAAAAAAAATCATTTACAAGGAAGAACCTCATCCGAATGTGGCTAATTCTTTAAATAATCTAGGGTCAGCTTATGATTCTAAAGGACAATATGACCAGGCGATTAAGTACCATGAAGAGAGTCTAAAAATGAACAAACTCATTTACAAGGAAGAACCTCATCCGAATGTGGCTAATTCTTTAAATAATCTAGGTAGAGCTTATTACTATAAAGGACAATATGACCTGGCGATTGAGTACCATGAAAAGAGTCTAAAAATGAAAAAACTCATTTACAAGGAAGAACCTCATCCAGATGTGGCTGATTCTTTTAATAATCTAAGGATTGCTTATAATTCTAAAGGACAATATGACCAGGCGATGAAGGACTATGAAGAGTGTCTAAAAATGAATAAACTCATTTTCAAGGAAGAACCTCATCCGGATGTGGCTGATTCTTTCAATAATCTAGGGATTGCTTATAATTCTAAAGGACAATATGACCAGGCGATAAAGTACCATGAAGAGAGTCTTAAAAGACACAATTCATTTACAAGGAAGAACATCATCTGGATGTGGCTAATTCTTTAAATTATTTAGGGTCAGCTCATTATTTATTTATTTATTTATTTATTTATTTATTTGTTAAAAAATTAAAATTACAGTGCATGACATAACAGCTGACGCCAAATCGCCAAGCACTTGAAAATTACAAAAAGATAATATATAAAATAAAAATACACAGTACATCAAATTCAACATAAAAAATTAAGAAATATAATAGAAAATTTTTTTAAACAGTTCACAAATACAATCACCAAAAATGTCCACTTCTCTAGGCAATACGTTGATTAATCGAACGGCCCTTGGAACTGGTGACTCATACCTCCTGAGCGAGGTATAAGTTTTCAGAAATAAAAGTTTTTGCTCATAGTTTCGCCCACGTAAGAATGATTAAGGACTATATGATCAGGCAATTAAGTGTTTTCAGGACAGTCTAAAAATGCGTAAACTAATGTACCAAGAACAATCTCATCTCATGATCAAGCTGTTAATCATAATTGCCAAGCTTTGCAAATAATATTTATTTTCAAAGACCACCCTTCACATCAAACTACAATACAAAACTTTATTACAAATGTGGCTGTTAAAGCTAGTCTAGAAAAGATCCAAGCTTCTTTGCAGCTCCTATAGCTTTGGTAGCATACTAACTACTACTTATGATTCATTAACTAAGGTAAAAGTGGGTTTTTTTTACCAATGATAATATTTATACCGATGTACATCTGCTTGGGGATGATTCATCTTCAACAAATCAAGATTTACCACCAAATCTTTGAGTAATATATGGCATGAGCAAGTTTTTTGGCCATTTTAATCTTTCTACCAAAATTGATATTGTAAATTATGAGCATTGTTTGTTTTAATAAAAATTATTATACTTAACCCTTTGAACTCATTAATTTTTTTCAAAAGTGTTCCAGCAACTCCAAGCCTTTTTAGCGATTTTTTTTATTAAATGTGTTATAGCTAAAAATATACATATAATAATTAAATAAAAAAATGGTTTTAAGAATTTGTTTATGTTTATTATATATTTAGGCTACAAATTAATCTTTAAATTTTGATAAAGTATGGTATTTTTTGAAACAATCTCCCGGGTGAAGGCCAGGTTTTCTTTCGCACGTATCACAAAAGTAAGTGGTTTCATGCCTTCCTCCGGGAATTTTACGGTTAGAACATACCGTGCAGTCTTTATTTATGCTTGTTGGGATTATTATATATAAAATGGCCAGTACCATATAAGTTTCTTAAAAATTGATAAAACACACGCAATGTTGACCGGAACAAAGCGAAACGCAAACTATTGTATTCAGCGGTGTTTTATACCTGCACCCACCAAACATGTGACCCTTGGCAAGTGTTTTATTACGTAATTCTGAGTTGCAAATAAATTGCATTAGTCATAAAATGAGAAATATATGTTTCCTCTCTCAAACCGGTTCCTGCGGAGACCCACAATTCGCCGGAATAACGGCGAGCGTAAAAAATGTCGATGTAGCCTCGACGCGGGAGTTGCCGGTAAAAAACCAATGTCAATGTTACCTCGACATATGAGTTCAAAGGGTTAAACTTGGTTTATATTTTTATCATCAGGATTTTGGTTGCAATATCACAGACAACATTAAATCGATAACATTTGATAGTCCTGGTACTGCAGGACAAATAAAAAGTTGTAAATCTAGTATTAAGAATCTAGATACTGCTTATATTTCAGCTTCTTTAAATACAGTAACATATTTATCTTATTTATTTATGTCATAGACACAAAGGTAAGGTTTACCGATTATTTCCAGAAATACTACCAGTTAAATCAACTGAAAGTGTTCTTGTCTAACTTTCCTAAGCTTATCGCTAAAAAACAAATTTTATATTGATGAATTATTAGCAACTTAAGGAGACAACTTTGACTTAATGCTAGCACCATTTGATTCTACAACTGGCAAGCCTAACCCTGACAAGTATAGAGAAGTGTTAGATTGGCCGAGTATACAATATAGCTCTAATCCTACTGATAACGATTCAAAGGCTGTTAAAGTGGCTGTAAAAGCAGGTCTACAAGCGGCTAGTGTACAAAACTTTGTTGCATCACCTATAGCCTCGGTAGTTCAAGGCGTGTCTAAACTGATACCAAGCACTACTTATGGTTCATTAACTAAGGCAAAAGTGGGGTTTTTAACCAATGATAACAAATTAGATCAACTATTTGAGGCTTATGAAAGACTGGACATTACTTAACCCGATTTAGGGTGTCCAACACTAGAGCAACAACCCTAATAAAGCTAGTGCGCCTCTACAAGATGGTACTCTAGAATGGTATTTGATGAAGTTGTGTAAGTGTAGTGAAGCAGATATTAGGAGTAAGTTTATAAAATCTATTACAAAAGAGTTATTAGCTCTAAGAGAACAATATGACATCGAACCACCAAACAACAGAGAAATGAGGGTAATTATGTCTAAATCTAGCAGTGTCGAAGAATTAAAAGATCAAATAAACAGTTTAATTAAAAGTAACGATGATAATAGATAGGTGTTAGGAGGGGTAGTATCAGAAACCCCAATAGAAAACATAATTTTAGAAATGCAAGAAGAGGCTGCAGAGTGAGTCAAAACTTGTTCTGCCAATAATATAATGAAAGCAGAAGGAGAGAGTAAACATCGGCTTATTATAAAATAGAAAATCTAGTAACTCAACTTGCACAAGAGAAAATACAAACATATTTTTTAAGTAAAGACGTATTACCACAACACTTATTAAATAGCATAAATATATGGTATGAATGCCTTAGCAAATTATTATCTTTATAATGAGCATAATGGAGAGAAAGCCCGTGAAATATTACTTAGCTCTTTTAAGCTAGCAGAGCAGTATGTATTAAA
Organism: Himalopsyche anomala; assembly: GCA_031772345.1. Classification (NCBI taxonomy): domain Eukaryota; kingdom Metazoa; phylum Arthropoda; class Insecta; order Trichoptera; family Rhyacophilidae; genus Himalopsyche; species Himalopsyche anomala. The sequence goes on from CM062843.1 coordinate 8,377,772, forward strand.
TAGGAGTGTGATCAAATTTGATTTTGATAATTTAAGTGAACAAGAAACATATACAAACCTTAAAATAATTACAGATTTGCCGGAAATGTATAAGGGTATCATTTATTTATTAGCTAAGACTTGTATGTATCAAGGAGATAAAACTGAAGCCATTCCATAATTTGAATCATCAAAATATTTAGGAAATGAATTAAAAGTACGGTCAGTTTTATAAATTGATTTTTCAATCGATTTATGAATTTCTGTTCGATGGCATGGATGTACGGGATGTCTTGAATTCCCCCCTCCCACCAATCCTATCCTACGAACGGGTCGTATCGAGAGCGATTAGCTAACCACTAGTCCTGTCCTAGCCCTATCCTTTTATTACTACTCTCTTTGGAAAAAGAGAGGTTGAGCAACTGAGTAACAAGCAGTTCTCGTAGAAACACATCTGTTGAGATAAACTGCATTAGGAGTCCATATGCTCTAGATTGGGAGCGGACATGGTAAAAAAGAATGCCACCGTCAAAAATGTGCCGCCCGGGGCGGTCATCCCCTACCGCATGCCCTTTGCTACGCCACTGTGTATTGGTATAAGACTTGTGAAGCAGACTCCCATTCCTTCATCTTTTAGTTTGTGGAAATTGTTAACCATGTCTAAATGAAGCATTACAACTGAAGGTACTCAGCGAGAGCTGTTTGTAGGCCAGTCACTTGAACATCATTAGAGAAGATAAGGAAGAGGTCAGGGAAGAATTAGTGACCACCGTTGAAACCAAAATTGAAAAAAAGGCGTAAGTACACTATGAGGTTTTTGAATATCAATTTTTGTCTGTTTGTACCAAAAAGCAATTTATTTCATCAGTGATTATTATTTATGGGCAGTTTTTATATATAAGGGTAAATATAATTAAATTTAGTTAAAAATAAAATGACTATATAGTTTATTAATAATCAGTATACCACATTTATAACACTGCCATACTAGATGGAAAGGCATTATATCAAAAAAGAAAAAATATTCATTTGTACTACCTAACTCCACTTTTATAAAAGTATACATCAATGAATGCATTGAAAATATTTTTGTTGGAATGGTTTTTGTCGGCAGATTTTGTAAAAAAGTTAGCTTTTATTGAATTCATATAAAGAAAAAATACAGTTTTCAAATAATCATTATAATCTTTATATCAGTCATAAATTAATCTACAGTAATCCTATACGTCATCATATTAAATTTTCTATCTTGATCGGTGTTATGATAATATATTTAAATATGTTTATCATCAAACATAGACGTATGAGTCATCGATAAATCAACAACATTTAATCTTTTATATGAAAATCTTATTGGATAGATCAGCGCTTCCCAAAAATTTTCATTCCACGGCCTCCTAAATTTGAAAAAAAAAATCCGCGGCCCCTCTGTCACAAATCATCAAATGACACAAGATTCTCACTCTCCTTTGAGACGTGACATAATTTTATGCTAAAAGGAACAATTGGATACCTTGAAGTGAGAGCAGATGCTTCCAAAGAGTGTATCCACCGACTTGTCTACGGTTCCAAAGTAGTCAACGAATGATCGAAATCCTTTACAGTCACCTGCTTGATCACCTCCAAGTCAGTCATCATCGCAAGATGTCGGGAGAAATTGTTGACTCCAACAAACCTGTAGAATTTAAAAAGAACGTTTCAATTATCATCAGGCTCTTGTTGTCTCTTTACGCGACGACCAAAGTTGACATATCTGTCTACCGTGTCAAATATTTTCATACTCATGTTTAGTTGTCTATAAAATGTTACAAAAAAAATAAAAAGCATGAACTCAGTCTAGTAGAATAAAATTATTACTTTTTGATCAGGAAATGCCTGATATAAGTTTTTGATAAGATCTTTAAAAATTTTCTTTCTGTAGCGCGACATTCTTCATGTTTCCCAGATACGGTCATGATGATAGAGTCTTAACTCCGTGACGGGAGAAATGTCCAGCAAGGTAAGCGCCTACGCCCCAAAAGATTCCGAAGATAATTACTGCACCCAAAAGAACGGTGACAGGATCCATTTTCTGCAATGTGAATTAGATGTTTTCAACAGTGATCGATGAGTTCAAAAATTTTCAGTTTGAAAGAGCAATTAAGTTAATGCACTCTTTTAATTGTATGTTTAATAACCTTTACTTATACGTCAATGGAAAAATCATCCCTTCATGTCTTTCCATTTTAAAATCGTTTCCTAGTTTCTAAGCAAGACAATTGCTTTTCTTTTAACTTATTGTTGGCTAAAAATATAATTTTTGCAATGAACTATTTATTAATGATAAATAATAAACACGAGTATTTGAAAATCGGAAAAATAAAACACTCCCTAAAATCCATTTCGGGGATACTAGGACATCTATTCAAAAATCAGAATGTCTGGTCACCCCACACATGCTGTATGTTCCATAAGTGATATGCAAGGTTATAAATTTCAGAACTGCTCTGATGATATTCAATACTGAAGGTAAAGTTTTTAATATAATAAATAATTGTGTTATGTATAAATAAGAGCATCTTTTAGCATTCATTGGCGTTATCATAATTATTATTGAATTTTATTATCTCTTCAGATAGTGGTGATTATTGACAGTTATAACTTTTTCATTATTCCTCGTCTAGTCCTCTTCAGTTGCTGTGTCTACTACTGAGTACTCTACTCAAGTTCAATAATTTGAAACATAAACTGTTAGAAGTTGTCGATAAGATGCTAGCCGATGATTTTCCCACTCAATGGAATTGATTCCCCAAGAAGACAATTACACAGTTGTAGAGCCTACAATCAAAGGTATTGCCATCTTTTATTTTTATTATACATTTGTTTATTTCGTTATTAAGAATGTCACTAACAACAATCACTTTGAAAATAGAAGAAGTATTATGAAAAAAAATATGTCAAATTAGAATTTATGTTGTACATATATGCAATGTAATTTAACCAGTAATTTTTCTAAAATTTTATCGAAAGCTTTATTTTCCATTTTATTAATTGCAAAATACTATGGAATACACCAAACTATAGATTTGTTGAAATAAATTATCTTTTTTTGTTATTTTTTGGTGGCTTAATAAAATATCATCGTTACAGACAAGTTTGTACATTAAAAAAATGGCAGCATTGTCTATTAACACCCAAATTTCAGTTTCATAAAGATCGCGACTTTCTTCATTTCACTACAAATTTTTTTGTGGACCGGAAAGGGTTAACTTAAAATTAGCACGCGAAAAGTGAAGTGCACATGTTACATTAATTATTTTTTAACTTATATAGATATTCTTGGAGCAGCGATTAGTCTTACCTATGCATTTTAATTAGATACAGATTAAGTAGTATGAGATTCATACCAAATAGGACGGGTTCCAGAATATCCAAAATAACATAAAATGAGTACATATTATGCTACATAAAAAATTATAAGTTATAATCCTGAAAAATCTCGTTGAAATTATGAATCAAAATAAAATAAGTAAAAAATTTGGACAAATACGTATTTATTGTTTTTACACATTTAAAATATATATATTTGTCATTCCAATCCACCACATAAATATGGGCTTGGCCGTGTTATATAATCTTATCTTATCTTATATATATATAAAAATGACTGCAAAAACTTTGGCGTCTATGGATTCGAAAGCCACAGGTCCGATTGCGATAAAACTTCGACAATAATTTTGCTTGCCTTTCCGGGAGTAACATAGGCGTACTAAAATTAACAAACAGTGTCGAAAAACTAAAATATTTGTAAATTTCAATGTTTTTTACCGGTCAAACTCCCGAGTATTCCATTCGAATTTGAATTTCGTTTGAACGACAGCCATTTTGTTTTCATTTGACAATTCAAATTTGATGTTCGATTGTTTCGATTTCATATCTGTCAAATCTATGGTCTAAATTTTGACATTACATTTAAATGTGTTTCGTGCATAAGGTGTGATTGTTTGTTTGTTATTTATGTGATGTTTTTAGATTAGTTTCTGTACTCTTTTCACTTAAATTAATACTATTTATATATAGAACGTCAAAAAAATATTTCGTGATATTTGACAGCAAAAGTACATTGTGAATTATATTACATAACGTTAGTAAGCCATTATTAAATGGTTATTTTTAAATGCATGTGAATAAATGCAGTACATAATTCCTGTGTGCACTGTCAATACTTGATGGAAAAGCATTCTATATTTATATTAAACGATTTTTCTCTTATTAAATGTTCTTATATAATCTCGAATGCGAAATTGTTAACAAAGAGAGTTTTAAGTGATTATTTTCATGATGTTCAACGAATATTGTACAATTTAAGATTTCGACTGAAGGTGCTTGGTGGAATTTCAATACTAAATTTGAATCGTTCAAATTATGTACATTCTCACAGATTTCGTCACCAACGACCCGGGTTTCGCCTTTCGGCGTCTTCAGGCGTTCAAGAGCACGGATGAACTTGAACTGATGCTTAGTAAACGAATGTTTCGTGTTTATATAATGTACAATTTCTTTTTTATGTTTTGTCAATTATTATATGTAAATGCTAAGAGTATTTTGATGGCTATGAATGCATTGATTATACGTTTTAGGTTTGAAAGACTTTTTGAACAAGGTTTTAAATCAGGGGTGGGGAACCTTTTCTTCTCTAAAGGCCGCATTCATTTTTCTGATTCGACATAAGGCCGCAGCAAACATTGACTTGGGAATCTTTGGCCGGAAACAGGAATTTACGGTCAGATTATGTCAGGAATTTACGAATTTGCATAAAATTACAGAATTACAGAATTGGCCAGAAAGCCGCACCAGAGTAGTTAAAAGGCCGCATGCGGCCTTAAGGCCTCAGGTTCCCTACGTCTGTTTTAAACTACTAGGTGTGTCAAGTCATATAAGTGTAGATGAATAAATATATATCTTATATTCTGGAATTCATATTTTTAAGGTTCCCATATACTAAGAACGCTATAACATTAATTTATGTTTTTTACTATTTATATTTGATTTAGGCAGTTTTTTAGTGAGGCACATCTTTTTAGAAACGGTAATCATAGAACAATAATTTCGAATATGAAAAAAGACTAAACGTATGAAATAAAAGTCACACAATCATGATCAGAGTGAAATGAATGTTTGTTTGTTTGTACTTTATGCGTTGCCACACCGCTCGCCCGATTGCAATAAAACTTTCACAAACTTTTTGTTTGCACTTCCGGGAAGGTTATAAATCTTATATATAAAAATCAAAGTTTGTATGTCTGCCATACAGTTCATTTTGACATTGTATGCTTGCACTTGCGCGAAGGTTATCGTACAATTAAATTACAGTAGGTGGCGCGTGTTTTGTACCATAGACAATCAGCAGTAAACGTCAAAAAGAAAGCATGCACTTCAATAAACAGAATTAAAACTCTTTCTGAAACTCAGAATTTTCTTTCTTCGAGTGGCATTGCAACGATTGCCGGGTACCGGTTAGTGTATTATTAATACAGTGGAACCTCGATTCTACGTTTTTCAAGGGACCGTAATAAATGAACGAATAATGCGGGAAACCGATAATGCGGGAAATATACAAATAATATTTTTAAAAATGTTTAATTTTCAAAAAACTTATTTATTTTTGTAACTAAATGCGATGTAAAACTATTTGAGCGAAAAAAAAAATATTCTACAAAAACGGTCAATCGGGATAATAATTGGGACGGGACGATAATATTGTTAGATGATAGATCGAGGAAATCAGTAAATCAGGGAATGATAAACGCGAAATTATTAAATATTGTTATGACTGGGTCTTGGTCAAGTAAAAAATAAACGATCCATGCAAAAAAACGAATATAGTGAGAACAGTAGATCGGGGTTCCACTGAAAAAAACGCAAAACGAAATGCGAGGCAAAACTATTTATGAAAAATATTCAACGAAAACGGTCAATCAGGATAATATTCGTGACGGGACCAAAATATTTAAACGATAGATTGAGGAAAACTGTAAATCGGGGAACGATTAATGCGGGATTCTTTTACACTGTTCTTTTGGGTGTTTGGCCGGGATTATGAAAAATAAACAACCCATGCGGGAAAACGAACAATGCGAGAACGGTAGATCGGGGTTCCACTGTATTGGAGAGCTGATGTTGGTTTGATTTTGACAAATTTTTATTTTATTTGTTAATTTGTTTTCGTATCTAATCTCATAAGTGCTTTAGATAAAAATATTGGAACCATAGTCAGTTGATGCTCACTAACCTAGTAGATATCTTTGTTATCAGTTATTATTAATTTTCATACACTCGCCCTCGCCGAGGCTTCTTTAAAAAATATTTCTCACACGTCTGCTAGTTTTGATAAATTACTTTTTACTAATCTCGTATTGTTTAACGTCAATTTGAATCAAGTGTTTTCACATTCATACAAATTTTAGATATTTAAATTGTGTCGAAAACCTTTATTTATTGTATGTCTAGATTATTAGGCTTGACACCAGCTCGATCTTGATTTCTAATGTTATTTACTTGGTAGAACTAAATTATTAAAATGAATCTGTGAATTTATTGATAGCAGTTATTTGAAAATAGTCGAAAAATTCCTAGAAACTAACACTAAGCCAGAGATTCTCAGTATAAATAACGGCTGTTAAATATGTGAATACCTAATATTTTGAATCACAGTCGTGTGCATTTAGATGACATTTCCGTAAATACAAATAAAAAAAAAAATTAATCGTGCTTGATTGCGCCCCAGTGTAAAGAAAGAACTCGGGCTTTTAAAGATTTAGCCCCCGAGTCTTTGTTGTGTTAATAATAGGTCTGTTCTTATGCGCAAACGTCAAAACCAACATTCCAACCGAATTCCTCCAAAATCAGTTTGCAAGTGGCACAGAAGAACAGTCAAATTTTTGTTGTGCTGTCAGTACAAAAAATAATTATATATTGTTTTTTTTTCAGAGTAGCAATTTCTAGGTCTGTACTCAGATTTACATTTAAGCTTATATATAATTCGACAATTTACCATCATGTTAAATATTTGACTAATAAAACTTTTATATATTAAACATCAGTGACGTATAGCTGTCAGTTTGACATTTGGTATTGACGTCACGGTGCCTGTTCTCTATAAAGTTTGTATAGGGTTATTGTTTTTTTTTTATGCCGGCTCGGTTTAAAATTGTAATACAAAACACAATCGAGAGTATTATTGTAGGTAGACATAGCATTGTCTTATATTGACAGAGGCAAATCAAAACAAAGATATTATATTCATTTGGGAAAGGTTAGTTACGCTTATAAATGTATTTATTTTGTTCATTTTTATTCAGCCATCTAAAGTTTTGGGTGAAAAATGCAAGTCAGGCTTAGCCCACATAGCCCAGTACCTAGAACCGCCATTGATGGAACGTGTCTACATAATATGTAATAAAATAACATTGTTTTCTTACAGAATTAATTTTGACCATAAAATTATAAAAATAGTTTGAATCTTCATCTTTTTATTTTATTTTTCTAATTAAGTAAAATACCAAAATGTCTAATAGAGTATAAAAATAAATGTAAATACAGTCTACATCAGGGATGGCGAACAAGTGACCCGCGTGAGAAATTATCTAACCCGCTGGATCTTTTAGAAATGATTGTTTTTATTTAAAGCCTTAATTATTCAATCTGTGTGACCCGCAACATGATTTTTTAAATTTTTTAAATGAAATTTGATCCACTTGCGAAAAAGGTTCGCCATCCCTGGTCTACATGATACTTTTCAAAAAACGAGTACTGTACTGCACTTTAAAATTGATTAAAAATCAATATTTCAAAGTTTTCATTACCGTTGTGCTATTCCCGCATGCATAGAACTTATTTTGGACAATATGAAATACCCAACAGGTGAATATGTCGGACGGTCTGTGTGCTCAAAACGTGATTGTGTTGGGTATTTCAGACTGTTCAAAATATGGACCTTGCACGCGAGAAAAGCACTAGCAGCAGTGCTGGTCCCGTGTGCATAATAATTATTTCAGACCATCCAAAATAAGTGTATGCGCGAGTGAATGGCACCTTAAGAATCAAACCGGTTAGCTACCGGCAGTTAGAGATGCGTGTCGCCTTGCTATACAAATGTTGTGAACCACCGATTTAAATTATCAAACTCCGCATAGCTGTATCTATGTCCATCCATTTGACAAATTTATTCAAAATAGAAATTACTCATGATCCATGGTGTAGAGGTTTGGTTTCGCATGACCATTTCAGATTGTGACTGTAACAAATTTCGATGCCTTTTTTCCCTTGAGCCTCATTCAAATAAATATTCAACTAGAACCATTGATGACTTCGTTTTAAGTACGTTTTGAATATCATTATTGTACAGATAGATATCTCTTTGGTAACAATATTGTTGGAGAATTGAATTTTCAATGGATTTAAATCATGAGTGTATGTATATAAAGTTCTTCTCGAAATTTATGTAAAAAAATGTAAAATTTATGTAAAAAAAAAAAAATGATGTTTCCCATTTTTTTTCAGGCGGCGCCTTTGAAGGCGTAGAAGACACAATATCACCCTTCGGCTACAAACGAGAAGAGGGCGTTGACGCTGGACACGAAGACCCCGACTGGATCGTCAGCCGAGAGAAGCACAGATACGATGATATGTTCAACTCATTAGAACCTTCCGATGGGAAAAGCACCGGAGCTGGTAATTTCATTTTTATTTTTCATTTATAAATATAGTTTTTTTCCTACAATTGCTAAATCGATCGTCCATTTCATTAGCCTGTTTGTATTAGACTGTTTTGAGATAATGAGAAAAAAATATTCAAATGGTCACCATAAATACATCTAATATTATTGACTTAGGTTATCCTTAAGTATTCTTAATTCTTTTTTATTCATGCCCGTTTGCCGCTGAAAAATTCTCCATTTTGACGTCAATGTATAATGGAAAAAGTTCACTGATTTCATTCACATAACTTTATTTCTTATAATGATGAGATTGAAGTTTAAGTCGCAAAGAGTTTCAATATATCACCAATAAAACGCCGATCTGTGAGTAATAACTTTAAATAAAAACTCGACAACCACTGGTTTGAAAATATTTTCCCCTGGAATGTCACCAGAAATGTTTTTCAAGACAAAAATCTATTTTATTTTTTTTGCTGATCTGCGGTTCATTGTGGTATTCATTGGCTACGAATACGCTGCAATTCAAAATCTGTTTCAGGCAAACGTGCGTGAAGGGTAAAATTGTAATTGAATATTGTTTAAAAAGTTCCTCTTCAGATAGTAGTTGTGGCTTGACCAAATTTGATAATAGTTTTTTTAAATTGAGTAAAAATGCAAATCGGTATAATATAACATCTATATTCGTGCATGCGCTTTATGAACTATATGATTGTTTATCCACTAGGTGAAGAGCAGTTACGTTTGTCACAGCGAGGTGTTGAGGCATTTCAACAAGGACAGTACTACGAAGCAATTGCCATTTGGCATGAAGATCTTAAGATAGCTGATGCTGATAATACAATTATCAGTACTGCTGATTACGCTTCGACTCTTTTTAACAAAGCCCGTTCTTATGAAAAGCTAGGATGTTTGTATTTAGCTCAAAAAGGTTATGACGAGGTTTTAAAAAAAGAACCTCTTCATACTAAAGCTAAAGAATCTTTAAAAACTGACGAGAAACTGTTAGAGAATTTAAATTTAGAAACAATAAGAAATAGCGTACAGCAATTTATAGCGTTAGAAGTTCAAAAAACTTATGAGATAAAGATTAGCATTTTAAAAGAGATAGAAAAAATTGAATATGGAGCTTTAGTAAAGCAATTTGCTTACAAAAAAACTGCAGAGGAGGTGAAGAGCCTAGTAATAATCCTGAAAGATCTTGGCTATTTAACCACCAAGCTAGGAGAGTTTAGCGACGAGCTAAAATATTATACCGAGGCGGCAGTATTTTACCAATATGTCATTACTATAGTAGATGAGAGGTTAAGTGCTAAGCGTGAGAACGAGTTTACAGAAAAAATGCTAACAGATTCATATCAGCAGTTAACCTATATACAACAAATGATATATTCAGCTGTTGATGGAGTCCCAAAGCACGCACCAATTGTACAAGCGGAGTCAAATGGTAATAATCAGCTACTTTCAAGTTTGCGAAGCAAAGTTGACCTAGAACTTTTTCAAAACAATGTAGATGCTGATAATCAAGCTATAATACAAATGCCATTAGAAGAACAGGCACGAAATATTCTATTTAAATTAAGAAAAGAAGTAGCAGAGGAAATCGTAATGATAGAATCTAATCGTATTCAAAGTGTAGAAGCAGATAACACTGGTGCAAGAGAGCAACAACAAGAAGTCCAACAGGAACACAAAACCCACTACGTTATAAAGACAAGAAAATTATTCGAAAAAATAGCAACTGAAATGGGAAATTTCCTAAAGAAGCTATATGAAGAAAGTGAAGCAGAATTAGGCGAGCGACCTTGTAAATATGCAGTAATAGGACTTGGTTCAATGGCATTAAAGCAAATTACACCCTATTCAGATTTAGAGTTTGCTATTCTCACGGAGAAAGAGGATGATAAACAAAGTAACGATCCAAAGATAAAAGAATATTTTAAAAACTTAAGCCACTTGGTAAATTTTAAGATGATCAATCTAGGGGAGAGCATCATTCCCACCAGTAAATATGGTTTAGATATGAGTCATCTAGTACACGTAGCAGTTAACTTTGATCTAGGAGGGAAAACACCACTTGGAAGAATAGAAGGTGACAAACCATATGAGTTAATAAAAACTGTAGATTGGATGCTCCATTATGTGCGTAATGAGGGAGATAAAGCTAGTCATATAGATAAGAACCTGCCATATATACTAGAAAATGTTTGTTATGTGCATGGAGATGAGAAGCTTGTGGAAACTTATAAAGGTAAAGTTACAGAGTTTCTGCATGATAAAAACACACAAGGCAGATTAAACTGTGAAATAAGAGCCATTAAGATACTTAAAGAAGGAGCGGTGGAAATTGACTATCAGCAAAAACTGGGTCTCAAACCTAAGAAAACTGTGTTTAAAGGTGATGTTGACAAATTGCAACCTGAATTATATTATACTGAAGGTCAGTTATTTGATGTTAAGCAAGAGATCTACCGATTACCTGATCGTATGGTGTATAATCTTGGTCTATATTACGGTATTGAAGGAGAAAGTGGCTGGGATACAGTTGATAAATTAGCGAGTCAAGGAACAATCAGTCCAATGGCAGCAATTAATCTAAAAAATGCTATAACTTTTTCTACTACCCTCAGATTAAAAACCTATGCTCACCATAAAGCACAGAGAGATGATATGTCTATATATCCTAGACAAACTGAATCTGAACTTAAAGAACAAGTTCAACAGATATTCCACTTATCTGAAGAAGAATTAGGAGAACAAGGTGGAGTGTTTCAATATTTTTATACTACATTACCATTACATAAAAAAATATATGATTTCTGCAACCAATATCGAAGATTAAATGATGAAAGTAGAAAAACTTTTTTTAGAAACACTAAATTTTATGAAGATGATTCTATTAATAAAGGGCTTATTCATTTAAGATTAGCACAATATAAGGAAGCTCAAAGCAATTTAGAGGAAGCGTTAGAAAATCCACAGAATCAAGATAATTTACATGTTAGAAATGCTTTAGGACTTATATATACTAGTTTTGGTAAAAGCGATCAGGCTATAGAGCAATTTAATTATTATTTAAATATTTATAAACGTATCAACCCAGATAAATCTCATTTCGCAAATTTAAATAATCTAGGTACAGCTTATGGCTCTAAAGGACAATATGACCAGGCGATTAAGTACCATGAAGAGAGTCTAAAAAGGCAAAAGCTCATTCACAAGGAAGAACCTCATCCGGATGTGGCTGCTACTTTAAATAATCTAGGTGCAGCCTATGACAACAAAGGACAATATGACCAGGCGATAAAGTACCATGAAGAGAGTCTAAAAATGCAAAAGCTCATTTACAAGGAAGAACCTCATCCGGATGTGGCTAATTCTTTAAATAATCTAGGTTCAGCTTATAACTATAAAGGACAATATGACCAGGCGCTTAAGTACTATGAAGAGAGTCTTAAAATGCAAAAACTCGTTTTCAAGGAAGAGCCTCATCCTCTTGTGACTATGTCTTTAAATAATCTAGGTACAGTTTATAACAAAAAAAGACAATATGTCCAGGCGATTAGGTACCATGAAGAGAGTCTAAAAATGGAAAAAATCATTTACAAGGAAGAACCTCATCCGGATGTGGCTAATTCTTTAAATAATCTAGGTGTAGCTTATGACCATAAAAGACAATATGACAAGGCGATTAAATACTACGAAGGGAGTCTAAAAATGAAAAAACTCATTTACAAGGAAGAACCCCATCGGGATGTGGCTAATTCTTTAAATAATCTAGGTACAGCTTATGACCGTAAAAGACAATATGACCAAGCGATTAAATACTACGAAGAGAGTCTAAAAATGAATAAACTCATTTACAAAGAGGAACCTCATCCGGAGGTGGCTAATTCTATAAATAATCTAGGTACAATTTATGATTCAAAAGGACAATTTGACCAGGCGATTAAGTACCATGAAGAGAGTCTTAAAATGAAAAAACTCATTTACATGGAAGAACCTCATCCGGATGTGGCTACTTCTTTAAGTAATCTAGGGATTACTTATAGCCATACAGGACAACATGACCAGGCAATTGAATACCATGAAGAGAGTATAAAAATGCAAAAACTCATTTACAAGGAAGAACCTCATCCGGATGTGGCTGATTCTTTAAATAATCTAGGTGCAGTTTATAATTCTAAAGGACAATTTGACCAGGCGATTAAATACTACGAAGAGAGTCTAAAAATGAATAAACTTATTTACAAAGAGGAACCTCATCCGGAGGTGGCTAATTCTATAAATAATCTAGGTACAACTTATGATTCAAAAGGACAATTTGACCAGGCGATTAAGTACCATGAAGAGAGTCTTAAAATGAAAAAACTCATTTACATGGAAGAACCTCATCCGGATGTAGCTAATTCTTTAAATCATCTAGGGAATGCTTATTTTCATAAAGGACAATATGATCAGGCAATTAACTACCATGAAGAGAGTCTAAAAATGCAAAAGCTCATTCACAAGGAAGAACCTCATCCGGATGTGGCTGATTCTTTAAATAATCTAGGTGCAGTTTATGATTCTAAAGGACAATTTGACCAGGCGATTAAGTACCATGAAGAGAGTCTTAAAATGAAAAAACTCATTTACATGGAAGAACCTCATCCGGATGTAGCTAATTCTTTAAATCATCTAGGGAATGCTTATTTTCATAAAGGACAATATGATCAGGCAATTAACTACCATGAAGAGAGTCTAAAAATGCAAAAGCTCATTCACAAGGAAGAACCTCATCCGGATGTGGCTGATTCTTTAAATAATCTAGGTGCAGTTTATGATTCCAAAGGACAATTTGACCAGGCGATTAAGTACTATGAAGAGAGACTTAAAATGAAAAAACTCATTTACATGGAAGAACCTCATCCGGATGTGGCTAATTCTTTAAATAATATAGGGAATGCTTATTACCATAAAGGACAATATGATCAGGCAATTAAGTTCCATGAAGAGAGTCTAAAAATAAAAAAACTCATTTACATGGAAGAACCTCATTCGGATGTGGCTAATTCTTTACATAGTCTAGGATTAGCTTTTCACCATAAAGAACAATATGACCAGGCGATTAAGTACTACGAAGAAAGTCTTAAAATGAAAAAACGCATTTACAAGGAAGAACCTCATACAGATTTGGTTCATTCTTTAAATATTCTAGGTATAGCTTATTATTCAAAAGGACAATATGATCAGGTGATTAAGTACGATGAAGAGAGTCTAAAAATGAAAAAACTCATTTACAAGAAAGAACCTCATCCGGATGTGGCTGATTCTTTAAATAATCTAGGTGCATTTTATAATTTTAAAGGACAATATGACCAGGCGATTGAGTACTATGAAGAGAGTCTTAAAATGCAAAAACTCATTTACAAGGAAGAACCTCATCCGGATGTGGCTACTTCTTTAAGTAATCTAGGGATTGCTTATAACCATAAAGGACAATATGAACAGGCGATTGAGTACCATGAAGAGAGTCTTAAAATGAAAAAACTCATTTTCAAGGAAGAACCTCATTCGGATGTGGCTAATTCTTTACATAATCTAGGATTAGCTTATGACAAAAAAGAACAATATGACCAGGCGAATAAGTATTACGAAGATAGTCTTGAAATGCAAAAACTCATTCACAAGGAAGAACCTCATCCGGATGTGGCTGAATCATTAAATAATATAGGGAATGCTTATTACCATAAAGGACAATATGACCAGGCGATTGAGTACTATGAAGAGGGTCTTAAAATGCAAAAACTCATTCACAAGGAAGAACCTCATCCGGATGTGGCTTTTTCTTTACATAATCTAGGATTAGCTTATGACAATAAAGAAAAATATGACCAGGCGATTAAGTATTACAAAGAGAGTCTAAAAATGCAAAAACTCATTCACAAGGAAGAACCTCATCCGGATGTGGCTGACTCATTAAATAATATAGGGAATGCTTATGGCAATAAAGGACAATATGACCAGGTGATTGAGTACCATGAAGAGAGTCTAAAAATGAAAAAACTTGTTTACAAGGAAGAACCTCATCCGGGTGTGGCTGAATCTTTAAATAATATAGGGAATGCTTATTACCATAAAGGAAAATATGATCAGGCAATTAAGTACCATGAAGAGAGTTTAAAAATGCAAAAACTCATTCACAAGGAAGAACCTCATCCAGATGTGGCTGCTTCTTTAAATAATCTAGGTGCAGCTTATGGCAAAAAAGGACAATATCACCAGGCGATTAAGTACCATGAAGAGAGTCTTAAAATGAAAAAACTCATTTTCAAGGAAGAACCTCATCCGGATGTGGCTAATTCTTTACGTAATCTAGGATTAGCTTATGACAATAAAAAGCAATATGACCAGGCGATTAAGTACTACGAAGAGAGTCTAAAAATGCAAAATCTCATTCACAAGGAAGAACCTCATCCGGATGTGGCTGAATCATTAAATGGTATAGGGAATACTTATTACCATAAAGGTCAATATGACCAGGCGATTGAGTTTCATAAAGAGAGTCTAATAATGAAAAAACTCATTTACCTGGAAGAACCTCATTCGGATGTGACTACTTCTTTATGTAATCTAGGGATTGTTTATAATCATAAAGGACAATATGAACAGGCGATTGAGTACCATGAAGAAAGTCTTAAAATGAAAAAACTCATTTTCAAGGAAGAACCTCATCCGTATGTGGCTAATTCTTTACGTAATCTAGGATTAGCTTATGACAATAAAGAGCAATATGACCAGGCGATTAAGTACTACGAAGAGAGTCTAAAAATGCTAAAACTCATTCACAAGGAAGAACCTCATCCGGATGTGGCTGAATCATTAAATAATATATGGAATGCTTATTACCATAAAGGACAATATGACCAGGCGATTGAGTACTACGAAGAGAGTCTAAAAATGCAAAAACTCATTAACAAGGAAGAACCTTATCCGGATGTGGCTGAATCATTAAATAATATAGGGAATGCTTATTACCATAAAGGACAATATGACCAGGCGATTGAATACTACGAAGAGAGTCTAAAAATGCGTAAACTCATTCACAAGGAAGAACCTCATCCGGATGTGGTTGAATCATTAAATAATATAGGCAATGCTTATTACCATAAAGGACAATATGACCAGGCGATTGAGTACAATGAAGAGAGTCTTAGAATGCAAAAACTCATTCACAAAGAAGAACCTCATCCGGATGTGGCTATATCTTTACATAATCTAGGTACAGCTTATGACCATAAAGAACAATATGATCAGGCTATTAAGTACTACGAAGAGAGTCTAAAAATGCAAAAACTCATTCACAAGGAAGATCCTCATCCGGATGTGGCTGATTCATTAAGTCATCTAGGGATTGCTTATAACCATAAACGACAATATGACCAGGCGATTGAGTACCATGAAGAGAGTCTAAAAATGCAAAAACTTATTCACAAGGAAGAACCTCATCCGGATGTGGCCGATTCTTTAAATAATCTAGGTAAAGCTTCTGAGAATAAAGGACAATATGACCAGGCGATTAAGTACTACGAAGAGAATCTAAAAATGCAAAAACTCATTCACAAGGAAGAACCTCATCCGGATGTGGCTGATTCTTTAAGTAATCTAGGGATTGCTTATAACCATAAACGACAATATGACCAGGCGATTGAGTACCATGAAGAGAGTCTAAAAATGCAAAAACTCATTCACAAGGAAGAACCTCATCCGGATGTGGCTGATTCTTTAAATAATCTAGGTACAGCTTCTGAGAATAAAGGACAATATGACCAGGCGATTAAGTACTACGAAGAGAATCTAAAAATGCAAAAACTCATTCACAAGGAAGAACCTCATCCGGATGTGGCCGATTCTTTAAATAATCTAGGTAAAGCTTCTGAGAATAAAGGACAATATGACCAGGCGATTAAGTACTACGAAGAGAATCTAAAAATGCAAAAACTCATTCACAAGGAAGAACCTCATCCGGATGTGGCTGATTCTTTAAGTAATCTAGGGATTGCTTATAACCATAAACGACAATATGACCAGGCGATTGAGTACCATGAAGAGAGTCTAAAAATGCAAAAACTCATTCACAAGGAAGAACCTCATCCGGATGTGGCTGATTCTTTAAATAATCTAGGTACAGCTTCTGAGAATAAAGGACAATATGACCAGGCGATTAAGTACTACGAAGAGAATCTAAAAATGCAAAAACTCATTCACAAGGAAGAACCTCATCCGGATGTGGCTGATTCTTTAAATAATCTAGGTACAGCTTCTGAGAATAAAGGACAATATGACCAGGCGATTAAGTACTACGAAGAGAATCTAAAAATGCAAAAACTCATTCACAAGGAAGAACCTCATCCGGATGTGGCTAATTCTTTAAATAATCTAGGGTCAGCTTATTATGATAAAGGATAATATCGTCGGTGTTCAGCCAAAAAGCTTTAAGTCATAAAGCCTTGTTTCGAGATATTCAACTTTTCATGAAATTGAAACCTCTCTATTTCTACACCTGAATTTTTAATTGTTGAACTGACAATTTTATGACATTAATTAATTATTTGGGAATCCGATTTGATGATAATACAGTTCATTTTATAGTTATAAAATTAAGTTTTTCGAATTTAAGAACAAAAAGAAAACTTAAAGGCTTTTTTTTACCTGTACACTTTTCGTGTTTTTACGGTGGTCAAAAAGTCATAGTGCCGAACTGTCAAATTTACGAAGTAATAATAACAGTCATATAAATGAATTAATGTTATATAAATAAGAAATTGAAATATAAATGGTATCTATGTATGATAAAGTCATAATACAATTCGAATTTTATGATTTTTGATTGATAAAAATATTAAATTTTACATTCTCAATTCTGTAACCTCACTTTCATATAACAACGGAATTCTCAAGTTATTTTGAATATGAGAGACTTCATTTTTATCTTAATAATATACTTACCTTAATTTGCGTACTTATATAGGATTGTAATAATAAATTATTACTAATGACTGATAGTATATGTGATGGAATTCAAATTAAAATTCTCATTATGAAAAACAATTGTATCTCAAAAAATAAAACTTTTTTTGTATCAATTCCACATTTTTTTATTAAAGTTACTTATGTAAGGCAGACAGGTAGACACTTTTATGTTAGAATTAAATACAAATAATACGTAATGTAGAAATACTCCATCAAGTTAATAACTAAAAAGAAATCTATGAAAGCCTACATAGAGAGCAATCAAATATTTTAGGTAGTTTTGCAGATTTCACAACTCCACTTTTGTTTTCATAAGATAAGCTTTTATTAATCTTCTTTTTTTGTACATTGCATTTCCATCCTACAGGTTTACGTTTATTCAAACAGTAAGGTCGGGGTGCAATTACTTGTACTATAATGTTGTTATTTTCCGTAACGAGTTAATGAAATAGAGCCATGATTGGATTTACACGCAAAACTTCATCAGATATATGCAGTTGATTGGCAGACTGTTTGCCATATCCTCATTAATTCCTTGCTGAATGATTTCTGTAAAATAACAAAATAAGCACAGCATTATATTTGAATCGTTCAAATCTGATATTGAAATAACATCGAGCAATTCAACCGACATCCTAAATTAAATGTTATGTTATTCAATTTGATTTAAGTTGCAGTAAATTATAGTTTACTTTTTATATTATGTGAGTAATTATTTATCTCAAAATAAGATAATATTGCATAAGCATAGGCAACATTCGAACATATTAAATACAGAAATTTATAAAAATGGAGACATGAGATTATTATAAACTGGACGGAACAGTGAGTAAAAATTAATGATAATCATCATTGGTGAAGACAAAGGACAACTAGAGACCAAGAGATCATAACTAGAATAGTCTTTTGGTGTATCCAACGAGCAACCAAAGACAAATATGAAGAGTTGAATGAGATAGATTGAATAGGTGTTGATATAATAATTGTCAAATATAAGTTTTTACCAATATCATTCTTATTTGGTCAGTTAGCCTATAGTCCTTCATCCATATCACATGAGTCATGGTATTTAGGGCATATTCTCATAAGTCACCGTAATGTTTTTCAGTCAAATTTCTGGAATTATATTCATAAACATCAATAACGTTACCATAAAGATGTATGCAAGTGTAGGTTTAAATTCATATTTTTTCATTTTACTGGAATCTTCCAGAGGCTATACCACCAATGCTTAACCAATAATGGAGGGATGAATCAAAGTATTGTCGTACAAACCTGCTTCAGTATAATGTATGATGGATTAATACACTTCCTATATTCCACTTGTGTCATGCATGCCTTTCGGAACTTTTGTTTTCTTCGTTAAATGTTATAGTAGAGTTATCCAAGGGATTGGTATTCACATCACTAGATTTTTCATCTGGAATATAAAATAAACGTACGCTGTTAACAATGTCATTCAAATTACTAGTGATTACAACAAAGGAACGCAGTGTCAATACAAAAACAATCAATTGTGAAGCAAACGTCATTATGAGATTATGTTTAATTAAGTGACTTACCTTTTACATTTATTCCTATTTTAATCGACAGCTCCCACAAAAACCATTTTACTTCGACGTTAATTGTATTTTATATAAATCTATATATATATAAAACAAAGTGGGGTTATTTACACCATGTATATCTCGAGAATTGCTGCAAGGATTTAAATGATATTTGATTTATAAAATTCGTTTTTGCCTAGAATAGCAGAATAAGCATGAAAACATCGGAAAAATATCACGGAAAATAAATTATGAAGAAAATTAATATTGTCATATAGTGACAGTTTTCAAATGACGAACAGATTCAAATGCTAAAATGTCGTATGCTGGTTTCAGAAAAATCCACCAGATCGCACTGTTTGTTTTTGCTTCTTTTGCGTACGATTGACTTTAAATTTAGAATATGGATTAGAATTAAAAAAATCGATGATATGAAATGAAAACGAAAGAAAATCGGATAATATTGAAATAAGGTTATGTTTGTAATTAGGTATGATAAATTGTTGACAAAAATATTTTGCACGAACGTTGCTCTACTCTGAGATGACACGTTATTACACTTGGAACGCTACATCGAAGAAATTTTAACGTCAAAAGCAAGGCGATGCGGTTCCTGATCACCCGAAAGCTCTTGATCGCATTTACACAGTTCAACCGAAAAATGACGAATGTTTCTACTTGCATGTCAAGAGCTCAATTTGCTTGAAAATGATACTTATTAGGACATGCCAATCGCTGAAGAAATTGTTTCTGAATCTCCAAGTCAGATACGCACATTATTTTCTATCATTATGTTGACATGCTTCACATCGGATCCATGTGAATTGTGGAACAAGTACAAGGATGACATGTCGGAAGACATTTACATCAAATTCGTGTCAGTTCAGGGAATCTCGATCTCGAGATGAATGAATAGATACATAACCAGGCTTTGCTTTAGATCGAAGACATGTGTTACCTCATGTGCGGCAGTTTGTTAGTCAAGTTAGGAATGCCAACACCAGATCGTGGAATGAACGTCGCTTTCAATCGAGAATTGGAACGTGAACGTGTATATGGTCGAGATGCATTGGACCAATCGGTTCAAACGAATATACCACTGTTGAACCCACAATAGAAGGAAGTGTACGATATGTTAATGAATGCAATTGATGATGGAAATGGTGGCTTATTTTGCCTCGATGCGCCCGGTGGAACTGGGAAGATATTCTGCATGTCATTGATTATGGCCACTGTTTGTGCGAGATCCGAAATTGTTGTAGCAGTTTCTTCTTCTGGAATAGCGGCTACGTTGATAAAAGCATGTCGAACGGCTCATTCAGCGTTGAAATTTCCGTGAAACCTCCAAACGACTGAAAAACTGACATGCAATATTGCGAAACACTCAGCAATGGCCGAAGTTTTGGAAGCGAGTAAAATCATCAACTGGGATGAAAGCACAATGGCGCACAAACGCGCATTGGAAGCACTCAACCGAACTATGAAAGATCTCCGCAGTGACTCAAGATGTTTTGCAGGCACAATGATTCTATTATCTGGCGATTTCAGTCACTACCAGTCATTCCAAGATTGACCGTTGCTGATGAAATAAACGCTTGCCTCTGCTGACGACAAACATGCGAGTTGCATTGCTAAACGATCCATCTGCCGAAGATTTCTCCAAACAATTGCTGACTACCGGTATCGGCTGTGTTCCTGTCGACGAATCGAACGGATTGATTTTGTTTCTGCCGATTTTTTGCAATTTCGTCTCAACGAAAGACGGCTTCATCAACAAAATGTTCCCGAACATCTAATCACAAAAATCACAATTGGTTGATTGAACGAGCAATTCTTGCAGCAAAGAACAAAGATGTGGATCATTAAACTTCAAAATCAAATCGTTGATCTACTGCATTCCTTTAAATCTATATTGACTGTGCCACATGAATTACATCATTTCAATGATATTAAAATACTTTTCATTTTGAATTTTGAACATTTAACTTGATTATTCATTTTGAGTATTCATTCAAACTGAATTTAACTCATCCAATAAATTAACACAACATTTATTGATTCTGAGGCGGTACGAAGTTCGTCGGGCCAGCTAGTAATTATATAAAATACAATTAAATCCAAAACACAGGTTAAAACAAGAGAGCGAACTGCCAACATAGCTCGACCATAAACATTAAGTCAACAGAATAAACAACAATTCACCAAAATCTGTACAGCTAAAAAGCTTCAAGTTAGTTGAAGCTTTTTACCAGTCCTAACTGTCAACAGAATTGACTTAGGTCGAATTACTTTTTTAAATAACAAAATAAATAAATGGAATCGAGGTGTGTTTGTTTTTTCATATGATAGAGAATGTTTTAATCTATTGTTCTGCTTCAAAACACCCATTTTTTGACTTAAAGCTTTTTGGCTAAACACGACGATATTTTTATTTATTTATTTAATTAACATTGCAAAAGGTTGACAAATTATAAATTTAAAACTTTTACAACGGAGAAAAAAAATAGTACAATTTAATATTTAAATCAGTAGAAAAAAAAAATGGCAAAGAAGTCAACTGAGTAAGCTCCGACGAACTCTACTTAAATACATAAAAAATAATATTCGACGGAACTCACCCACGTCTACGTGGAATATGTCGACATCCGAAGCAATATTGTTGAACACCGTTAAAGCTCTCCTCAGTGGCATCCCCATTGGCAGGCTGGTTCTACACCTTGGGAGAACAAACAATTCATGTCCACGATTTCTCAAAAAATAATCAGGAACATTTAGATTCACATTCTCAAGAATGGTGGAATTCTCATTTTGGCCACGTATAAGTCGAAAGAAATATATGGCCAGATACATTTCTCTTCGAACATTCAAACTATTGAAGTTAAGCATGCCTAAGAGAAAGTCAGTTGGATAAAGCCATGGGTAATATCCATACACCCTCATATAGAGAAGTCTCAAAAATTTCTTCTGAATCTTCTCCACCATAAGGGTATATTTCGAGCATCTTGGGGCCCAAACAATTGACCCACTCTCAAGTCTGCTTCGAACCAAAGCGTTGTACATTAATATTAGAACTTTAACTCCCGAAAAGACTCTGGTGGTACGGATGATAAAGCCCAACATTTGTAATGCTTTCTTGCAAGTAATCTTAATGTGATTATTGAATGTTAGTTTGCTCTCAAATTGTACGCCAAGATCTCTGACTGATGAAATTCGCGAGAGAATTCGGCCATTCATTGAATAACGGAAAAATAACACTCGCGACCCTCTTGTAAAGGATAAAAGATTGCATTTATCAATATTGAAATCGAGTTTGTTACACCGCCCCCAATCTATTATATTATCTATATCAGACTGAAGACGATGACAATCGTCTAAGGTGACAACCTTCAAAAAAAGTTTCAAATCATCAGCGAATAACAAGAACATAGAATCTTTAATAACGCTTGCTATATCATTTATGAAAATAGTGAACAGCAATGGCCCCAGGTTTGAACCCTGCGGAACACCAGAGTACGTGCAAAACGGCATTGATTCGAAAAGCCCATACGATACGTATTGTTTTCTGTTCCTAAAATAACTACCAAAAAGCCTAACAAAACCATCAGACAAACCGATCAATTGGAGTTTTTCCAAAAGAATGTCATGATCGACCCTGTCAAATGCCTTCGAGAAATCATTGTAAGAACAGTCAACTTGCAGTCCTTCTAATCTAACGCCGTCGACACGTAATCCGTAAACACCATCAAGTTTGTGTCGGTTCATCTTCCGACTCTGAACCCATGCTGCTCATTAATTATAAATGGTTCAATCCTTTTTAAAATCATATGATGCATAATCATCTCAAGAACCTTAGCTGGCGTTGAGAGAACAGCCACCGGTCTATAATTTTCCACTGATGATTCTGCGTCATTCTTAAAAATTGGTGTAATCTTAGATATTTTCCATATTTCAGGGAAAATGCCTGATTTCATAACGAGATTAAATATATAACACAAAGGACTTTTGATGAGGTCAATACATCCTTTTAAAAAACATGTAGGCACCCTGTCGGTACCGAGCGAGCGGGTGTTTTTAAGTTTTTTGGTAAAAAAAATTACATCTGATTCATCGATTTGCATGACATCAATGCATTGGGCACCAATGTACATAGTAAAACAGATACAGACATTAGCTGATAAAATTCTTATTGCGTAGAATGGAATCTATGAAAATTATTATGTTTTTCTTTTTTTTTTAAATACTATTCTTATTTATACCATATAATATGAATTGTTGGTACACAAAGGAAACAAAGTATTATTATTTTTTTGTTGATGTATGTGTAAGCTGTAAATGTCCTCAAGAGATTGGTATATAATAATCATATGAAATAGTCGAGTAGATATACCTAATCAAGCTTTAACCCGATCACTGCTAACGTCACAGCATCTGTGACACCATATTTTCATGCCCTGACTGCTAGCGTCACAGCATCTGTGACACGAAGTTTCAACTGACTATAATGTACAAAATCTTTGGCATACTGATGACTGATTGTTTTATTAAAATATCGCCTGATTTGTCCTGTTACTGCTACCTTTTTACGGCTGTCAAAACAATTAGGTCTTCATATTATAAACATCGATATTTCAAACCCTTTCGATCTATCAGGTTCGGCGCCAAAGTTTCAAATCAGTTTGTAGAATTCCGCGACTGCGCATTTCATCGCCACCATCGACGTCATCGCCATTCGACTCTGCGGGGGGGGGGGGGGTAATTTTGTTGTGTTAATATATTTTATTGAATATTCCCGCGATCTATTTTTTATGTATTTATACATCGTGTCTTGTTTAATAGTCAAAGTTGAGTTAATATATTATTGTCTTTTTATTCTAACCGTGTAGAAGAACTGTGTTTTGCAACATTTTAAAAGTTGTGTTGACTTCAATGCTTTCATTTTGTACTAATCTAATTAATGAAAGGAATTTTAAGCAAATGTTCGTTGGTAATTAATTGTTTTTCTTATTTTTATTAATTATGCGTGTTTTTAATTGATTGTGTGTTAAGAGATTCGTTATAACTTTTATTACCTTTACTTACCGTCAAAAAACTTTTATTTGACTTTTTTATTACATAATTATCATGATGGAAGAAATTGATATATAAAAGAAATTTTGAATGATGAGTTAGACTCTGATTATGATATGTTCGAAGATAAATTGAAGATTAGTGTATGTGAAATTTTATCAGCAATAAATCTTTTTTTATCTATGTCCGCTCCCAATGTGGAGCATATGACCTACTTATGGACGTGACTAAACATAATTTTTTCTACGAGAACTGTGTGTTACTCAGTCGCTCAACCTCTCTTTTTCCAGAGAAGAGAGTAAAAGAAATAGAAAGATCAAGATAAGTGTTTAAATAATCGCTCTTGCTACGTCCAGTTATTGAAGGATTGGAAGTAAGTGAGGGAGTTTTTAGACATCACAGAAACCCATACCTTCGAACAGAAATCGATAAATCGAAAAAAATGTTGTTCGTACTAAGACTAGAAACCGTGAGATCCGGCACGAAAGCCAGCAACGCTTACCATAGCGACATAAGACCTGACACATTTTAAGATACATATATATAGCATATATATGATAATTTTTTTGTTTCCAAACTCTACGATCATATTTGATTTTATTTGTTTGTATGGGTTGGCGTGAGGTTTGCTAGACGGCAATAAATGTCTGAATACCAAATAAGTTGTCTACACTGTAATTAAATGAGTAATGAACATCTCGAAGTTCTAATATTTATGTACAGTGTATTCGAGGTGATAAAATTCGTTGCAAGTCCTGTTCGGCCTATTACGTCACCTCAAAATGGCGTTTGCTCTGAAAGTTACTTTTGCTGGCTAAGTTTTTTTTAACGAGATTATGACTCCTTCTGTCATTTCATTCCCTTTTTTAGTATTTTGAGATATTCCTTATACATTTGGCCACAATATAAACTAAACTAATTATTTTTAGCTGTTGTATTTATTACGGTACATTGAAAACAAATATTTCGAAAAATGTCACCGCAGACGTATATAATTTATACTACAACTAGCCGCAGGTAAAAGGTTAAAAGTAGGTACTCAGACAAAAGCCAGTGCTCAGCACTTTTATTAGGTTATTTGGTTAGATACCCATAATTGAACAGAAAACAAAAAATAGAACCCTACAAAATTAAAGCCAAATATCATAGATTAATTAAAAAAAATAAAAGCTGGGTTTGCTTACCTTCACTGCACTTAAAAAAGTAGACACGACTCGGTATAGTATTAGACAGGATACTCGGTGATAGCAACTGGTATTCTTATCAACGCGTATTTAAAAGTCGATCGCAAAATCTGACGAGACACGTGGCACACACACCCGCGGCTATCCACGCAATATCGGCGTGCGCGCTTTTTAAAATCAGCTTAACGTTGTGATTGTTTGTTAACACGAATATACCATACAAGAAATCGTCACAGTACAGTGAAACCCCGATTCTACGTTTTCCAAAGGACCGTAATAAATCAACGAATAATGCGGGAAACCGATAATGCGAGAAATCTTTAAATAATATCAACAAATGTTTAAATTCCATCAAACTTTTTTGTAATTGTATTCTCTAATATTTGTTGGGTTATAAAAATTCGCGCAACCAGATAATGAACGAAAAAATAAATATTCAATAAAAACCGGGTAATAATTAGTACAGGACGATAAAATTTAGATGGCAGATTGAGGTAATCGGTAAATCGGGGAATGATTAACGTGGAGTAATTAAAAATTGTTATGACGAGGTCTTGATCGAGTTAAAAATAAACAATCTATGCAACAAAAAAAAAAGATATCGAGAACGATATATCAGGGTTCCACGGAAAAAAATGCAAAACGAGATGTGAGGCAAGAATATTTTAATAATAGGGATGATATTTGCGACGGGACCAAAATATTTAAACGATAGATCGAGGAAAACGGTAAATCGGGGAACGATTAATGCGGGATTATTTTACATTGTTCTTATGGGTGTTTGGCCGGGATTATGAAAAATAAACGATCTATGCGGGAAAACGAAAAATGCGAGAACGGTAGATCGAGGTTCCACTGTAGTTGAATCAATGTAATGAGAAACTTCCATATATGAGATATGATACGAACTACGCGCGTTGGAATGTTCTTTTGGTGGTTTTATGTACACTAAAAGAAAAAAATGCGTGCATATGGTCCGCGGGCCACAAGAAGACACCCAGCGGGCCGCGTGCTGGCCACCCTTGCTCTAAAACATATGCAGTGGAACCTCGATCTACCATTCTCACTGTCTTCACTTTCCTGCATGGATTGTTTATTTTTTACTCGACTGTGTCCCATGAAAGCATGGGAAACTGTTGCATCGTACATTGAGAAGCAACACCTTAATAAGGAGGCGGCTATGCATTCTACAAATTTATTCAATGATAGTGCTGTCACACTATCACCAAATTTTGAAGCGTCGGCAAAAAGAAATGTCTCTAGACAGCTTTCTAGTAAAAAAGAATTGATTATTTCCGCTATTTGGGCATGTTTTTCCGTTATTTGTACATTTTTTTACAATCCTGTTTTAATTTGGTTCTCAAAGAGGACTGCGTGTACTCTTTATAAAAACAATTTAGAGAATTAATTAAGCTTAGACCTTCTGATTTATTCAATAAAAAAGTGTATTTGATTTTTCGCCCCAGTAAATATCTGATTTTTAAAAAGACTAAAATTAGATTAAGGATGCTTCACATTCCCCCGAGGAGGGCAACGTGATTGCAGCTAGTTTCATTTCAATGCTCATACCATTCAACTGTCAAACTCATATTTCTTGTACACTCGGGTCTCTTTATATGCGATTCTCTGTGGATTTTTTTTTCATGGTTCTCAATTTTCTATTTACGTTCAGATCGATACGCAAATATAAAGTAATTACTCACTGGAGAGGACACCGGGATGCCTGGCGACGCAGCACCGGTCGCTGGTGGGACTCTCAAGAGTGACTGAGATGCGAGGTTATCTGGAATGAGAAGACGATTCTTAGAAGTCTTAGAAAAAATATCCACTCCACATTATAACATAACACAAACTTATTACATTGTTACACAAACTGTTATACAAACACATGTTGTTAACCACCACCTATTAAATACATCAAATAATTACTGCCATTGTTACTGGCAAAAGTTTAACTCACATAAGTTACGCATAATGAAAGTGAAATAGTTGGTAAACACGATCAGGGTTTGCGGCTGAGGAACGGCATTCTTGCTGAAATATGGATAATCAACTCTATGACGAAAATATAAAGTTATCCAAAAACACGTTGCACCCACGAAGGTCCCACAGGGTTCCAAGAACGTTCTGAAATGATGAACAGCTTTCATTATATACACAATAGAAAAATTACTTACATGTGCGAGTATTTTGAGATTGATACATAGTTAACCTCCAACTTATATCTGCTCCATAAATACTTGCAGCAAAATATTCAATCAACAACTCCGATTACATTTAACACTTACAGTTTGTACATTGATGGCCCAGTTCCACAAAACGATAACTCTTTTCTATACACCACAAATGTACGACTATAAAAAAATACTAGTTTTCTCTCAGTACGCAGATTTTCGCATAATGGAAATAAAGAAATATATACAATCTCTCAGTTCATTAAAAATACAACTCGAAATATCATTTTATGGTTTTGCCGCCATTGCAATGAATTTGAATTGATGTAAATGACTAAATGATTGACTAACAAGATGAGACCAATAATTTTTTTTTTACTTTTTTACACCTCAGTTTGGATGTGTCGAAACTTTGGTCAGTCATATCTCAAAACTATCAATTTTACCAATCCACCGAATTATAAAAACTAGTAAAACTACACAATATTCGAATTGATTGAAATAAGTTGTCGAATTTGGTAATCCTGTCAGAGTCGTTAAAAAGCACATCCATATTTTAAAGGCTATGTTATTGTATCGTAAAGGTCGTACTTTTTAACCGAAAAGGTTAGAAATCTTGTTTTATCTTTCACATACATCAACGAAAAAAGGTTACCCCAAATTTGTTGTGCTGTAAGGGGATAAACACTTTTAGATTTGGGGATCCGGGATCGAGGGTTTAGTGTGTATAAAAGTTTTAAGATAGATACAGAGACAAAAGATATGACGAAATGTAATTTATTGCAGTGTTCTGAGATATTTCACCTGGCATATACAGTGTCGGTACTGCAAACATATTCAATATTTTGAGGCGCAACCGAAATCTCTCTTCAAAATGATTTATGCAAATCCGTCGTCACTGATAAACGAAATTTGCATCAAGCATTTCAATGCTCGGTCCACTGGCACGCGCCCATAATCGGTATCGTTCGGCGAACTTCAGTGGCTGCGGAAATCGGTGAAATATTCCTTCAGCTGAAAAGAATTGACATCTCGTAAAAGTCGAAAAGTCGAAAATGCGAAACATACTACGATTGTGCATATTGTAATAATACAAATCATAACTCACGATTGTCAGATTTACCATCACAGCCTTCTATAGCGCAAGTTTTCTTATTCATTTTTGGTTTTATAAACTTTAACAAATAAACAAACGTCTGACGGATCGACTGTTAGTTTCGAAGAGTCTGTTGAGTTATCTCTGGTTTGTTGTTTTAATCTGACATTAGATGCGTGTGTTGCCAAGACTACGTAAATTATATTCAAGTCTAAGTTAATCAAGTTAATGTAACGGGTAGTTATCTTTGGTAACGGGTTCGTTTACCAACTATGTTCATATTCTTCAACATTCATCTGTGCGTAATTATGTATAAGAGAAAATAGTGCCACTTGCAAACTGGGTGTGGCTCAATTCGGTTGCAATGTTGGTTTAGACGTTTGCGCCTAAGAACAGACCTAATGATATGCAAGGTCATACATTTCAGAACTGCTCTGACGATATTCAATACTGAAGGTAAAGTTTTGTCATATTATAATAAATAATTGGGTAAATTTGTATTACAGCACCACATAGACAAACTAACCTAAAAAATAAAACCACGCGGTTTTAACGCGATTGTCAAGCTCTCAAAAAATAATTTTAAATCGTGGCGATGTTTTTAGCTTAGTTCGTGAAGTTTTTCGGGTAAATTTGTCATACTTCATCGCACGGACTATTGCGGCGAAAAACTTCACAAACTAAGCTAAAAACCACTCCACGATTTAAAATTATTATTTGAGATCTTGGCAATCGCGTTAAAACCACACATTATTAAGAACACTGATAAATAAATTATATAAAGTATGACTTCATCGCACGGACTATTACGGCGAAAAACTTCACAAACTGAGCTAAAAACCACTCCACGATTTAAAATTATTATCTGAGATCATGGGAATCGCGTTAAAACCACAAATTATTACGGCCGCGCGGCCGTTCTGCAAAGCTGACGCGAAATCCTCCGAAATGTTTCTTATTTCGCTTAATTTATCAGTGTTCTTCGTAATAATTTGTGGTTTTAACGCGATTCCCATGATCTCAGATAATAATTTTAAATCGTGGAGTGGTTTTTATCTCAGTTTGTGAATTTTTTCGCCGCAAAAGTCCCTACGATGTAGTATGACAAATTTACCGTTTTTCGCCGTAATAATCCACGACTAGCTATACTCTACTTTTACCTTTTTTTCATTATTCCTCGTCTAGTTCTCTTCAGTTGCTGTGTCTACTACTGAGTACTCTACTCCAAGTTTAATATTTTGAAATCTAAACCGTTGGAAGTTGTCGATAAGATGCAAGCCGATGATATTGCCCACTCAATGTAATTGATTCCCCAAGAAGACAATTGCACAGTTGTAGAGCCTACAATCAAAGGTATTGCCATATTTTATTTTTACTATACATTTGTTTATTTCGCTATAAAGAATGACACTGACAACAATCACTTTGAAAATAGAATGGGTATTATGTCTAAGTAGAATTTATGTTGTATATGCAATGTAATTAAACCAGTAATTTTTCTAAAATTTTATCGAAAGCTTTTTCAGCAAAATCTTTTATTGTAATAATAGCTGCTACAGTTGTCTAAATAAATATGAGAAATTGCATAATACTATGGAATACCTCAAAATAAGGTATTTTATAGTATTTTGTTGAAATAAATTATCTTTTTTTGTTATTTTTTTGGTGGCTCAATAAACTATCATCGTTATAGACAAGTTTGTTCATTAAGGGTAAGAGTCACGCTAAAGTCATTGTCGAATTACGATTTAAAAAGTATTTATATTTGTCGTAATAAATCTAAAGGTAGTCAGAAAAATATTTTTTAATTTGTAAGTCGATTATTAACTTCATTATTTAAAAAAAAAGCAAAAATAAAGGCTTTCGTTATTACCTTTCAGAATATTAACGGTTTGTTTTTTGACACTGATTTAAAAACTCACAGGTAGTTCAAGGATTCATCTTATTTATCCGGATCGCTTAATTTTTGATTTAATACGTAATTAGTACTTTATTTGGATTTAAAAAAACGGTCAATATCAAAGCCATATATTACGATTTTTTTAGCAATTAAACCAAAAAAAGACAAAAAAATGTATCGGGGTTTTATATATTATTTATTTTTTTAATCTTTGGTATATTTATTATAATTTTACGAGCTTTTATTAATTTTCTAAAGAGACTTAAAATAAATACATAATTGATAGTTTTAATCGGTGGCAAAATAGGTGTCGCTGCTTGGATTTTTTGACGACATAATTTTGAAATGAAGAATTGTACATTATGTCACCCGTGGATTGTTTGCAAGTAGGTAGAAATAACTTATGTTTGGTTGTATGGTCTCGTACGCGATTCACGCATACTACGATATCTATCTGAAACGCATTCAAACGCGTCATTGTTGGTCTCGACTATAATATAACCTACTTCTTTTTGATAGCTTATTTCTAATAACATAATATTGATTTATATACCTTATTTTCACATATGCAAAATAATAACTAATGTGTCTTAACATTTAGAATACAACATACCTACTTTAAATTATTTATTGTCAATTTAAGAATTCATTAATCACCTCCGTGATCATTGTTTGTATCGACTTTATAATCTATTTCATTCCGACAGCTTATTTCATATGATATACGCGTATCCGACATTATCCGAAGTAATTTTAGCACTTTGCATGCAATTACAACTGGCAATAGTCGGACAAGCTGATACAAGCACGGCAGAAAAGACTGACGGCATCAATGTTTGGAATCATTTATGGTAAAAGTATAGTATAGCGTGTCATGGATTATTACGGCGAAAAACTTCACAAACTAAGCTAAAAACAACGCCACGATTTAAAATTATTTTTTGAGGGCTTGATAATCGCGTTAAATTCGCGCGCGCGGCCGCCATTATGGATAATAGAGCCCGAAGTACTGAACAATATTTCGTATTTCGCATAATTTATCAGTGTTCTTCGTATTAATGTGTGATTTTAACGCGATTATCAAGCCCTCAAAAAATAATTTTAAATCGTGGCGTTGTTTTTAGTTTAGTTTGTGAGGTTTTTCGCTGAAATAATCCATGATACGCTATACTATACTTTTACCCAAAATAGATTATATATGGTAGACAAAATGAACAGACTGCTATCGATTTGTATGAGCAAATAAATCATGAGGGATTTCTCATGATTTATTTGCTCATACAAACTTTTAGCCGCGAGTCCAGATGGTTTAGTTAGAGATAATGGATTGATTTGTAGAATTAAAATACTTATTATTAGATTATTAGACAATTTTTTTTTCACCTTGTTACAAGCAACATGTCTGTGTTGTTATCCGTTATCCATTTTGAAAAATGTAACAAATAGTGTCCCCGAAACATAAAATTTTCCCCTCAGTAGGGTTTACTTTTATGATTAATAAACACTCCCCATTACATTAAAACGTTTTCTATACTATAAAGTTGTTTAATGAATTCTTTATTCATTGGTAACTCTTTTTGTCTAGTTAGTGCTTTCTAGTTTCTTTGGTAATTCTTCTAGATAAACATGATCGAATAACCTAAGAATCGCTCTGCACTCGGGGTTATAGCAACGCTGGGTTCAATTTTGTAATGTGAAGGATTTATCTCCGAAGGATTTATATCTTCGGTAAATATGTTTTACAACAAGCTTCATTTTCTTACCGAAAATTCAGTTAACGCCGTTTATTTTCGTGTATTATATTGTTTATTCTTTTATCCGTAAATACAGTTCCTACAGAACAGCAATGATAATTGCGTCATAATACATTTTCGATAGAAAAAGATAAGCATGTTGTAATGAATATTTACGATGCAAATGTACTTTCATGTGATACTGGCTAAATCATGACTGTCTAAGCTTGCAAAGCTACATTTATATGAGCTGACACATAGCCCCCTATATTTACATGGATACGGTAATGGCCAACATCAAATCAGAGATAACTCATCAAATGTCATTTTGACAGATACTGTAGGCAACGATCGCAAAAAATATAGAATTCTATGGCGCTAGTTCGCGTCAAAAAGTAAAAGCTTTTGTATGAAATCTTCCATCATTTCCTACTAGATGTCGTGAAGGATGATTGTGAAGGATGATTTTAGGTGAATTGTTTATAGTGCATACTTACCGTTAAAACAACGACAGCATTGTCTATTAACCCCCAAATTTCATGTTTCATAAAGATCGCGACATTCTCCATTTCACTACAAATTTATATGAATGCTTTTGCCTACTGCCAAACAATTATTGAATCCGACTTTTTGATTTTCATATTGTTCATAGTTTTTCATTGTGGTACAGGGATTTTTTTTACTTTTCTGTAATAATAAGTTTTCTGTATCAAAGTCAATCCTATGAATCAGCTAGGTTAGAGAACCCTTCAAAATTTTAGACACTAGAAATGCACAGTTTATTTCGACAACATGCTGGCAAAAACAATTTTTAAAATTCTGATGAAACATTGCTGAAAGCTGAATAATTCATTGATCCAAGATTTGAGTACGTAAGTGGGTATTTCAAGTGTTTGGGTTTTCGGGACTCTAGCAGTGCTCCGCAACCGGTGTGCCGCGAGCCGGATACAGATGTGCCGCGGTCAAATACATAATAAAAAAAATATTTTGACCAATAACTTCGGGTTGTGTTGTCAAATATATAAAAAAAAAAACGAGGTTTTGTGAGAATTCGGGGAAAAAGTATACCAAATTGAGGATTTCAAATTCCTCGGTGAGCTAAAAAAAAAAAAAAACGAGGTTTCGTGAGAATACGGGGAAAAAGTATACCAAATCGGAGATTTCAAATTCCTCGGTAAATTTATCTCAATCCCGGGATCCCGGGATTGAAAATTTATCAATCCCGAAATCCCGGGATTGGAAAAAGGCTCCGGGATTGGATACCCTAGTATGTATACTTAACATAATTATTTAAGTAAAAACCAAAAATTTATTGTAAAATTTGTGTATCAATTTAATACCTATATATTTTTGCTTTTGGTGTGCCGCGGAATTCTAGGAAGAATTTTGGTGTGTCGCAGGTGAGAAAAGGTTGCGGAGCACTGCTCTATAGGACGGATTCAATAGACAAATTCAATAGATAATCGAAATCTCACTTTTCTTGATGTTTGTATATTTTTGATAAATGTGATGATTTGAAGCTTTAATGTTAAAATACAGTTTTTTCCTAATTGATAAGAAATAATATAATTTCACCAGTGAATGAATGTCAGTGAAAATATATTTTCAATGGTAGACATATATCGGTCAAAATATGCTTGGACGATTTCACTAAAATGCCAGTGGAATCGTAAATGACACTGGTTGTGACATACGTGCTGGCCAATTGATTCTTAATGCCGCGAAAACAATATGCATTTCATTTATAAATCAATATTATTTAAGAAATATTTACATTTTTCTTTTATAAATAAACCACATGTCAACATGCTAATAGATCATTCCTAAAGAATAAAAAAAAAGGTGGACCAATACCAGTGGAGATATGAATGAGAATAGGGACCCATAGGGAAACGGACCGTTTTACGCCTCGCTGAGCTTTAATTGTTTTATTACTGTAACAAAATGTAATGCATTTTGAACCAAACTTTCTTTTGTCAATGTGATTGATAGGATATTAACGAACCTTTTAAAAATATTTTCAGATAAATAATACACATAGAATATTTTGTAGAATCTCCCTTATTCTTTATAATCTCTAGAATTGGTCTAGCCGTGGAATCATATTTTTTTTTTATTATTTAAATACCAATTTCATTGTTTTACACATATTGAACTACTTTGATTATCTCCTGAGCCTTTTTTGCCGGGTGTTTGTCGAGCTTCCGCTTCATAATAGCCTACAGATTTTCTATTGGATTTTAATCCGGGCTATTCGCTGGCCAGAGAAGTGATGTAATTCCAATTGTTTATTTGTAATCTGAAGCCTAATGATTGAGTTAATTGATTTGTATAAAAAAATATTTAGAGAAATATGAATTGGACTCTGGCACGGCGCAGAATCACTATTACAGAGGGTGGATGCTTGACAGTCCGCCGAATGCATTTACGATTATTTTGTTCACCACTCTTTGGGCGCTCCATAACGGCCCGGTTCGATAGTGAAGCCTCGAACTTTGACTCATCTGAGAAGATGACATGTCTTTTATTATCCATAGTCCACGATTTGTGGGCTAATGCCCAATCCATACGTTTTTTCTTCGTGGCCGCCGTCATAAGTGGCTTTCTGAGAGCGCTTCGGCTCTTGAACCCCATCTCCACAAGCCTCCTGCGAATGGTCTTTTTCGAAATAATTGCCGAAGGTCCCCTAGAATTTTCGATGAAATTAAAAATCGATTATTCGTAATAATTGATTTTATTTCTCTATCATCCCCCACAGTCGTGAATCGTTGTCGTCCTCCTCTTTGATTCAAAAAAACTGATCAGCTGGAGCAATGTATCCTACATGTTTTGAAATTTCATTAATGGAATTTTTTAGTTTAGCGAAAGCCAAATTTTTTGATTTCGTCGCTTACGCTTTGGCTTATTCATTTTTTTTTTTTAACCGTATTGACACAACCGCAAGTCACACAAAACTGGTGAAGGATAAAGAAACGAAACATGTAACAGTTGAAAGCCAAATATCACTCAACAATAGAAAAAAATAGTAGGGGGTTGTAACCATTGAATTGCGAGAAAAGGAGAAACTCAAAGTCGCAATGTCGGGCGGTTACTTGCGATTAACAATCAATTGGCCAGCACTGTATATCCCATATAAATTCATATAAAAATATGACCCCAAGTTTCAAGAATTGAAGTGTTAGTTGTGATCAGCAGAGTTGAAAGCCATAGCGCATGGTTAGTATGAATGTAAAGTTTTTTTTGTTTTCTGTTTTGCGAGCCATTAATCCATCTGCATAAATATGCTTATTTTTTTTGTTTTGTTTTAAATAAACAGTAATTTTGACAAATAAATTTTTAATTAAAACAAAAAAATATGACATCATGTTGGTTACTTTCTAAAAATTTGGACAAATACGTATTTATTGTTTTTACACATTTAAAATATATATATATTTGTCATTCCAATCCACCGCATAAATATGGGCTTGGCCGTATTACATAATGTATTATAAATATTGGAGAGAAGATGTTAGTTTGATTTTGACCAATTTTTATTTTATTTGATAATTTGTTTTCGTATCTAGTCTCATAATAAGTGCTTTAGATAAAAATGTCTCTTAAAAATATTGTAACCATAACTGATGCTCGCTAACAAAGTATATATCTTTGTTATCAATTATTATTAATTTTCATACACTCGCCCTCGCCCTCGCCGAGGCTTCTTTAAAAAATATTTCTCACACGTCTGCTAGTTTTGGTAAATCACTTTTTACTATTCTCGGATTGTTTAACGTCAATTTGAATCAAGTGTTTTCACATTCATACAAATTTTAGATATTTAAATTCTATCAAAAACCTTTAACTATTGTATGTCTAGATTATTAGGCGTGACACCAGCTCGATCTTGATTTCTAATGTTATTTACTTGGTAGAACTAAATTATTACAAGAAATCTGCGAATTTATTGATAGCAGTTATTTGAAAATAGTCAAAAGATTCCTAGAAACTAACAAACACTTTACCAGAGATTTTCAGTATAAATAACGGCTGTTAAATATGTGAATACATATAAATAGTCATCGCATTGTGAAATTTTAAGTTTACACTCACATTTTAGGTTTCACTATACACTGGTTTTTTTTGTACATTACTTATTTTTAACATCGATTATTAGAGCATTTAGTTCCTGGGCTGTTCCATTTCACAAAATTACCGTTCTAAAATTCTGCCTGGCAATAAATTAAGTATTTTGAACTATAGCCAATGATTCACCAACAGCGAAAGATACATTTAATGTCGGATTACTTTCTTGATATGTAGATACAAAAAACATTTTTTGGCTTTCTTGTAAAGTAACTCTTTTGTAGATAGTGTTGTTTAAATTCTTCCTTCGATATGTACAATCTCGTATATAAATATATAACAAAAAGTGGTGGTTTGGGGTAAAAATATAATTTATTATTAGTTTGCAATAGCAATTAATTTTTTTAAATGATGTTAGATTATGCACTAAGTATTATGGATAATTATTTTAATCTCTTTCAAGTTGAATATACAGATTGTCATTTATTTTTCTAGAGTACATATATTGAAAATTTACTTCCTCAAAGTAACCGTGGAATCCATCAAATACCATTTGATTCAGTATGAATACTTTATTTTCTAATTATTATTTATTTCTATTGGGCTTAGTAAAATAAGTATGTTTGGCAGTGATTTTCTAACTATTAATTTGAATGAGACCAAAGAAACTAAATAATAAATTTGAATTTATATATTCGTAACCTTGTCAGTTCCTATGGACTCTTCTTCAATTAGAAATGCTTGTTAATCAATCGCTTAAACTCTCTTTTTTGGCGAGAGTCAGGAAAGATGTAGAGTGGAACCTCGCATAACGAGTAATTTACATAACGAACTAATAAAGAAGTGGTCATGCGTTTTATAAATTTATTCAATGATAATGCTGTCACATTTTCACCAAATTTTCAAGCGTCGGCAAAAACAAATGTCTGCTAGATAAATTTTTATCGTTTTTTGCTAATCGAAATCGCATTCCAGGTTGTTACGCTCCTAAACAATTTATAAGTATGTAATTTTACTTGAATACACGTCAAAAATATAAAAACATGTTTTTTTTCTGCCATGGAACGCATTATTATATTTTACATTGTTTTATATGGAAAAAATTGTTTCGCATAACGAGTGTTTCAGATAACGAGTACGATTCTGGAACGAATTAAACTCGTTATGAGAGGTTCCACTGTATAAGGATAGGACAAGGTTAGATAAACACTCTCATTAAGCCCTGTTTTTATATCTGATTGCTAGTGATAGTACAGACATTGCAGACATCCATTCATTCAAACACAAATTCATTAATCAATTGAAAAATCAACTTATGGAACTAGGATTCAAACCCGCTCAGGCACAGACCGGACATTTAAATAATTACATTAAATGAAAGCAATACCATACAAAACTCTTGAAAATATTTTTTGTAATTATGTTGCCGAATTCAAAGTAACACCAATAGCGCAGTTATATAATTCTTGGCTAACTGGGTAAACATTATGACTCTTAGAAGAATAATGAATTATGTTGTCAAATGTTTTGCAACAGCTATCACTGTTTTACAAATTATGCACGGCTTTGTACAATCAACATGTAAAACTGATGCATAAAGCTGGATTTTCATTCTGATGTAGTCACTGCCATTCGTGGCATTTTATGCAGAAAAATCTATTATTTATCAATGTGATATTTATCAAACTAGAAGATTGATTCAACTATTACCATTATAATAAAATATCAACATTATTCATTATATTTTTCCTCTTATTGTAATAGGGTGATGCAATTGAGTTGTATCACTCGAACCAATACTTATATACACTTCTCACCTTGGTATTGAATCAATTCTAGAATTAGTATTTATCGCACAAAATAAAATATATAGGATAACACAAATAATTGACCGTATCTTGTATTCTATCGGAGACTTTGTTTTAATGTTTTAATGTGAATCATAATGACGCTCAATGGGGTATCTCAACACAGCCGGTCATTTGATATTATGAACTCAACCTCTTTTTTTGGATAGACAGTCCACAGAGTTAGGAAAGAACTAGATTTTAAGCTTATAGCGTTATCAATGCCACATTCTGACTATTTAAACCTTTTTTTAACCTACCTTCAATGCCATATGAAAAAAAAACAATCACTTTACGAATAGCTAATCACTATCTTTATTATTTATTTGGCACAAACATACAAAGTGGAGGGTAGATTAGTAAAAATGGCATGTCAAACAAAAAATAGAAGGCATTTCGGTAAATAATAATGTTAACTCGTCGACGTTTATTTTAGTTTTCGGTGAGAGTAGCCATCGTTTAATTCATTTGAATCTTGTGCGTTGTTGCATGTTCTGATAAATCATCGACCATCAACTGACACAAGGTCGAGAGTATGTAAAAATAATAAACGTAGAAACAAATGCTTGTTTTGTCAGTCTCTATATAATATGTTTCTATATAATATGTAATGAAATAACATTGTTTTCTTACAGAATTGATTTCGACCAATACCACACACGATCATAGGAGAAAGTGGTTTGCAGGTAACATCAGGAACCAGCCTATTCCAATGAAGTCCTTTTACCTATGTAAGACAATCATATGGTGATAGTACATCTTGTGGCAGGATTGTTGCTGATGAGCCAGTGAAAAGGATAACCGATAGCAACCTTAACATATCATCACCTCAATCACTAGGTGCAGAGCAGTCCCGTTTGTCACAGCTTACTTTTCTACAAGACAAATCGGGAGAAGAAAATCAAGATTATCAGCTCTTTAAACAGCAAGTTACACTTGGGGGAACTCATTTAGAGGAGTATTTAACTATGGAGTCTGCAGAATATGCTTCAGCACTAACAATAGAAGAAATAAGAGACAAAGTAGAACAAGTAGTCAGTTCAGAAGAAAGCAACACTACCAAAATTGTTCAACTTAAGAAAATAGAAGAAGGACAATATAAGTCTTTGATCCGGCAATTAGCTTATAAAAAGAGTCAAGAAGAACTAAAAGATTTAGTCATAGTCCTGAAAGATCTTGGCTATTTAACCGCCAAGCTGGGAGAGTTAAGCGACGAGCTAAAATATTATACCGAGGCGGCAGTATTTTACCAATATGTCATTACTATAGTAGATGAGAGGTTAAGTGCTAAGAGTGAGAACGAGTTTACAGAAAAAATGCTAACAGATTCATATCAGCAGTTAACCTATATACAACAACTGATATATTCAGCTGTTGACGGAGTCCCAAAGCACGCACCAATTGTACAAGTGAAGTCAAATGGTAATAATCAGCTACTTTCAAGTTTGCGAAGCAAAGTTGACCTAGAACTTTTTCAAAACAATGTAGATGCTGATAATCAAGCTAAAGTACAAATCCCATTAGAAGAACAGGCACGCAATATTCTATTTAAATTAAGAAAAGAAGTAGCAGAGGAAATTGTAATGATAGAATCTAATCGTATTCAAAGTGTAGAAGCAGATAACACTGGTGCAAGAGTGCAACAACAAGAAGCCCAACAGGAACACAAAACCCACT
The DNA here is from genome assembly GCA_031772345.1 of Himalopsyche anomala. Taxonomy (NCBI): domain Eukaryota; kingdom Metazoa; phylum Arthropoda; class Insecta; order Trichoptera; family Rhyacophilidae; genus Himalopsyche; species Himalopsyche anomala. The sequence goes on from CM062843.1 coordinate 8,417,752, forward strand.
ACGTTATAAAGACAAGAAAATTATTCGAAAAAATAGCAACTGAAATGGGAAATTTCCTAAAGAAGCTATATGAAGAAAGTGAAGCAGAATTAGGCGAGCGACCTTGTGAATATGCAGTAATAGGACTTGGTTCAATGGCATTAAAGCAAATTACACCCTATTCAGATTTGGAGTTTGCTATTCTCACTGAGAAAGAGGATGATAAACAAAGTAACGATCCAAAGATAAAAGGATATTTTAAAAACTTAAGCCACTTGGTAAATTTCAAGATGATCAATCTAGGGGAGAGCATCATTCCCACCAGTAAATATGGTTTAGATATGAGTCATCTAGTACACGTAGCAGTTAACTTTGATCTAGGAGGGAAAACACCACTTGGAAGAATAGAAGGTGACAAACCATATGAGTTGATAAAAACTGTAGACTGGATGCTCAATTATGTGCGTAATGAGGGAGAAAAAGCTAGTCATATAGATAAGAACCTGCCATATATACTAGAAAATGTTTGTTATGTGCATGGAGATGAGAAGCTTGTGGAAACTTATAAAGGTAAAGTTACAGAGTTTCTGAACGATAAATACAAAGATACAGACACACAAGGTAGATTAAACTGTGAAATAAGAGCCATTAAGATACTTAAAGAAGGAGCGGTGGAAATTGACTATCTTCAGCCAACACTAGGTCTCAAACCTAAAGAAACTGCGTGTAAAGGTGATGTTGAAAAATTGCAACCTAAATTATCTGATACTGGAGGTCGGTTATTTGATGTTAAGCAAGAGATCTACCGATTACCTGATCGTATGGTGTATAATCTTGGTCTATATTATGGTATTGAAGGAGAAAGTGGCTGGGATACAGTTGATAAATTAGCGAGTCAAGGAACAATCAGTCCAATGGCAGCAATTAATCTAAAAAATGCTATAACTTTTTCTACTACCCTCAGATTAAAAACCTATGCTCACCATAAAGCACAGAAGGATGATATGTCTATATTTCCTGGACAAACTGAATTTGAGCTTAAAGAACAAGCTCAACAGATATTCCACTTATCTGACAAAGATTTAGGAGAACACGGTGGATTGTTTCAATATTTTTATACTGCATTACCTTTACATGAAACATTAGAAGATTTCTGTAACCAATATCAAACACTATGTGATGAAAGTAGAAAAACTTTTTTTAAAAACACTAAATTTTATGTAGATAATTCCATTAATAAAGGGTTAATTCATTTAAGATTAGCACAATATAAGGAAGCACAAAGCAATTTAGAGGAAGCGTTAGATAATCCACAGAATCAAGATAATTTGCTAGTAAAACTTACTTTAGCAAGTATATATGAGAGTTTTGGTAAAAACAATCAAGCTATAGAGCAATATGAGTATTTTTTAAATTTTTTTAAACGTATCTCCCAAGATGAATCTTATTCCCCTATTGGTGTTTTTTCAAATAATGCGAGTGTGGCTAGTTTTTTATGTAATCTAGGTACAGTTTATTCCAATAAAGGACAATATGACCAGGCGATTGAGTACCATGAAGAGAGTTTAAAAATGAGAAAACTCATTAACAAGGAAGAACCACATTCGGGTGTGGCACAGTCTTTAAATAATCTAGGTATAGTTCATGACAATAAAGGACAATATGACCAGGCGATTAAGTACCATGAAGAGAGTCTTGAAATGACAAAACTCATTTACAAGAAAGAACCTCATCCGGATGTGGCTGCTTCTTTAAATAATCTAGGTGCAGCTTATGACAATAAAGGACAACATGACCAGGCGATTAAGTACCATGAAAAGTGTCTAAAAATGAACAAACTTATTTACAAGGAAGAACCTCATCCGTATTTGGCTTATTCTTTAGGTAATCTAGGTACAGCTTATGGCAAAAAAGGACAATATGACCAGGCGATAAAGTACCATGAAAAGAGTCTAAAAATGTTAATACTCATTTACAAGGAAGAACCTCATCCGTATGTGGCTGCTTCTTTAAATAATCTAGGTAAAGCTTATTACTGTAAAGAACAATATGACCAGGCGATTAAGTACCATGATGAGAGTCTACAAATGTTAAAACTCATTTACAAGGAAGAACCTCATCAGTATTTGGCTTCTTCTTTAGGTAATCTAGGTACAGCTTATGGCAAAAAAGGACAATATGACCAGGAGATAAAGTACCATGAAAAGAGTCTAAAAATGTTAAAACTCATTTACAAGGAAGAACCTTATTCGGATGTGGCTTATTATTTAGGTAATCTAGGTACAGCTTATAAGAATAAAGGACAATATTACCAAGCGATTAAGTACCATAAAGAGAGTCTAAAAATGCAAAAACTCATTTACAAGGAAGAACCTCATCCGTATGTGGCTGATTCTTTAAGTAATCTAGGTGCAGCTTATAATAAAAAAGGACAATATGACCAGGCGATTAAGTACCATGAAGAGAGTCTAAAAATGCAAAAACTCATTTACAAGGAAGAACCTCATCCGGATGTGGCGGCTTCTTTAAATAATCTAGGTACAGCTTATAAGAATAAAGGACAATATGACCAGGCGATTAAGTACCATGAAGAGAGTCTAAAAATGCAAAAACTCATTTACAAGGAAGAACCTCATCCGGATGTGGCTGGTTCTTTAAATAATCTAGGTACAGCTTATAGCAATAAAGGGCAATATGACCAGGCGATTAAGTACCATGATGAGAGTCTAAAAATGAAAAAACTCATTTACATGTATGAACCTCACCTGAATATGGTTAATTCTTTAAATAATCTAGGTGGAGATTATTTTTTGAAAGGAAAATATGACCAGGCAGTAAAGTACTTTGAAGAGAGTCTAAAAATGCAAAACCTCATTTACAAGGAAAAACCTCATCCGTCTGTGGCTTATTCTTTAAGTAATTTAGGTGAAGCTTATATGAATAGTGGACAATATGACCAGGCGATTAAGTACCGCGAAGAGAGTCGAAAAATGAAAAAACTCATTTACATGGAAGTTAACTCATCCGGATATGGCTAATTCTTTAAATTATCTAGGGTCAGCTCATTATGATTAACCTTCCCCTTACCGTGCTAAAAAATCCCTTCGCAGATCATGCAGTAACACTCTGTGACCGTGTAGAATTTGTCATATAAACGCATTTCTAAAGCAAAATGACAATTTCAAAAAATGCCATATGGTTCAACATAGTGTATAGTTCTTGTTTTGTGTCATAATTTGTGGCTAGAACCTGAAAAACTTATACAAATCATGCATAATTGTCGAAAGCAGCGAGAATCAAAATTCTGTGCAACAGCTAGTAGACGGGACTTTTCTCGATCACGCTTGAAACGATACAGTCATACCCAAAGCGTCACGCAACTAATAATCCTTGCCGGCCGGCAAGCGGTTGGTAGAAAGGATAAGGAAATAATCAATCACACGCGTAAATACGTTATCTAAGTAAAACAATTTACTATATTAAAAAATATAATAAACATTTTTGATACATGAGATGTGTTTGGAAACTTGCAAAGAAAATAAATCTTTTTGACAAACATATTTAAAATTATTACAAAAAACCTAAAATTCAGCGGTTTATACGTAAATTAATTTACTATACGGACCGAACGGACCGTAAATGACACCGATTGAAAAAAGAAAAAAAATATCGGTACCATCAGTGAGTTTGTACACACCTCTATCAAATAAACACAGTCACATAATATTGAGTGAAAAAATCGTTCAACATATTTATGTTTCGAAACACTAAAGCCATAGTTAATAAATTTAATGTTATGTAATTAATAATTTTGTCGCTTGTGTGGTCGAGTGGTCAACGTTGTTGGCTTCGATTACGTAGGGCATGGGTTCGAATCCCAGTACGGAAAGTTTTATAAATTGTTTTTTCAATCGATTTATGAATTTCTGTTCGAAGGCATGGATGTATGTGATGTCTTGAATTCCCCCCTCCCACTAATCCTATCTTATGAACGGGGCATACCGAAAGCGATTAGCTTACCACTAGTCCTGTCCTAGCCCTATCCATCTATTCCAACTCTCTTTGCATAAAGAGAGGTTGAGCAACTGAGTAACAAGCAGTTCTCGTAGAAGCACTTCTGTTGAGATAAACTCCATTAGGAGTCCATATGCTCTACATTGGGAGCGGACATGGTAAAAAATATATATATATATATCAGTTTAATTTATTAACTATGGCTTTAGTGTTTCGAAACACTAGAGTCGTATTTAATAAGTGTCATATTATAATTGTAATTTGAATAAGGATGTTAGAGTGAATAACATGATGCATTGTGTATCTCTTCGGAGCCAGTATATATATTTATTGATTTGGCATTTACTTGGTAGAACTCCAAATTAATAGGGTAAAATATCAAGGTATTATATCAAGTATTATATAGGGTAAAATATCAAGGTAAAACATTAAGGGTTTTAAAACCCTTAATGTAATTAATAATAAATATCAATATATTTTTTCTAATTTACCTGTGGAAAATCCCACATTGCTTATTGTTTTTCAAAACACTAAAGCCATAGTTAATAAATTTAATGTAGCATAATTAATAATAAATATCAGTTTAAATTATTCTAATTAATGTTTTTAAAAACCCAGACTGCTTATCTTTCTTTGTAACACTAAAATCACATTTAATAAGTGCAATATTGTAATTAGAATTTGAATTAGTATGTTAGAGTGAATAATATGATGCATTGTGTATCTCTTCTTAGACAGTATATATAGCTGAGTAAATGTACGTTTAAAGCATAGTTCTGACGATGGCGTAAGCCGAAATAGCTATCAACCTTTAACTTTTTAAAAAACTGTAGAACCAGTATATATAGCTGAGAAAAATGTAAGTTTAATCATAGTTCTGACGATGGCGAAAGCCGAAATAGCTATCAACTCATAAATATTAAAAAAACTGTAGAACTAAATATGTTGCTGTTTTTACTCTATTATAATGGAGTCCTACCAAGTAAATGCAAAGCCAATAAATTAATATAACAAAGTAAATTTTGCGAAGTTAGTTAACGCAAAACAAGTCTTGGAATGCGGTTACGGAAACACTCACGTCTATACTCTAGAATGTTATGGCGCGTCTGAGCTCTTAAACATCAAGGTATGATATAACATTGTTCAATCACAATCGCATATTGTTTTTTCTGCGTTCTCTGTCTTACTCGTGGAATTCATCTAATTGTTTCGCTCGGCAAAACGAAAGTGTTGGTTACTCTTACATATTGATATTTATATATGTCTATCTCATGCTCGATAATTCTATATTTTTCAATGAGAAAGTCGACGAGACTTTCAGATTATGTATAATTATACAAAGAAGACGTTGAATGAATACTTTTTAAAAAATTTATTCATACGTAAAACTATTTTATTTACAAATAGAAAAAAAAACATATTTTTTTGAGACCTATAACACGGGTATTTTAAAGGTGTAAAGGCCGAGATCCACTGTTGTTACTGCATGGGTATGGAAGAGTTAAGGACTATATGATCAGGCAATTAAGTGTTTTCAGGACAGACTAAAATGTGTAAACTTATGTGCCAAGAACAATCTCATCTCATGATCAAGCCGTAAATCATAATTGCCAAGCTTTGCAAATAATATCTAGTTTCAAAGACCACCCTTTACATCAAACTACAATACAAAACTTTATTACAAATGTGGCTGTAAACGCTAGTCTAGAAAAGATCCAAGCTTCACTGCAGCTCCTTTAGCTTTGGTAGCATACTAACTACTATTTATGATTCATTAACTAAGGTAATAGTGGGTTTTTTTAACCAATGATAATATTTATACGGATATACATCTGCTTGGGGATGATTCATCTGCAACAAATCAAGATTTACCACCAAGTCTTTGAGTTATATATGGCATGAGCAAGCTTTTTAGCCATTTTAATCTTTCTACCAAAATTGATATTGTAAATTATGAGAATTGTTTGTTTTAATAAAAATTATTATACTTAAACTTGGTTTATATTTTTGTCATCAGGATTTTGGTTGTAATATCACAGACAACATTAAATCGGTAACATTTGATAGTCCTGGTACTGCAGGACAAATAAAAAGTTATAAATCTAGTATTAAGAATCTAGATACTGCTTATATTTCAGCTTCTTTAAATACAGTAACATATTTATCTTATTTATTTATGTCATAGACACAAAGGTAAGGTTTACCGATTATTTCCAGAAATACCACCAGTTAAATCAACTGAAAGTGTTCTTGTCTAACTTTCCTAAGCTTATCGCTGAGAAACAAATTTATATTGATGCATTCTTAGCAACTAGAGGAGACAACTTAGACTTAATGCTAGCACCATTTGATTCTACAATTGGCAAGCCTAACCCCGACAAGTATAGAGAAGTGTTAGATTGGCCGAGTATACAATATAGCTCTAATCCTACTGATAACGATTCAAAGGCTGTTAAAGTGGCTGTAAAAGCAGGTCTACAAGCGGCTAGTGTACCAAACTTTGTTGCATCACCTATAGCCTCGGTAGTTCAAGGCGTGTCTAAACTGATACCAAGCACTACTTATGGTTCATTAACTAAGGCAAAAGTGGGTTTTTAACCAATGATAACAGATTGAATCAACTATTTGAGGCTTATGAAAGACTGGACATTACTTAACCTGATTTAGGGTGTCCAACACTAGAGCAACAACTGGATGGAGAAGGATTGTATCTGAAATGTAAAGGGCATTACCGACTTGATCCTGATGAAGTCAACCCTAATAAAGCTAGTGTGCCTCTACAAGATGGTACTCTAGAATGGTATTTGATGAAGTTGTGTAAGTGTAGTGAAGCAGATATTAGGAGTAAGTTTATAAAATCTATTACAAAAGAGTTATTAGCTCTCAGAGAACAATATGACATCGAACCACCAAACAACAGAGGAATGAGGGTAAATATGTCTAAATCTAGCAGTGTCGAAGAATTAAAAGATCAAATAAGCAGTTTAATTAAAAGTAACGATGATAATAGAAAGGTGTTAGCAGTGGCGTAGGAAGGGGTCCCGCCACCCAGGGCGTTTCTTGAATTTGCCGCCCCCCCTCAATAATTTGTCCACTTTTTTTTTAAAATCACTTAGATTTTTTTTGCTGATACTCCAGGTGAATCAATTTTTTTTTTTATTTATAAATACAATTTCTCTAAAAATATTGTGTTTTTTTTTTCTTTTGGGTTTTTTTTCAGAGCATGAACTTTTTTTAATGTGTCAAAAAAAATATTGGTCAATTGTCTTTTTATTATGTTTGGAGGAAAAGTTACAAATTATTGCTATTATTATAAGTATTCGTTTTACAAATAAATAAACGAATTGAAAGTTGTAATTCCCATTCGAGCCGACAATCTACCACCCGGCAACGAGAACAGAGGATGTTCTCGACTTTGCTATCTTGATTGCGGCATCGCACACTCCACAGATAAGAGTTGTCAACGAATTAAACTCAGACCACCGGCCGGTCCTCTTATATCTCGGCGACCCTCTCGACCCTCTCGCTATTGTGCCTAACAACGCCAGAACGAAAGTGTCCTGGGAAGACTTCAGCAAGCATATCACCGACAATCTCATAAGCCCTGTTAACCTTACCAATGCGGCAGACATTGACAGGGCGGTTAATGATCTAACGAACTCGATACGCGTCGCGACGGAGTCCGCTACGATCAGCGTTCCCGCGAACGAATATAGACCTGACATCCCAACAAGGATTAAAAACCTTATTAGGGATAAAAACCGTGCGACAAAGGAATGGCGACACCACGCCAACCCGATAGCGAGAACGCACAAAAATCGACTCATCGCGGAGATAAAAATTGCATTGAAGGAACATCGTACGTCTTCACTCAATGCATATCTCACTGGGTTAGAAAAAGGAGGACAACCTTACTGGACTCTTAATAAAATACTCAGATCCCAAAAATGTACAATTCAACCGCTTAACGGTCCAAATGGCCTGGTGTATACAGCCGTGGTAAAAAGCTGAGACTTTTGCAAACTCACTCGAGAAACAATTCTCGCCGAACGATTTCGATCCAAACGATCAAGCGATTAAGACCCGCATAGAAAACATATCCGCTAAATACATTCAAATCACTAACGAGATACAACTATCTCCACCCGCGACACCTATCAAACCTGCTACCACGGGTGAAATAGAGACTAGAATCAAACGCTTATTAAATCGTAAAGCTGCAGGCAACGATAAAATAAAGCATAACACGCTCAAACACCTTCCCGGGAATGGTGTCGAAGCGCTTACATCGATAATAAACGCCTGCCTTAACGTCCACCACTTTCCGACCGCCTGGAAAGCAGCGGATGTCATACTTATACCGAAACCAGGTAAATCACCGGCGATCCCCGAAAACCATAGACCCATAAGCTTGCTCCCGTCGATGGGTAAGCTTCTGGAACGCGTAATTAAATCTCGATTGGAGGAATTTGCTCTGGAAAAAAAGCTCATACCGGATGAGCAACACGGCTTCAGAAGCAAACATTCCACCTACCATCAACTACTTAGAGTAGTGGAATTCATCACGGAAAGTTTTAACCGCCGATGTTTCACTACCGGCCTGTTCCTAGATATAGCCAAAGCCTTTGATAAGGTTTGGTACGAAGGTATGATAGTTAAGCTTTCCGAGACCGGCCTCGAAAATCCGATGCTTGGACTAATAAATTCATTCATTTCAAACAGAACGTTCCGCGTAAAATTCAATGGCGTAAAATCGACGACGCGCACGCCAACAGCAGGTGTACCACAGGGATCCGCCTTATCGCCCTTATTGTACAACCTTTACACTCCCGATATTCCGTTACCAGACTACAGACCCGGAAGCAACGAAACAATCATTGCACAATATGCCGACGACACAGCCATCCTAGCCAGATCGCTAAACAGGAACAGAGCCACCGTGCTTGTACAAAAAGCAAGCACGGACATATCCACCTGGTGCTCCGACTGGAGGATCCAAATCCACCCGGAAAAAAGCACTGCGATAACTTTCAGTCGTAGACCTAACAGACACAATAAGGACATTAAAGGCATCCGGATGCATAACACCCACATTCCGTGGGCCCACACGGTTAAATACCTTGGGCTCACGCTAGACTCACGATTAACCTTCTGCAAACATATTGCTGAGAAAAAACGCCAGGTGTCGCAAATCACTGGTCGACTCTATCCGATGATTGGCCACAAGAGTAAACTTGCCGTAAAAAGCAAATTACTATTGTACACCGCGATTACAAGACCGATCATGACCTACGCGTGCCAAGTATGGGCACACGCGGGCATGAATCGTATACGGACACTACAGACAATACAAAACAAAGCACTTCGCATGGTCACGGGAGCACCCTGATTCGTACGAAGTTCCACGTTACACAAAGACATGAACCTAGACCCGATCCTTGATCACGTCATAAAACTGTCGAAGAAGTTCTATAGTGACATGGCGGATCATCTTAACCAATCTATCAAAAATTTACTTAACGACTACATTGATTACCCTCACACAAACATAGCGCGACCGCGGAGAGTCCTACTGAAACCTCCTTAGCCCCCCCCCGATCCCCCACATTCACATGTTTGGTTATCAACATCTGCTAAAACCCCGATCTCCAAAACCTGAACGACTGCCGCAGACACTGTAGGTTTGACCTCCTCTCGAGGATAAATAACAAAAAAAAGAGGGAAAAAGATTTAAATAATAATTATATTAAAAAAAAAAACAGCTCAAAAAAAATAGATATTAACTGATCAGATAAGCCTAACCCCAATTAATTGCAGCTCGAGGGTACTGTATCAAGCACTAGTGTCACATGTAATGTCTACGAATGAGAACTAATACTACCACAAAACAAAACAAAAACCAAAGACTACACACCCGCCTACGCCCAGGTAAATCCAGGACGCTACGCGGGGAAAGAAACATCAAAATACACCAGATGAACGGGAAATTGGAGCTCGGCGCCACCAGCCCCAGAATTTGATGTATAGATATCAATCAAAAAAAAATTAGTTTAGTTTATATTGTGGACAAATGTATAAGGAATATCTCAAAATAATAAAAAAGGGAATGAAATGACATAAGGAGTCATAATCTAGTTAAAAAAAACTTAGCCAGCAAAAGTAACTTTCAGAGCAAACGCCATTTTGATGTGACGTAATAGGCCGAAGTCTCAGACCAATTGAGTACATAACTACAATTTCTGACATATATTATCTAGGACTGGTTCATTGTAAACAGCAGTTTATTTATTTATTTGGCATTTACTTGGTAGAACTACATTATAATAGGGTAAAAAATATTAACGTATTTTAGTTCTACAGTTTTTTTAGATTTTATGCATTGATAGCTATTTCGGCTTTCGCCATCGTCAGAACTATGCTTTAAACGTAAATTTGCTCAGCTATATATACTGGCTAAGAAGAAATACACAATCCATCATATCATTCACTCTAACATACTAATTCAAATTCTAATTACAATATTGCACTTATTAAATGTGATTTTAGTATTTCAAAGAACGATAAGCAGTCTGGGGTTTTTAAACATTAATTAGGATAATTTAAACCGATATTTATTATTAATTATGCTACATTAAATTTATTAACTATGGCATTAGTGTTTCGAAAAACACATTGCTTATTGTTTTTCAAATCACTTAAGCCATAGTTAATAAATTTAATGTAGCATAATCTATATATATAAAACAAAGTGGGGTTATTTACACCACGTATATCTCGAGAATTACTCCATGGATTTCAATGATATTTGATTTATTAAATTTGTCTTTGCCTAGAATAGCAGAATAAGCATTAAAACATCGGAAAAATATCACAGGAAAGAAATTATGAATAAAATTAATATTCTTATACAGTTTTCAAATGACGAACAGCTTCAAATTATGAAAATGTCGTTGTATGCTGATTTCATACACTAGATGGCGATGTTTCCGAAATTGATTTGTTTCATACTTTGAATTAGAGATGTACCGACGAACTTGGCTGTGTCAGAATTTCGAAACTAAATCTTCAATATCCATTTAAATAAATAACTTTTTGGTATTTATGTTTCATGTTCATCACCGTCGCTAAAATATATGCTGAAATGTGAAAAGACGAATGAAAGTACATAAAATCAGAAAGTATGTAAAAAAAAATCAGTATACTTTTCATGTATATTATATTGTTATAAATAGAATACTATCAAATCATTATTTTATTTTTGATCCACATATACAGTCAATCCTGTTTTTATGCGGTTTTTTATGCGATTTCGAAGTAATGCAGTTTTTTAGAAATGCATTTTTTTAAATATACCATATTTTACGATACATAAAAATGTTAAATATTACATCGAGAGCATATATCGTTGTATTTTGGATAGAATAGAGAGAATCATGCTGCATCTGCCATCGCTGAATTAATTCCACCTACTTGAAAATGTTACAGTCGATGAAACCATTGAAACATCGGTAATATCAGCTGAAATGATTACTTTAGCACATGAACTTGGCAGAGAAAGGTTTGATACCTTTAGCGAAAATTATATCGACGAATTACTTACAGATAAAGCTATAAGTGACAAAGATGTCAATAATTTAAATTTAATTATTGACAAAAAACCAGAAAACAATGACGAACTGAAAGAAATTCCAGTTCCTTCACTGCGAAAATAATTCAAGAAGGTCTCCAACTTTTCAGTAAATAAGAAGATCATTTCTTTCTAAATGATTCAAATTGTGAACGCGCTTTCAAGTTGCAACGATAACTTTAAAAAAAATATATATGGGTATAACAAACTGCATAACCAATTAATTATCGAAAAAGAAAATCTGAACAAACTTTGATCACTAATTTCATTGTTAGAAAACAACCATAGTTTTATGAAATTGGTGCGCATACTATTTCTTCCGAAAAAGAGTGATTTAGAACCACATGCTTTAAAACACACTTAAAATTGTCTGTGACGATGGCCATATATATATATCATGTATATAAATAACTTATATATATAAAGAATGTATGTCAACTATCAATATGCAATATTTGGCAAAACACACAGTCAGCATGACTGCACGGGTAACATGCTGTGTGGACAATATTGAGTATCGATAGATGCAACATGAGAACTATTGTTAATGACGAAACCTCGAATTATGAAAGCACAATAGAATTAAAATATAGAATTTTGTTAACGTAGCATTTAAGAAATTAGTATAAATAATTGGGAAAATCAATAAAGAAAGTTACTTCAGAGTCAGAAGTCAACCCAACAAGAACGTTTTATTTCTTATAAGAAAATGAAGCTTGAACCTGAGTTAGAACGGCGAGCGTTACATGTCATACAGTGACTATTTTTACGCCGTGGTTTTCCCCTAATTTTCTTATACTTTGCGATTTAGTGTATATTTTAACTCGCTGTTTCAAAGTTATGCAGATTTTAAAATTTAAGTAATGCACCCCACTTTTTCTATTGAAGTCAAGTTTTTTTTATGCAATATATCGTGGAACGCATCTACCACATAAAACAGGATTGACTGTATAATTGTTTGTATGTGTGGAACAATAAACAATTTTTTTTTTTTTTTCTAATGAAAGATAATCTCATAAATATAATATTATATTTATGAGATTCTTTATCGTCGATGTTTTAAGTCAAGCGTTTATTTCATCGGCAGCGGTCGATCTTGGAATAACTGGTAGTGTTTGGCGAAAATCGCCAGATAGTAGAATCATTGCGCCTCCAAAACATTTTGAGTCATTGCGCTGATCTTTCATAGTTCGGTTGAGTGCTTCCAATGCGGAGGAAAAATAAGCCACCATTTCCCTCATCAATTGCCTTCATTAAAGTATCATACACTTTTTGTTGGGGGTTCAACAGTGGGACATTCATTCAAAGTGATTGGTTCAATGGATCTCGATCATATTCACGTTTATGTTCCGATTCTCGATTGAAAGCGTCGTTCATTCCTCGATCTGGCGATGCATCATGCAGCGCATGAGGTAACACATATCTTTGATCAAAAGCAACGTCTGGTTATGTATCTCCTCATTCACCTCGAGATCGGGATTCCCTGAACTGACGCGAATTCGGTGTGAAGTGTCTTCGGACATGTCATCCTTGTACTTGTTCCACAGTTCACGTGGATTCGATGGGAAGCATGTCAAAATAATGATAGCTAATAATGTGCGTTTCTGACTTGGAGATGCAACCATTATCAATCCATCAACGTTGCTAAAACCCCTAATGTAATTAATAATAAATATCAATATATTTTTTCCTAATTTACCTTGGAAAATCCCACATTGCTTATTGTTTTTCGAAACACTAAAGCCATAGTTAATAAATTTAATGTAGCATAATTAATAATAAACATCAGTTTAAATTATCCTAATTAATGTTTTTAAAAAACCCCAGACTGCTTATCATTCTTTGAAACATTAAAATCACATTTAATAAGTACAATATTGTAATTAGAATTTGAATTAGTATGTAAGAGTGAATAATATGATGCATTGTGTATCTCTTCTTAGCCAGTATATATAGCTGAGCAAATTTACGTTTAAAGCATAGTTCTGACGATGGCGAAAGCCGAAATAGCTATCAACGCATAAAATCTAAAAAAACTGTAGAACTAAAATATGTTAATATTTTTACTCTATTATAATGGAGTTCTACCAAGTAAATGCCAAATAAATAAATAAACTGCTGTTTACAATGAACCGGTCCTAGATAATATATGTCAGAAATTGTAGTTATGTACTCAATTGATCTGAGAGTTCGGCCTATTACGTCACCTCAAAATGGCGTTTGCTCTGAAAGTTACTTTTGCTGGCTAAGTTTTTTTTAACGAGATTATGACTCCTTCTGTCATTTCATTCCCTTTTTTAGTATTTTGAGATATTCCTTATACATTTGGCCACAATATAAACTAAACTAATTATTTTTAGCTGTTGTATTTATTACGGTACATTGAAAACAAATATTTCGAAAAATGTCACCGCAGACGTATATAATTTATACTACAACTAGCCGCAGGTAAAAGGTTAAAAGTAGGTACTCAGACAAAAGCCAGTGCTCAGCACTTTTATTAGGTTATTTGGTTAGATACCCATAATTGAACAGAAAACAAAAAATAGAACCCTACAAAATTAAAGCCAAATATCATAGATTAATTAAAAAAAATAAAAGCTGGGTTTGCTTACCTTCACTGCACTTAAAAAAGTAGACACGACTCGGTATAGTATTAGACAGGATACTCGGTGATAGCAACTGGTATTCTTATCAACGCGTATTTAAAAGTCGATCGCAAAATCTGACCCACGGCTATCCACGCAATATCGGCGTGCACGCTTTTTAAAATCAGCTTAACGATGTGATTGTTTGTTAACACGAATATACCATGCAAGAAATCGTCACAATACAGTGAAATCCAGATTCTACGTTTTCCAAAGGACCGTAATAAATCAACGAATAATGCGGGAAACCGATAATGCGGGAAATCTTTAAATAATGTCAACAAATGTTTAAATTCCATCAAACTTTTTTATAATTGTATTCTCTAATATTGTTGGGTTAGAAAAATTCGCGCAACCAGTTAATGTACGAAAAAATAAATATTCAATAAAAAACGGGTAATAATTGGTACGGGACGATCATATTTAGACGGTAGATCGAGGAAATCGGTAAATCGGGGAATGATTAACGTGGAATTATTAAAAATTGTTATTACGAGGTCTTGATCGAGTTAAAAATAAACAATCCATGCAACAAAAAAAAAGATATCGAGAACGATATATCGGGGTTCCACGGAAAAAAACGCAAAACGAGATGCGAGGCAAGAATATTTATGAGAAATCTTCAACGAAAACGATCAATAGGGATGATATTTGTGACGGGACCAAAATATTTAAACGATAGATCGAGGAAAACGGTAAATCGGGGAACGATTAATGCGGGATTATTTTACATTGTTCTTATGGGTGTTTGGCCGGGACTATGAAAAATAAACGATCTATGCGGGAAAACGAACAATGCGAGAACGGTAGATCGAGGTTTCACTGTAGTTGAATCAATGTAATGAGAAACTTCCATATATGAGATATGATACGAACTACGCGCGTTGGAATGTTCTTTTGGTGGTTTTATGTACACTAAAAGAAAAAAATGCGTGCATATGGTCCGCGGGCCACAAGAAGACACCCAGCGGGCCGCGTGCTGGCCACCCTTGCTCTAAAACACCTTAATAAGGAGGCGGCTATGCATTCTACAAATTTATTCAATGATAGTGCTGTCACACTATCACCAAATTTTGAAGCGTCGGCAAAAAGAAATGTCTCTAGACAGCTTTCTAGTAAAAAAGAATTGATTATTTCCGCTATTTGGGCATGTTTTTCCGTTATTTGTACATTTTTTTACAATCCTGTTTTAATTTGGTTCTCAAAGAGGACTGCGTGTACTCTTTATAAAAACAATTTAGAGAATTAATTAAGCTTAGACCTTCTGATTTATTCAATAAAAAAGTGTATTTGATTTTTCGCCCCAGTAAATATCTGATTTTTAAAAAGACTAAAATTAGATTAAGGATGCTTCACATTCCCCCGAGGAGGGCAACGTGATTGCAGCTAGTTTCATTTCAATGCTCATACCATTCAACTGTCAAACTCATATTTCTTGTACACTCGGGTCTCTTTATATGCGATTCTCTGTGGATTTTTTTTTCATGGTTCTCAATTTTCTATTTACGTTCAGATCGATACGCAAATATAAAGTAATTACTCACTGGAGAGGACACCGGGATGCCTGGCGACGCAGCACCGGTCGCTGGTGGGACTCTCAAGAGTGACTGAGATGCGAGGTTATCTGGAATGAGAAGACGATTCTTAGAAGTCTTACAAAAAATATCCACTCCACATTATAACATAACACAAACTTATTACATTGTTACACAAACTGTTATACAAACAGATGTTGTTAACCACCACCTATTAAATACATCAAATAATTACTGCCATTGTTACTGGCAAAAGTTTAACTCACATAAGTTACGCATAATGAAAGTGAAATAGTTGGTAAACACGATCAGGGTTTGCGGCTGAGGAACGGCATTCTTGCTGAAATATGGATAATCAACTCTATGACGAAAATATAAAGTTATCCAAAAACACGTTGCACCCACGAAGGTCCCACAGGGTTCCAAGAACGTTCTGAAATGATGAACAGCTTTCATTATATACACAATAGAAAAATTACTTACATGTGCGAGTATTTTGAGATTGATACATAGTTAACCTCCAACTTATATCTGCTCCATAAATACTTGCAGCAAAATATTCAATCAACAACTCCGATTACATTTAACACTTACAGTTTGTACATTGATGGCCCAGTTCCACAAAACGATAACTCTTTTCTATACACCACAAATGTACGACTATAAAAAAATACTAGTGTTCTCTCAGTAGGCAGATTTTTGCATAATGGAAATAAAGAAATATATACAATCTCTCAGTTCATTAAAAATACAACTCGAAATATCATTTTATGGTTTTGCCGCCATTGCAATGAATTTGAATTGATGTAAATGACTAAATGATTGACTAACAAGATGAGACCAATAATTTTTTTTTTACTTTTTTACACCTCAGTTTGGATGTGTCGAAACTTTGGTCAGTCATATCTCAAAACTATCAATTTTACCAATCCACCGAATTATAAAAACTAGTAAAACTACACAATATTCGAATTGATTGAAATAAGTTGTCGAATTTGGTAATCCTGTCAGAGTCGTTAAAAAGCACATCCATATTTTAAAGGCTATGTTATTGTATCGTAAAAGTCGTACTTTTTAACCGAAAAGGTTAGAAATCTTGTTTTATCTTTCACGTACATCAACGAAAAAAGGTTACCCCAAATTTGTTGTGCTGTAAGGGGATAAACACTTTTAGATTTGGGGATCCGGGATCGAGGGTTTAGTGTGTATAAAAGTTTTAAGATAGATACAGAGACAAAAGATATGACGAAATGTAATTAATTGCAGTGTTCTGAGATATTTCACCTGGCATATACAGTGTCGGTACTGCAAACATATTCAATATTTTGTGGCGCAACCGAAATCTCTCTTCAAAATGATTTATGCAAATCCATCGTCACTGATAAACGAAATTTGCATCAAGTATTTCAATGCTCGGTCCACTGGCACGCGCCCATAATCGGTATCGTTCGGCGAACTTCAGTGGCTGCGGAAATCGGTGAAATATTCCTTCAGCTGAAAAGAATTGACATCTCGTAAAAGTCGAAAATGCGAAACACATTACGATTGTGCATATTGTAATAATACAAATCATAACTCACGATTGTCAGATTTACCATCACAGCCTTCTATAGCGCAAGTTTTCTTATTCATTTTTGGTTTTATAAACTTTAACAAATAAACAAACGTCTGACGGATCGACTGTTAGTTTCGAAGAGTCTGTTGAGTTATCTCTGGTTTGTTGTTTTAATCTGACATTAGATGCGTGTGTTGCCAAGACTACGTAAATTATATTCAAGTCTAAGTTAATCAAGTTAATGTAACGGGTAGTTATCTCTGATGAATCTTTCATACATATTAAACGTTAACCGGGTAGTCAACAGAAAAATGGCAAAACTTTCATTAGTTCTCAAGATGCTCACAAGCTGAGGTTAAATGGTTGCAAGATCTACCAACCTAATACACCCACGCGACGTTCGCCAGCAAGACTTACCAACTTACTGCATATGATATTATCTGTGCTACCAACCTAATACACCCCCGCGACCGTTCGCCATCACAGATTATTACTCCATTTGCATTTGTAAACACGCCGCTAAACATACAAACAGATTTGTCGCTCGGATTTTACAAAATACATTTGCTTTTTACTGATTCGATTTGGTTGTTTGGTAAATATAGAGGAGATATTTATTTAAGTATCTATATATTAACTAGCTGTAAGCCCGTTGACCTCAACGGGGGGATTTTTGTTGCATTTTTAAGAAGTCAGAAAATTACAAACCTATTTATTGAATAAGCCAGAAATTCTAAAAATAAAATAAATATATCTCGGGGCATATATCGACAGCATGCCCTGTAGTATTGAAATTGTAAATTATTTAATTTTTGGAATAATGTTGAGTTTGCTAACAATTATTTTTCCTATTAGCAGAAATAGTCCTTGTAAATTACTTAATTTTTGGAATAATGTTTAAGTTTGCTAACAATTATTTTTCCTATTAGCAGAAATTGACCTCGTAAATTATTTAATTTTTGGAATAATGTTTAAGTTTGCTAACAACCATTTTTCATAGTAGCAAAAATAGTCCTTGTAAATTACTTAATTTTTGGAACAATGTTTAAGTTTGCTAACAACCATTTTTCTTAGAAGCAGAACTTTCGTAAATTATTTTATTTTTGGTATAATTTTCAAGTTTGCTAACAATTATTTTTCCTATTAGCAGAAATATACCTCGTAAATTATTTAATTTTTGGAATAATGTTTAAGTTTGCTAACAACCATTTTTCGTAGTATATATTTTATTTAACTAATTTTCAAGTACGCTAACAAAAATATTTCGTAGAAAAAGAAAAAGACCCGAGGACATCAGTACGCACACATTTGTGAATTGTTAAATGTGATTTGTGAAAAATGATTATTTTATCGACTATTAATATATAGATTTTGGAATTTTTAGAATAATCTAATATTCTAATTTTTAGAATAATTTAATATCTACTTTTTTTTCACTTCAATGGAATGTGAGAAAAAAGTCGGAAAATAAATGGGCAAAGAATAAAATTATATTTATATAAAAAATGCAATTTTCACATGCAAAATATTATAAATTAATTGGACATTTTATCAAAACAAAATTATCAAAATTTTGACTTATTCTCCAAATAGAACTTGTTTTTTAGAATATATATATATAATGATTTTTACTGACGTTATTTTATTACACATACTGAAACTATGCTTTCGCCAACAACTAACTATACCACGTATGTACCTAGATTAAAAACAAATCTTGAAATAATTGCGTCTTATATTTATTTTTTGAAAAACTTATTTCGCTAGTCAATCGGATTTTGTTATTTTGATAGCATTTATTTTCATACGATCAAGATGTAATGTGATTTAAAAAGAAATTTTTCAAAAAAAAAAAAATGTTATAAACCAAAAAAAAACGCTCAAGGCTAGATTCGAACCACAACTTTCAGGATATCAATCGAGCGTTCTACCTCTAGGGTACAGAGGAATAAAGAAATGTTCGTAAAATAAAATATAATAATATGCAAGGTTCCAATTTCAAACGAAATTTAATATATAGTTTCTATTTTTATCGCTGCCGATAATTGTGACGTTAGCTCTCATTGTTTGACAGACGTCACAATTCCATTTTTGAATTTTGAATACAAACAATCGAAGTCAGTTTGTGAATCACAAATATCGTTCCATTTTCAAATGCTTGATTTATATAATGTATTTTTATCGCCTTGATATTTATGACGTTAGCTCAGTTGATAGAGAGCTCGACTGGTAATCCAGAGTTCTGCGTTCGATCCACGGTCGCGGCGTTTTTTTGTATGAAATTTTTTCAGCGATTTGTTTCGTCAAATAATAAACAGTGTATTGGGAAAATATGTCTTTAGTATGAATAAAAATATTGCGTCAGCGGAGCTGTTGAGGAGGGAGGGGGAAGGAGCAGGGGGAGGGGAAATCGCGGACTATCATGCAATCATGCAATCATACGGACATTATCGAGTATTAATATATAGACTAGCTGTAAGCCCGTTGACCTCAACGGGGGGATATTTGTTGCATTTTTAAGTATGTAGTCAGAAAATTACAAACCTATTTATTGAATAAGCCAGAAATTCTAAAAATAAAATAAATATATCTCGTGCCACATATCGACAGCCCTACCCTGTAGTATTTAAATTGTAAATTATTCAATTTTTGGAATAATGTTCAAGTTTGCTAACAATCATTTTTCACAGTAGTAGAAATCGACCTCGGCGCATATATCGACAGCCCTGCTGTTTTTACATTGTAAATTATTAAATTTTTGGAATTATGTTCAAGTTTGCTAACAATCGTTTTTCGTAGAAGAAGAAAAGGGTACCCGAGGACATCAGTACGGACACATTTGTGGTTTGTGATTTGTGAAAAGTGAAAAGTCAAAAGTGATTATTTTATCGACTATTAATATATAGATTTTATTTATTGATTTGGCATTTACTTGGTAGAACTCCATTTTAATAGGGTAAAATATCAAGGTATTTCAGTTCTACAGTTTTTTTAAAAAGTTAAAGGTTGATAGCTATTTCGGTTTACGCCATCGTCAGAACTATGCTTTAAACGTACATTTACTCAGCTATATATACTGTCTAAGAAGAGATACACAATGCATCATATTATTCACTCTAACATACTAATTCAAATTCTAATTACAATATTGCACTTATTAAATGTGATTTTAGTGTTACAAAGAAAGATAAGCAGTCTGGGTTTTTAAAAACATTAATTAGAATAATTTAAACTGATATTTATTATTAATTATGCTACATTAAATTTATTAACTATGGCTTTAGTGTTTTGAAAAACAATAAGCAATGTGGGATTTTCCACAGGTAAATTAGGGAAAAATATATTGATATATATAGATTTTATATTAAAATGAACTTCCACAAAGTTACCGACGAATCCATCGAAAGCATAAACAATGTATTTTAGAGAAAAAATGATTGAAATTATGCAATAAAAAGGGTGGGTCAGTTCACTTTTTCCCATCATCCTAACTTGGCTCACTTTGCCGTATTTTAATCTCGTTGACCCCAATCTATCTAACAATTTCGCTTACTTTATTTATATTAGTATTTGAGCATAAATTTACCTTGTCCGAAGCATAGACTCGTTTACTCGTTATTTAAAACAAAAGATACAAAACTTTTCAAAAACAAAGTATCGGAATAAATTCTAAATACCCTCTGTTAAAACGTAAAATATTTAATAGCCGTCAGCATATGACACACATGAAATATTTGCATTTAACTGTCGAAAATATATTATGTAAAATATACCACGTTCATTATTTGACAGAAGTCACAATATTCCAATTTTGAATCTCGAATACAAACAATCGAAGTCAGTTTGTGAATCACAAATATCGTTCCATTTTCAAATGCTTGATTTATATAATGTATTTTTATCGCCTTGATATTTATGACGTTAGCTCAGTTGATAGAGAGCTCGACTGGTAATCCAGAGTTCTGTGTTCGATCCACGGTCGCGGCGTTTTTTTGTATGAAATTTTTTCAGCGATTTGTTTCGTCAAATAATAAACAGTGTATTGGGAAAATATGTCTTTAGTATGAATAAAAAATAAAAATATTGCGTCAGCGGAGCTGGTGAGGAGGGAGGGGGAAGGGGCAGGAGGAGGGGAAATCGCGGACAATCATGCAATCATGCAATCATGCAATCATACGGACATTATCGAGTATTAATATATAGATACTCGATAATGTCCGAATGATTGCATGATTGCATGATTGCATGATTGTCCGCGATTTCCCCTCCTCCTGCCCCTTCCCCCTCCCCCCTAACAGCTCCGCTGACGCAATATTTTTATTCATACTAAAGACATATTTTCCCAATACACTGTTTATTATTTGACGAAACAAATCAAATCGCTGAAAATTCTCATACAAAAAAACGCCGCGATCGTGGATCGAACACAGAACTCTGGATTACCAGTCGAGCTCTCTATCAACTGAGCTAACGTCATAAATATCAAGGCGATAAAAATACATTATATAAATCAAGCATTTGAAAATGGAACGATATTTGTGATTCACAAACTGACTTCGATTGTTTGTATTCGAGATTCAAAATTGGAATATTGTGACTTCTGTCAAATAATGAACGTGGTATATTTTACATAATATATTTTCGACAGTTAAATGCAAATATTTCATGTGTGTCATATGCTGACGGCTATTAAATATTTTACGTTTTAACAGAGGGTATTTAGAATTTATTCCGATACTTTGTTTTTGAAAAGTTTTGTATCTTTTGTTTTAAATAACGAGTAAACGAGTCTATGCTTCGGACAAGGTAAATTTATGCTCAAATACTAATATAAATAAAGTAAGCGAAATTGTTAGATAGATTGGGGTCAACGAGATTAAAATACGGCAAAGTGAGCCAAGTTAGGATGATGGGAAAAAGTGAACTGACCCACCCTTTTTATTGCATAATTTCAATCATTTTTTCTCTAAAATACATTGTTTATGCTTTCGATGGATTCGTCGGTAACTTTGTGGAAGTTCATTTTAATATAAAATCTATATATATCAATATATTTTTCCCTAATTTACCTGTGGAAAATCCCACATTGCTTATTGTTTTTCAAAACACTAAAGCCATAGTTAATAAATTTAATGTAGCATAATTAATAATAAATATCAGTTTAAATTATTCTAATTAATGTTTTTAAAAACCCAGACTGCTTATCTTTCTTTGTAACACTAAAATCACATTTAATAAGTGCAATATTGTAATTAGAATTTGAATTAGTATGTTAGAGTGAATAATATGATGCATTGTGTATCTCTTCTTAGACAGTATATATAGCTGAGTAAATGTACGTTTAAAGCATAGTTCTGACGATGGCGTAAACCGAAATAGCTATCAACCTTTAACTTTTTTAAAAAACTGTAGAACTGAAATACCTTGATATTTTACCCTATTAAAATGGAGTTCTACCAAGTAAATGCCAAATCAATAAATAAAATCTATATATTAATAGTCGATAAAATAATCACTTTTGACTTTTCACTTTTCACAAATCACAAACCACAAATGTGTCCGTACTGATGTCCTCGGGTACCCTTTTCTTCTTCTACGAAAAACGATTGTTAGCAAACTTGAACATTATTCCAAAAATTTAATAATTTACAATGTAAAAACAGCAGGGCTGTCGATATATGCGCCGAGGTCGATTTCTACTACTGTGAAAAATGATTGTTAGCAAACTTGAACATTATTCCAAAAATTGAATAATTTACAATTTAAATACTACAGGGTAGGGCTGTCGATATGTGGCACGAGATATATTTATTTTATTTTTAGAATTTCTGGCTTATTCAATAAATAGGTTTGTAATTTTCTGACTACATACTTAAAAATGCGACAAATTTCACACCGTTGAGGTCAACGGGCTTACAGCTAGTTATTATTAATATTTGTATTTTTCAGATTATAAGCATGACTTTCAATTGTGGAGTTCCTAATTGTAAATCGAAATTAAGATGTCATCAACTACCGAAATGTGTAATTGTCAAAAGACAATGGATTCGCTTGATTGGTGATAAAAAATGGAAAGGTGTTTCAATGCGTGATATATCACCACGCGTTGCTGTTTGCAAGAATCATTTTCTTTCTACCGACTATTATTGTGCTACCAAATTAAAACCTGGTACACTTCCGACGCAAAATTTGCCATCAGTAAATTACGATAGCGATTCGGATAAAAGCGATATAAATCTACAGGATGAAAATGATCCGGACGCTAGCAAATTATCTTACTTGTTTGAGGATTCCACTTCACCTATAAAATATAAAAGAAGCCCTTTCAAATGTTATACCAGCCCTCTAAAATATAATCAGAGCCCTAGGCATACGAAGAGTCCTGCAAGAAATTTCAGGATGGGCCCATCTACCTCGGACTATACAATAAATAATTTTGTGAAAGGTTAGTAATGATCAAGTACATAATGACATTGTTTTGATTGCATTGGTTGCACTGGAATTAAGTAAAAACTATGGAGCTAAACGTAATGTAGCTCATTTATCTGTGAATTCTTGTTGACGCTTAATTTTGAAATATGTATCAGATAGCATTCATTGATTTGTTGTTACTTTTATATAGATACAACGCCTGAGAGATTAACCACAGGGCCTGAAAATTCAACTGCCCAAGTGATACGATTAACGCAGGAAGTATCTTCGACTTAAGAAAAGTGTTCAGAAGAAAAACGTTTCTTTGAAAAACATAGACAATTTTGTGAAATCCAAAATTCAATCGAATCACAAAAAATTTGACGCGTATTCAAGCGAATTTTTTTCAAATGCAATTAAAATTATCTACGCGAAAACCAAAAGGTCGTCGTTATTTAAATATTGATAAAGTGTTGGCCCTTTCCATTTATAAAAATAGTGGAACGTCGTACAGATTTCTTTCTAAAAATTTTAATTTACCTTCAGTTCGAACACTACAAAAGCTTTAATCAGTTGTTCCCATAGTTACTGGAATTTCACCCGTGATTATTTCTAGATTAAAGAAAATCGCTTCAGGTATGGAAGGTATAAGTAAATACTTTTCTTTGATTTGGGACGAAATGAGCTTAGACGCTCATTTAGATTTAATCAGAAATATGATTTAATCGAAGGCTTTGAAGATTTTCAAAATTTAAGAACTAAACGAATAGCTGACTATATACTTGTATTTATGATTAGAAGTATTGCAGGGCATCAAAAGCAGCCTATCGCTTATTACTTCTGCGAATCAAGTACCAAGTTGGCTCAATTAGTTCGATGTATTAAAGACGTATACAAAGCGTTAGACTCGACAGGTATGTATATTGATAGTGGTGTTCTTGAAATATGTAAATTTCAATACAATTCATTGATAATAATCAAAATGAAGGAATAGTACTTCTTTCACAAATTCTCTGTTACTTTAGTCTGTTGATGAAATGGTCAAAAATGTATATTTACAGGCTTAGAAATTATAGCAACTGTATGTGACCAAAGCTCGACCAACCAGGCCGCCATAAATATTCTACGAAAGGATACTGCTCGAATCAGATCTGCAAATGGCTACGAAAGTAAGTGTCACAATAACATATATTAGATTCTATAGAATGTATTTGAATCATTCAAATTTATAAGTTATGCAGTCATCACATAGTTACACAACATAACATTCAATCTTAAGTAATTTTGCATGACAGTTTTAATTCATATTAAGCCTGTACACTTACAAATGTCATTTGGTTTATGTTTTCGTTTCATTTTCAGGAAACACCATTGAAATAATCCCTGGGAAAGAAGTTGTGGTGTTGTATGACGTTCCTCATTTACTGAAAGGCATACGGAACAATTTATTGACGAAGGACTTGGAGTATTCTGACGAAATGTCAATAAAAAGATA
Source organism: Himalopsyche anomala (assembly GCA_031772345.1). Taxonomy (NCBI): domain Eukaryota; kingdom Metazoa; phylum Arthropoda; class Insecta; order Trichoptera; family Rhyacophilidae; genus Himalopsyche; species Himalopsyche anomala. The sequence continues at coordinate 8,443,016 of CM062843.1, forward strand.
TGCATCTTGGAAGCATATTGTTCAATTGTATGAACTTGATATAGATATGGACAGTTTTGGAACTGAGCGACTTCTGCCCGACATCAACGACTGCCATATAAGAGAAACCAAGATGAATTAAATGAAAGTGGTGGATTGCGCTAAGGTGTTAAGCCAAACCTTCGGCAGCAAATTAGTGTTCCTTTCAAAACCAGGTACTGCTTTCTATAAACCTAAATTAATGATACTATAAGAAAGTCAAACTAGGGTACACAATTCACTTCCTTATTTTAAAAATATTATTATTGATTAAATTGTCATTATTATATGATTAAAAACGCAGTATTTATTTCCACATGAATGATATCACAATACCCACTGTTTTTATTAATTGTTGTTTAATAATTTAAGGAAATAACGTCATTTGCTGGCAGTTCTTGGGTTTTGATATTATCAGTAAGTGGCATGGTCAGTCATGTATTGTCAACGTATCTTGCAAATCTTATCTTGTTTTGTACACTTCTGATGATTTACAGAACATTCAAAAGTAAATTTTAAATAAATACACATGGTAAGAATCAATACACTTGACAAAGGCTTCATATTATTTAATTAGTTCATTACACTACAAAAGATACCACAATTGTACAGAATATATTTTGCAAGGCACGTTGATAAGTGTATATCATATGTGCTCCTTTTCGCCCTTAATGCCATTCCTTACGCCCCTATCCTTCCTGGCAAGAGATGAGCTTCTACCTCCACGTGGTTTTTGCCGGACAGTGTTGACGAAATGAAATTTTGAAGCATAGTACAGTGAAGCTCTGAGAAATATTCAATGAAAATGGTCAATCGAGATAATATTTGTGACGGGATCATAATATTCAGACGATAGCCCAAGGAAAACAGTAAATCGGGGAATGATTAATTTGAGATCATTTTACATTGTTCTTATGGATGTTTAATCGAGACTATGAAAAATAAATGATTATGCGGGAAAACAAACAATGCGAGAATGGTAGATCGGGGTTCCACTGTATTCAATTTTCACATTTATCAACACTTCTGACAAAAAGAAGCTTATGTGCATGTTATAAATTTAGAAAAGATTTTCATCAATTAATTTTAGAACTACAATCTAGAACTTTTATTCGACAAACAGTCAGTTGATGATTCATACATAAACACATTCTTATCCAAACATCTTTCTGCGGGCTGAATTGCAACCAGCGTATCAACCATTATTTTATTATAATTGATTCATCATTTTTTTTTTCTTTTTCTTACATAGCGAGGGAAAAAGCAACAACATACTACTCCAAAAACTGGATATGAGAAATGCAAGCATCTACCTACATCTGCAGAGGGAAGTCTTCTTCTAGCTAATTGAAGATTGCTGATTTCATTTAAATATGATTTTTTATTATTTTCATTATACTTAGATTATTTTGAACTTTTATATTTTAAGACAATACCTTGATTTCTATGTTATTTGTTATTACTATGTTTCATGAAGTGTATTGTATCTGTATTAAATAAAAAAAATATAATTTAAAAAGTATTTTTTATTAATTTTCTAATTTCAATTTTTTTAAATTCCCGCTAAAATGAAGCTAAGCTTTTGTGTATTTCTCCAGGGGGCAGTATGAATTTCCGATGACGTTTTTGGTCCTTTGAGTTGTGAATCTATCTATATATTATCTACGATGCATTTCCGGTACAACAGTCGCAAAAAAAGATTGCCAGAATTTGAAAATCTTTATTTCCTAATAATAAATTAAAAAAATATATACGTTTTTAATATAAACAGTAAATGAGTTTCAATATGTACTATGGTTTGCCTTGATAATTTATATCGGTTTTTAAAACCATTAAAAGACTTGGACAAAGCGTCGGTATTTCTTTTCTTAGTTTGTAAAAAGATTGAACTCTGCCTGATGGCAAAATCAAAATCGTCTATTATGCTAGTTTTTTTTCATATCCTATGTTTTGTGAGTGATTTTATAAGCTTGTCTCCTGTATTGACCATCTTTTTTATATTTTAAATTGTTCTTACACTCACATCTTTTTTATATTTACAACTCACACTTTTTTATATTTACAATTGTTCTTACACTTACATCACATTAACAAAAATGGAATAGCAAAAGAGAGCTGTTTTGGAAAAGGCCATTAGGATTCGTTCATATTTTAAAATAAGTCATTTATATATTGCTAAAAATATTTAATATACAAAGTGTGTATAAAAAACAGTTATTTTATTATTTATTGTTTAATAAAAACAAATAATACTTTGACTCGCAATTAAATCAAAGTTTATAAATTTCCCAATTTTTTACAATTGGGGATTTTTTTTAGAAGTTGGTAATACAGTGATTTCATAGCTGTCATTTTTGCAATTCGTTCATTTGCTTTTTCCAGTGGAATTAATGGTGATCCGTTTAACTTTTATTCTTTACAAAACTTAGTTACATTGGCGATGATATTTTTAGCTTGAGAGCGCCAAGGTTTAGGGATGATTGAAGCGATAATCAGTATGATGACGGCATGACTTTTCAATACAGACTAAACTCGTGGACTAAGTGAGGTAAGTAGAATGCGCTTTGCGGAGAGGGGTTGCATATTTAGTTTCAACGGTCATCGCATTTCCGTGCGCAAACTTATAGAAGTCATAGTCTATTTTCATATTCAACATTCATCTGTGCGTAATTATGTATCAGAGAAAATAGTGCCACTTGCAAACTAGGTGTGGCTCAATTCGGTTGCAATGTTGGCTTAGACGTTTGCGCCTAAGAACAGACCTAATGATATGCAAGGTCATAAATTTCAGAACTGCTCTGATGATATTCAATACTGAAGGTAAAGTTTTGTCATATTATAATAAATAATTGGGTAAATTTGTATTACAGCACCACATAGACAAACTAACCTAAAAAATAAAACCACGCGGTTTTAACGCGATTGTCAAGCTCTCAAAAAATAATTTTAAATCGTGGCGATGTTTTTAGCTTAGTTCGTGAAGTTTTTCGGGTAAATTTGT